>JARGCV010000023.1:14250000-14782500 GCA_034064705.1 Bothrops alternatus
GAAGGAGTTTGCTGAAGTGATAAAAAAAGGAAAAGAAACATTTTATTTCTCTAACATTGAGAATAATCTTAGCAGGATTTTCTCTATCACAAAATGTGTCATATTGTGGATACACTTTTACTATAAGTTGACTTTCAAAGCTGAATAATTTATTTGAATTGATCATTGAACTATAAGAATGTCACATATGTTTCATCAGAGCAATTTTTGTGGTCAGTGATTCCTTCAGGTGGTAAATGCTGGCTTGATTCAGTTGGGACATAGTTTGATTGAAGCTGCCCAGAGTTTAACATAACATGGGCAGCTATGTAAATATCTTAAATAAATAAATACTGCCTTAAAAATAATGAGACTTGAACTTCTATGCAAAAAAAATATAAAAAATTAATCTGGGCTTATTTTAGGTTTGTACAATCCCTCACAATTTAATAGTGTTACCTTACCAGCAAAGTGCCTTCTAATCATTATTTATATTACCTTATCTTTATATTGGTATCTTCAGTTGTATTCATTTTTTGTTCATTGCTTGTTTATATGTTGTGCCATTGTGGACTCTTAACCGTCACATAGATAGACTTTCTCCATGATTATTTGTCCCTAACCTGGTCCTTCAATTCTTCCAATGGTGCAGTCATCACTACTAAAACTTAATCTATCCACCTTGATCATCATCTTCTCTTTCCTTCCACTTTTCCCAGCAGTGGAGATCTAGATCCTCTCATAATATGTCCAGAGTAGACAGTTTAAACCTGGTTATTTGTACCTCAAGTGAGAACGCTGACTTGTTTTGTTCAGTGGTATGTATGTTTGTTTTCTTGGCTGTCCACAGTATTCTCAAGAATTCTCCAACTTTTTGTCCACCAAAACTCAAATGTGGCATATGCAGGAACTAGAAGTATGAAATTATGCAAAACATTTACTTTTATTTTCAGATGTGATTTTTTTGTGATTATTGTACTAGGTATGTCTGGTGTAACTGGGTCACTGTTCAGAGAGACCTCCTTCATTAACCGCAGCTTGTCTGCTCTAGCAGATGTACTTGGAGCCCTATCAGAACAGAACTCTCACATTCCATATCGAAATAGCAAACTTACACATTTGCTACAGGATGCCATAGGTGAGTATAGCTTGGTACAATATAATACTTATTTATATACCTCTTATTAATACAATTAATTAGTATTTCTATACCAATTTTCAAATGCATAGTTGATACAGAAGTGTGATTTCAAGAAGCAAAGGTGACTTTAACGATAGGATGCTAAATCCTTATTTTAAGCAAGAAGAGATACTAGATTCTCTAGCTGTTCATTTTTTATTTTTCTAGCAAGATTCCTACTATTTGACTATGTCACATGCATATTGTAAAGTGAGATGGTTACCAGAATGAAAGAATAGCCCTTCTGGATCAGACCAAGGCTCATCCGAATCCATTGTTGTGTTTCTCACAATGGCCATAACAGATGTCTCTGGACTGCTCACAAGCAAATGTAGATGAGAGCCAGCTTGGTCTAGTGCAGTGGTTCTCAACCTTTTTCAGGTTGAGACCCCACTTGCCCCGCCCATGCGCGCTGCGACCCCAACCCAGGCGCGCGCGACGGGCCGATCCGCGCATGCGTGGGGTGCACGCGCCGAAAAAAAAAATTAAAAAAATTTAAAAAAATTAAAAAAAAAACAACAAAATGGTGGACCACGACAGGCGGATCCGCGCATGCGTGGCGTGTGCACACGACGGGCCGATCCGCGCATGCGCGGCATGCGCACGCCAAAAAAAATTAAAAAAAATTAAAAAAACACAAAATGGCGGACCGCGACGGGCAGATCCGCGCATGCGTGGTGCGCATGTGATGGGTCGATCCCCGCATGCGTGGCGCGCGCATGCTAAACAAAAATAAAAAATTTTTTAAAAAACACAAAATGGCGGACCACGGTGTCTGGCGACCCCCGCGAAATGGTCGTTGGATCCCAAATGGGGTCACGACCCATAGGTTGAGAACCACTGGTCTAGTGGTTAAGGAACCAGGCTAGAAAGCAGGAGACCATGAGTTCCAGTCCTGTCTTAGCCTAAAAGCCAGCTTGGGTCAGTCACTTTCTCTCAGCCCAACTCACCTCACAGGGTAGTTGCTGTGGGAAAAATAGAAAGAAGATGTGTTGGATAGGTCCGTCATCTTTAGTTCTTTGTAAAAAAAAAAATAAGCTGGAATACAAATAAATGAATACTCCTTTCCTGTTCTCCCCTACAACTGGTATATGGAGGGAGTCTGCCATCAGTCAGCAGGAGTATTGAATTCTTTAGACCAGTGGCTCTTGACAGACCTGTCCATGAATGTATCCAGTCTGTCAAGTTAGCAATGTATTGTGATAATTATGCACGATATGAAGCTGTACTATTCTAAACCTTTCAAGCAACTTCTTTGGATCATTCCCGGTTGTCGAGTTTTCAGCAAAGGAAAAAAAAATTGTTTCTCTGGCCATTTTCTCCACATTGTCAATGATTTTATATATCTAGTCATCCCCACTCCCCATTTCCTTTTTCTTGATAAAGAGTTCCAAGTGTTCTAATGGTTTCTCATACTGAAGGTATTTGAATGCCTTAATTATTTTTGGTTGAATGTTGTCTATTGGTTGATGTTTAGCCACTTGAAGAGTTCCTTCTGGAGCTCTTCACAAACATTTTTGGTTTTCCCTACCATTTGTTATTATTGTCACACTTGAGATGCTTGGTACTTATCCAGGGTCAAGATCATTTGGAACAAGTTAAAAACCACTTGTTTCAACACAGGCACTTCAGGGACTCCACTTCTTAATACCCTCCATTGAAAAAAATGGTCCCTTTATTCCAAGACTTTGCTTTGCTTTATTAATCATCCATACAGACACACATTATTATCCTATCTCATGGCAACTAAATTTCTTTAAGAGCAGTTTTAAAGTTTCCTTTACAATGCTAATTCCTAAGCACTCTGCATTTCTTACTTAGACAGGAATGATTCAAACGTGCTTTACTAGAAATTTTCTTCTTATAGTATTTATGTCCTAGCTTTCTGGAGTCAAGGTTTGGCATTGGGGCAATTCAATCGGTTAACATGTATATCTTTCTAATTCTTTTTAGGTGGTGATGCAAAGTTGCTGGTGATCTTGTGTGTCTCTCCAAGCCAGAAGTACATAACAGAGTCACTTCAAACCCTAGGATTTGGATCCCGTGCTCGGAAGGTTCAGAGGGGGCATGTCAAGAAAAGAAATGAACTGGCACTGAACAAATCCAAATAAGGCATAAGCCGTCTGTGGATTAAAACTTTATTAATGAGTTCCTCAGATTGAAAAATAATCTTGTTATAAAAATATATATATATTGCCTTTTAAAATAAGTACTCTTTAATGCAGTACTGGAAAGACATAAACATGCTAAGCATGGTGATATTAACCAAAAAAACCCTCATATAATAATGTTTTTAGGAAGAACAGCAAGATACTAATATTTATATAAGAAAGTCTTTTGACAGAGAATGTCTACAATATAGATCAAGATGGGCAGCTAGGGTGTCTACAACCTATGGACTTCAACTTCCAGAATTCTGGGAGTTGAAGTCCACAGTTCATAAAGATACCATAGTTGCTAACCCCTAATCTAAATGGGATCTATGCAATTAGTTCAATGGCAGTTGGATCAATCTCTGATGAATACATGGAGAAATTGTCACTATCCCAACTTTTTCCAGTACCTACCCATAACTTTCTAATTCATCATCTTTCAGAACATTTCCCCAAAGTCTTACAGTGTAACTATAATTGAGTAACTGGAATGTCCTGAATATTGACATTGCTATGGTTTGTTGGAAAAAAATATACTGTTTATTTTTTCTTACATATGTAAAGCAGGCATTCCCCAAGTTTATGATGCCCTGATTTTCAAATAAATACATATATTTGTGTGACTTTCTCCTCCTTCCTTCTATGAATCATGATGCCATTGGTTGTCCAGCCAGGGATGAGTCTGGTCTGGCAGTCATCCAACAAAAGAGGCTTGTACCCCAAAGCTGAATTGTTGTCAAAGCAGCAAAGTCTCTTGCAGCAGCCCCCAACTCACCCCTAAGTTCCACTGGAGGAAATTTGGCTAGGATCAAGGCACTCTTGGATGGCGTCATGTTTCCCTTCTCATAAGGGCTATTTCTTGCAAGATAAAATGATACAACAATAAACACTGATGTTACCTAGTTTGGCAATGAAAAGTCTGCAAGAAAACCAGCATGCTCAGAGAGCACCAAGGACCCCACAGATAACGGGTTGAAGAGCAACCCTGCTCCTGTATCTCGGACATGGTCCAGTCCAGCATCAATTTCTATCACTCCACCAGATCTTTGATCACACAATCCCATCTTGCTGGACCCCAAAGTAATACCTTCTTAGCACTTGCCATCTAAGACGGGCATGCCATGGAAGATTCAGACGGCCTTGTTAGATCTGTCTGTTTCTCCCGGCATTTGGGTCAAGTGGGCAGATGAGCTCTGTTGTTATTGATGTATTATTTTTTTTCAATGAGTGATATTATTGTATATCTTTGGGTGTGAGAGGTTAAAAAGGATCCTTGCAGTTAGGCAGAGTAGGTCTGTCCTCAGCTTTGCAAACCTGCAGAAGTCATTACCCAAGATTTAGGATTTCTGATGACAGTATAGACGTAGAAAGTGCAACTGCAGAAATGGTCTTTATTTTAGCATTTAGAACAGGGGTCCCCGGTCCATGGACCAGTACCGGGCCGTGGCATGCCAGCAACCAGTCCACATAAACAAGCAAAGCCCCATCTGTGAGATGCAGGCAGCTCACAAAACGAAGCACTCTCTGGTCCGTGGGGAAAAAAACCTCTCTCCATGGCACTGGTCCCTGGTGCCCCAAAGATTGGGGACCTCTGATTTAGAAGATTTACTTAATTGTTCAGCTCTTGGAATTGCAACTCTGGACAGTGTAACTCAAGTAAAAACAAAACAGAAAAAATGATCGCAATTAAAAAAACCACATTCAAATACAAAAGAAACAAATTCCATAACTAACATATTAGACAACATACAGCTGGGGTCCATCAAACCTACCCTCCACCTGTCAGAAGATGAGCTTATCTATCTTCCTGGCCCAATGCCTGGAGGAAGAAACAATTTTTTAAGCTTCCAGAATGCTAGATACTTATATACTACCCTTCCAGTAACTGTCCTCCCTATCACCACACACATAGCTCAGAAAATCAAGACTGGACATTACAGTATAAAAGAAGAAAACTGATAATTAAAAACTAGTAATAGGGGAAGATTAGAACAATTAAGTTGCAAGATTTAAATAATGTGCTGGGAACAACAAGATTTTTGCTTGATGACAAAAAATTGTGCATTAAGCAGCTTAAGCAGCCTTAAGAACTGGACAGAACACAGAGGCACAAGCATGCCTTTGAGATCAAAATAATTAGAAAGAAACAGGTAGCTAAATATGTGATTTTATTTATTTGACTCACCTTCTTTTGAAAACACAAGTATAGTAAGAAAATTTGTCAGATAATCAGAAGCCACGGTTTTTTTTCCCCTTTTGGCTCAAAGTAACAATATTTTCCATGAGGAAAACAAGGATAACTCAAATTTAGAATGAGAAGGAAGAATCATTCTTCACAAGTTTCTGATCATCAGAGTTTAAAATTATTTTTCTTTCCTTCCCAAAATTACCTTATTCTAATTTTGTTTCAATCAATTTACATAATATAGTTAAAACATTTTATAACACCATTGGTTTAAGGAAATTAAATGCAACATGCCTTTAGGGCAGGGGTAGGCAACCTTGGCTCTTTTATGACTCGTGGACTGGGAGTTGAAGTCCACGAGTCATAAAAGAGCCAAGGTTGCCTACCCCTGCTCTAGGGACAAGATAAATACATAATATTTTTTCTTTATGCATATCTTGACCCGAATCAAGAACATAGTCACTTGCCATGAAATATGATGCTGTTCAATATATCTGATATCTGGCCCGTACATTGCATTGGTCAGTATGATAGTCAAGAAACATAAAACAATTACTAAATTACTCCATAGGTTTGATTTTTTTTTAATCAAAGCAAAAGTTTATTAATCTGTAGTAGGACAACCGATAACTCTTAATCTAGCAAGAAATTTCCCTGCAGTGAGGAAATTTAGAAAAATAATGATGGGACACGCAAATTCCCCTATGTTGTTAATATCTACAATAAGTAATATTTTGGCAATACATGATTTCATTGCAGAATGCCTATGACTGATAGTTAAAGACAGAATACATGAACTTGGCTTCCCAATATGTTCCATTTCCACAACTCCTTTTAGCAAATTAAACTTCAGACCCTCATTTCTGAAGCTTTGTCATTCTGCAAACAAAGCATGTCACAGTTGATACAAAAAAAATACATACTTTCTTAAAGAATTTTTGCCATCTTTGAAACGTGGCAGGTGGGCAGAGTGATGGCAGGAAAGAGGATCCAACAATGTCTTAAGGATCAAGAATGATTCCATGGCATATGATTAAGCTTTAAAAACATCTCCTTTGTTTGAAGTACTACTCTAATATCCTACATTGGCCCATGATTCACTCTAATTGTCTCTTCTGAACACAACTGTCTTGAGACTTGAAAATGGAGGTCACTGGCAGGTCGCAGTGAGAAGACTTCAGTGGCAGCTTTCCTATTAATAAGACCAGAACTCCTAATACCCCAAGCTTTTTAAGCTTCTTGAGCATAAATATTTACTCAGAAATGTTATAGCATGTTCCAATTGGAATTTCACCCTTGAACATGTACCAGCTGCTGCATTATGCAGGGAGCAGTATGTGGTTTGGCTTTTGACCTTCTGGAATGTTTGAACTGCAGTGACTCAACTTGCAAGCCACAGTCATTTAGAAATGACTGCATATATCTCTTTTCTATTTTTCCTAAGACTCTGCCCCCCTCCCCACCCTACCCTGAAATACTGGCAAACACAAATGTCCATTCATTTGTCATATAAAAGTATGGAGGGGGTGTAGAGTTGTGTGTGAAGATAATGGCTCTTCATGTAGAAGAGACATGTGGTTGAAGTCAACAGCTCTGTCAATTTTCTGAGCAGAAGAAAAATGACTGCAGGTAGTCCTCACTTACTGACTGTAATTGGAACCAGCAACTCTGTCACTAATCAGAATGATCATACAGTGAAATGTCACATGACTGGGCTGACTAACAATGACTTCTGGCTGTCAGGTGATCACAACTTGCAACTCCTTATCAGTTTCCCAATCAACTCTGTTTGTGGGAAGCTGGTTATGAAGGTATCTAATGGCAATCTTGTGAGCGTGGCCCACTGCAAACATTGTAAACACATGCCAGTTGCCAAGCCCCCAAATTGTAACCATGTGATCATGGGGATGCTGTGATAGCTGCAATTTTGAGGACCAGTTGTAAGTCTCAATTTTCAGTGTTGTCCTAGTTTTGAATGGTCGCTGAAAAAGTTGTTGGTGTTCTGGATCATATAGCTCTATGTAACCTCGTTTAGCTCTATCTAACCTCGTATAGCTCTATGTAATCCTACCTAGAGAGCATGTTAGAATAGCTGGCAGTTATTGGGTTAAATGCTGGTTTTGTTGATGGGTCAGTGGGAGGAGTTTCTAAAGGGCATTGGGAGACTTCCTGGACACAGCCACATGAGAATGCCTTTGTTCATCCAGCCTCATGGCCCCTAGCCACACGGCTTGGAGAGCTTATGCTTATGCCAACATGTGATGCTTATTTATTTATTTATTTATTTATTCGGATTTGTATGCCGCTCCTCTCCGAAGACTCGGACTTATGCAGAAGAAGAGGAGAAAATCCATTATCAATTTACCTATGGAAATGAACAGAGAGATGTAATATACAGCAGTAACATCGTAAAAGCAAGTATTTACTCTGAATAAACATTTATCTGTTTTATAATTATTTCTATTGAGTTGTCTATCTGCCTTAGATTGAACATAGAAGCAAGTTGTTCTGTCTGGGCAGAATAATAGATTGATACGATTAATTCTTCTCTGATCTCCTGCAACAGTTTGAAGGAAGAAAGTAAAATCATTAGTCTTTCTCTACATCAGCCCTTAAGAAAGTAAAGTAAATATTTTCTTGCAGTAAAAGAATGCTCAGAACTCATATCAGCTTTATAAAGGCAAATAGTAATTGGATGTGGCTAAATTCCTTCAATCGCCTGCAACAGTAATTGATGGGGCCAGTCTCCCACTAAATGCCTGCAAAGTAAAGTCAGTGTGTCTGTTTGGCAGACAGTGTTTCAAAGAAGGTGTGATTCAGATGCATTGTTTTGTTAATTCGCTGTTAATTCTGCAAGTAGCCACTGCATGACAAAGTTTAACTGCGTATCAACAAGCATCTGCTGGCAAGGATTCATTACTAGTCAAACTTTGCATGCTAGCCAACATTTTAAAGAAAAGTAAAAGTTGTAAAGTGCTTTGTGTCTTGTCCGGATACTTCTGCTAAATTACCTTTGGAGCTGTTTACAAGCTAACGTTTAAAGCAAAGAGACATTATGATGTCTATCTCACTAAGTAGAAAAGGAAAAATCTGCACTCTTATTTCTTGCATGTAAAGTTTGGATTCTACGTAACACCAAAAGGAGCTTTGGGCTTTATCCCCCCTCCTTTCTTTGCCAGTGAATTAAACAGCCTGAAACAAAGAATTGTTTAATGACTGCCTCTAAAGTTCAGATAAAGGCTTGGAAAGGGTGATACCCCCTCCCCTTGTTATATTCTACGTTTGGAATGCAGCCAAAGGTAGGCAATTTACTCTTCACTGCCTTCAAAGGGGAAGCATCTCTCTCTCAGCCTGCCTAATGCAAATCAAGGATTTGAATTTTAAGTGCTTAGAAATATGTTGAGTTTTTATGCTTGAAGAGTAGCAAAGCAACAACATATCTGTTTCTTCTTCATGAGTCTACTAGCCAAGAAAGAAGGCAGAGAGAGGCCCCTTCGAGGGCAATAAAAGGGCAATTAACTCTCAACCAAATGCTGCTTTCTTTGTCCACATACCTTAGCAACAGGTCGCCAAGGAAAGCAATTAAGCTCCTCTCACAGACACAGTACCGGTGGAAAAGCTAAAACTCCCCCCTTAGGAATGCTTGGAATTTCAACCAATGTCAATGGAATAAGAAGGCATCTGGTTTCAGAGGCAGAACCAACCCCAATAGCATTTCAATACCACCCCTGGTGGTCAATTTATACATGACACCTTCATACGATTTCTTGCTTCTTGCAATCTATATGCTGGATTACAACAACTTGATAATTAATTCAGCACATAGCAGAGTCATACCAAGCCAAGCCAAGAGTATCCCATAGAGGGAAAGAAGGTACTTCACTGCACGCATCACTAGCTACGCAGAGTGAATCTGTTAGTTAAGGTGCAAGCTACTTAAATTTATCCCAAGCTACCAACACCCCCTAGAGGGCACAGAGTGAACTTCGCCAAAGTATTCACTCACTCAAGCTGAAGACCAAGTTGTTCCAGTTTGAGGGAAATTAAGGAGTAGAAAGCAGAGCCAATTGTCCTTTCTTATTATCACAAGCTGATGACCAAGGGGTTCTAGCCTGCAACTTAATGGCCAGGTGGGAGTTTTGTAGCTCTATATTCTCTCAGTGGCCACTAACAGTA
Source organism: Bothrops alternatus (assembly GCA_034064705.1). NCBI lineage: Eukaryota > Metazoa > Chordata > Lepidosauria > Squamata > Viperidae > Bothrops > Bothrops alternatus. The sequence goes on from JARGCV010000023.1 coordinate 14,259,674, forward strand.
ACGTGGTAATAGGAAGTATTTGGCTGGCCTTTCTTCAGACGCCCTCTAGTGGTTAAAGAAGGAACTACACACAAGCCTTTAATCATGCCCAGAGAAAGCCCTCTAGTGGACAAAGGGTGTACCTCGAAGGAAGAGCACCCTGGTAGCTGACCTGCAGGAAGGGACCCCCAGTGGTGAAGGGGTGAATTGCGCTGAAGTACTCACAAACTCAGGAGAACACACCCAGTGGCACCTCCACCCACAGTCAGCACCTCTGAAGCTGATCTGCAAGTAGCGACCCCTAGCGATCAAAGAGAGAAGTTCTTCAAATTTGCTTCAAATAGCTGGGAAGAACACTGAACCTACCCTAGCCATGGCAGAGTGTCCCACTGGTCTAGCAGAAGGGGTTCAACCAATCAACCTAGTTGAGACACCACAATCAGTCAGCCAAGGAAAAATGCTGCAAACAGCCAACCTTGACCTGCACACAGAGGCTGTAGCTCAAGCCTCAGTGAAGCCAAAGACGTCTCAGGGTCACTATGATCTGAGACAACAAAGAAAGCCCACAGAAGCCATGCACTCCCATCTGATGGAGAAATGGGATACCGTCCACAAGTGCCATGAAAGATGGTGGGAGAGATTATACAAACTCTACCAAGAACAGAAGGAGGAACTCTCCACTGAACGTGTGCATGCAATGGAAGGCGATAAGGAAGACGCTCTTGCGCAATAGATGGACTCCGAACGGCAACTCAAAGACATTCAGGCACAATTAGGAGATCCAACTTTCGATGGCAAGATGCACAGCCTCAAGCTACTCAACGAAGAATGAAAGAAGCTTCTAGAGAGTTCACAGGGTCCCCCAGAGCCCGAACCTCCCGGAAGGGATGCACCACCTCCACCAAGCTACAGCCCACACACGGGATCGACGCATCCCCCAATGTACGTTGGAAGAAGATTGGACTTGGCAGCCAGAGGCATACGAAGATTCTCCGACAAACCTGGAAAAGACTACTTATTGTGGAAGCACATCTTCAAGCATGCCATCAATGAAGAAAGGGCTGAACCAGATGAGAAACTCGTCCAGCTGAGAGTCTGGCTTGGCCCAAAATCCGTAATCACTGTGAACAACATCTTTGCATCCCATTTAGGCGACCCTGACATCGGCCTTGCAAAGACTTGGGCCACACTTGACAAGGACTACGGTGAACCCACAGTGACGGAGTACTCACTCCTGGACCACGTTCTCAGTTTCCCCAACATAAGAATCAACGAATGTCAACAGCTGAAGACTTTCTCGTCACTCATTACTCAACTACAGACAGCACAACAGGATCCTACCTTTCCGGGATTAGCTTGCCTTGACCTGTTTAGGACACAAACTAAAAGGCATTGGGAGACTTCCTGGACACAGCCACATGGGAATGCCTTTGTTCATCCAGCCTCATGGCCCCTAGCCACACGGCTTGGAGATCTTATGCTTATGCCAACATGTGATGCTTATGCAGAAGAAGAGGAGAAAATCCATTATCAATTTACCTATGGAAATGAACAGAGAGATGTAATATACAGCAGTAACATCGTAAAAGCAAGTATTTACTCTGAATAAACATTTATCTGTTTTACAATTATTTCTATTGAGTTGTCTATCTGCCTTAGATTGAACATTGAAGCAAGTTGTTCTGTCTGGGCAGAATAGTTGGTAAGTGATGACTACTTGCATTGTTGGGAGCCTATTTGTGTTTACAGTCATAGAATCATAGAGTAGGAAGAGATGGACGATTTAAGCCAACAGTTCATTCCTGTTAGGTGCAGTAATCCAATTATGTGTAGTACCCCAAATAGTAGCTATCTAGTCCCTGCCTGAACATTTGCACAAACGGTTTGCTCATTAAGAGCAATTCCATTCTCTGACTGTTAGATGTTCTTTTCACCTAATATTTAATCAGAATCTCTCTCTGTGTAATTTAAATCTATAACTGTGTCCTGCATTCTGGAATGAAAGGGAACAGGTCTAGCTCTTCTATGTGACATTCTTTCCAATTTTTCAAAAATGCGATCTCTCCCCTCAGTCATTTTCCAAGAGAAAACATACCTTATTCCCTCTGTCTGGTTTCATAGGACTTAATTTTTAGTCTCCTAATTGTCTTTCTCTGAAATATTTTTTTTCTGAAATCATCTTACAGTGTAGTCCCCAAATTGGATACAGTACACAAGGAGGATTTCCGTTGGAAGCAAAATAAAGTGCAATATACACTTCCCATGATTTAAAAATTATTTTTCTGTTGATCCAGTCTAAAAAATGCATATCTCATTTTTGCAGATGCATCACTCCTGATACAATAAATCAACTGTTACTACAAAATCATTTCCAACTTTGTGTCATTTGCAAATCTGATAAGTGTTCCCTCCACTCTTTCATCCACGTCACCAGTGAAAATACAGTAAAACCTTGATTTATGGCAGTCTTGTGTTGAGTGGGTGGTTATATAATTAGACTAAACAAACAGTATCCTGAAGTCTATCTATAAAATCTGAAGGAGGAAAATTAGGAAAAATATGAGAGGAGAGAAGAAGGAGAGAAACAAAATAGCTATTATTTTCCTTCCTTTCTGAGGCAAGCCTCAAGGGGAAAGGTGTTCCCTCATGCTAACCAGAGAACACAAGTGACTGGAACTATGCTGGATAAGAAAGATAGTGGTCTTCTGTAGGATGAGGTAGGAAAGGAAGCAAAGGCAATGGAGAAAACAATCAAAAGTTTCATTTGTGGATGTGAGTAATGAGAACCAACTTTGGAAAGTGTCATGTAGAAGATGAAGTGTAATATACCTTGAAAAGATACAGATGTCCCTTCTCTTTAAAAGAGGAAGTGTGAGCAGTGGTACAACGATTGGATTTCTCTCCCCCTTTCTCTCTCTCTCCCCCTCTGTCTTCTAGTGAGCAAACAGGCCAGGTATGCTAATGAACATACAAAAGAAAAAATGGCAGTGCGTGTGCAGAAGTAGTTGACAGTACAAACATCAATAATAGATTTCCTAAAACAGACTTTAGGACGAAGTGCAAATGCAAATTTTGTCCATGGTAACCAAAGGCCTTTACATGGCTCCCATTAAATTGACGTTTCACTCTTTTGTAGAGTAGTAGTAACCTTTATAGCAGCAGTTCTCAACCTGTGGGTCGCGACCCCATTTGGGGTCAAACGACCATTTCACGGGGGTCGCCAAATGCCGCAATCCACCATTTTTTTTTGGTTGGCCATTTTTTTTGTTCGGCCATTTTTTTCCCCTTTGCCATGTGGGCCATCGCACCGCGCATGCGCAATGCGGGCCCGCCATTTTTTTTGGTCGGCCATTTTTTTTTGGTCGGCCATTTTTTTACCCTTTGCGATGCGCCCCGTCGTGCCACGCATGCGCGATGCGGGCCGTCGCGCCGCACATGTGCGATGCGGGCCGTCACACCGCACATGCGCGATGCGGGCCGGGGTCGTGCCGCGCATGCGCGATGCGGGCCGGGGTCGAGCCCCGGAAAAGGTTGAGAACCGCTGCTTTATAGCATACCACTTGTTACTGCTCTCCAATTTGATGAGGAATCATTGATAAGTACTCTTTGAGTATAATTTTTGAGCCAGCTATATGTTCCTTTGATTGTTATGGACTGTAATAATCCATTCTCTCTTAACCAGCTTCCTAGTCAACATGTTAGTAGGTAAAAATCTGTTGTTGTCAAGTCCAGATTGACTCATGGTAATTAGAAATCAGTAACATTTAATGGGGGTGATTTGCACTTTAAAAAAAGGATTTCCTGTATTCTGCTATGCTCTAAGCTGAATGCATTCTTAGAATCCTCACTACTGTATTGTTTTTTTCCATTTTCCAAAACAATGTTTTGCCCCAGGAAAAATAAGGTATATTGCCTGCTTGTATCCCAGAGGTTTTGCTACAATCACTATCAGGATTCCCAATTCACTTGCTGGGCTGTGAAGTGTTTGGAGTGCTTCAAAATGTCTTTGTGTGCTACATAGTTGTCTTGGTAAGCTTTTGATGCCTTGGTGTGAACATTAGAGCTGGGTGTGAATGAGTGAATGCTTTCTCAATTGCACCAACCAGTCTTTTTAGCAATGCCGATGGAATATCTATTTTAGTCCCATGGTAAACAGCTTAATCTTTCTTCCACTGACTAGATCATCACCTCCAGCATCTGTTCTGCTTTACTGGCTTCTTAGCATAAAGAGTCTTTGATAGTATTATCATTTTTTTTAATGTAAAAAGGTGTTTATTCAGATAGTATTATCATTTACAAACACACTACCATGTGTTGTGACTGAAGTTTTCTGTGGAGTGACAGCTTCAAATGCTCACATGCTCTTCTGCCTTTATGTAGTCATTTGACTTCATTGGAACTGTTGACTGCATGATTACAGAAGGGGAAATGAGGCATATGGGACAAAAAAAAATACTACAGAATGTAGAACCAGTTCAAGCTATCAGTTGACTCTTATAGTGGGAAAGTAACTTGAAATATAGATTAACTTCCCCCATCCTCTGCCATTGACCATATTCAAACACATGACTTTTTAACCCCCTGTGAAGACATCCCTGACAACACTAATTTGGGGAGAGCCTAAAGTCTCAGATTGCCCCAGATCAGGGTCCAAGCAAAAGATAGGATCAATCGCAGTACCATAATAAAAATATATATATATTTCTGGAGGTTTAGCTGTTATAGAGGTTAGATATTAAAGGAAAATAATCACTTTCAGAATAGTGAAGTGTTGGTCCTGGAGATTATTTAGAACAAAGGTAAACTAAGACTTGAACTAAAAGAGAGCAAAATCTTGATTCTTCTTAGCATGGCCTGATCCAGATTTCCTGATGTCCTCCTGGAAAATACGAGGGACAAAGCACCATGACAATCAGGAACATTGGAAACCGGTACTGCTGTGTAGGATTTAAAAACCCAAATACATGCAATTATACATACAATATACCTGTCTTGTTTGGCTATAAATACAGTTTGTGGGCCTCAGTATGTAAAGCAGTTAGAGAACCTTAAACAAACAAACCAAGTTACATATCCATCAGTCAAGGTGAGTCCTTTCTCTATTTTGGCTCAATAATACATTATCTGCATCAGGGGTCTTCAAACGTGGCCCTTTTATGACTTGTAGACTTCAACTCCCGGAATTCCTCAGCCAGCATGTCCACAAGTCATAAAAGGGCCAAGTTTGAAGACTCCTGATCTACATAATTTCATTCTGAGGAAAGCATAGAAACAGCTTTGCTTGTGATGATGGAAAATGAATGGGGAGAGAATTGGAGCACTTTAAACCTAGCTTAGTAACATTAATACAACACTTAAAGCAGTTGCATCCTTTTTTTCCAGGACACACAAAGCGTTTAAAAATTAGGCTGCTTTAATGAGTAACAGAAGTGTTATGTTTGTAGGAAGTTTGAATGACTTCTTCTCAACCAAGTTTGAAGTGTGCATTGCCAATCATACACTATTATTATTATTTTTCTTTAGCCCAAGGAATTTGGGACAGAAACCAGAATGTGCAATATACAGATCTCCTAATATAATAGACAGAAATATCAGTAGAGTCATCCACGTCATGGTTGTCCCAAAGGTGCTTTTTCAAGAGGCAACTGGATTATTTCGAAGAGGGAGAGGGAGGGAGAGAGGGAGGGAGAGGAATATCAGACATACCTTCTGCTTAAACCAAGAAGGTGATTCCAGTAAGATAGTAATCTTACAACCTTAGAAATAAACCACACTGATCTCATGAAAAGTTATTTCTGATTAGACATGCACATTATTGTGCTGCATACATAGTGATCAGTAAAAGGAACTGTATTAGGAACAAAGGAAATTATGACTCAGCAGTTAATTTGGCCCATGATGGATTTAGAGTAATTCAACAAAGAACATCTTGCCACAACTATATAGTATGTTATGGAGTTCACTATCATAAAACATTGGGATAATCATAAGCATAGATCATTTGGAAATGAAAGGGAGCCAAATTCCAAGTTTCCTTTTCTCAAAGCCTAACTGCTTTGATGTTTCTTAAAGTTCAATTTGCCCACAGCATTTTTGTCATACAGCTAGGCTCTTATTTAGCTATGTTTTTTTATTTCTTTTCTTTTTTTAATAACCACTTTCAGAACAAGGCAAAATTTCAAAAACAGTGAGGCTCATCACATCATTATGTCCCACAATACCTTCCCTTTTTGCCCTTTCCTATTCGATTGTTGTCTTGGATATAAAAGATAATTTGCATATTCATATTCTACAAATGAATGGTAACCACCTTATGCATCAAAATAAAGATCCGGGTGGCATCTTAAGAACAACAGTGTAATGAGTCACATTTTTAGAAAAGAAGAATATGGCATGGTAAAAATATGCAGCCTCCAATTCCAATGTGAAAATAGTAATGATATCTATATACCACTAAAATCCTCGCTGTCATGACTTTTAACTGGGTGAAATGGTGCATCATAAGGTAACAATTTTGAACCAAGATACCTCAAATGAGCTAACTTATAGAACGGGTCTAAAATCTGAGACCCATGACTCAAGGAATGAAATTTGAGGAAGTTGTGACTGCTTCAGTGCTACTGACTGCTATTGGGCTGCTGCTGCTGTGATGTGACCTTCATTTTTAACATTCTGTGACAATTTCCCAGCCAGTCTCGCAAACCCTAATATCCTCCACCATCCAGCACTAGCCTCTTACCTGCCTGCTGGAAAGAGGAAGGGGAGGGGGGAAGGAAAGAAGGCTTCCAATGCTTCCTGCCAGATTCCCTAAGAAAATTTAATGGGGAAGCCAGCGGGAAATGGGAAGTCACTCTTGCTACCACTACTTTTTGGCTTGCCTTTGGTTATTCTGTTTCTCCATTCAGATAAGAAATATTTCCGAAACAATGATCCAAACAAGGCATGAGTTGTCTAGTAAGGTTATAAAGTCAAGTCTCCTTTAACTTCAATATCACTCCTGATGATCTGATGCCTACATCTGTGTAAGGGTGGTGTTTTTTTTTATCAACACTGATATGGGAGGTGGTATGCTATTCCCATATTCAATAACGGGTTGTTGTTTTTGTGTGTAGCCTATAGCTCTGCCATTCCTGGAGGCTTCCCATCTCAGTCCTAATCAGGCAGGACCCTGCTTAGCATTTCAATTCAGAGATGATCAGCTAGCTGGTACCAGCTGTTAAGGATGTTCAACATAGCATCCATTCAATGAAACTACAGACATCACCAAAAATGCATAATCAAATTTTCAGTGAATGAAGAATTAATTATGCTTTATATCGCCATGTAACTTATGTCCAGAGGCTGTTCAGTTATATCTGGAGGGCCCCAAATGGGGTAACACCATCATAATGGTCTAATAAATACATATAGACAAAACACTGGACTTGTTCCAGGACTGTTTGCAGTTGGAGGGCTGACGATTCCAATGCATGGTGCCTCTGTGCATTAAGGCAGAGTTCCCCAACCTTTCCGGCTTTGCGGACTAGTGGAGGAGGGGGAGAGGGATGGTTCTTTGAGTTGTGGCCAAGTAAATGTGCATGCTCAGCTCCATTTGCACAGGTGGTGGGCATGCGCACCCACCACTTGGGCAAATGGAGTGCATGCGTTTATCCACTACTCATGCCCATGTACTCACCCCCTGCTTTGGGCAGTCCAGTTCTGAATAGCCCCCAGCCAGGTAGTGGGCCGTGGCCCAGAGATTGGAGACCCCTGCATTAAGGGATAAACTTTAGCCAGCCTCGTTGTTTGGGATACAATAGCTTGCCTATGAATTTCATAGCTTGTCTATGAATCACATTTGTGATTTTTAATCTTTATTTTGAGAAGTTTGGCTCCCCTTGAGAATATGTTTTTTGGGGAAAAATACTCCCTGCATTAGATTTCTCAATCTGAACAACTTTAAGATATATGGGCTTTAATTCCCAGAATTCTCTAACCAGCATGATAGGCTGAGGAATTCTGGGAGTTGAAGTCCATGTACCTTAAAGCAGCTGAGACTGAGAAAGAATGGTCTATATCACAGATGTCAAACTCGCCGAGTCACGTGACGTCTTGTGACATATTGCAATTTTTTTTTGCATTGGTGGAGCTGGGGTGGGCGCGGCCTCCATATGATGCAACTGGCCCATGGGCCAGCAGTTTGACACCCTTGGTCTATATGAACATATGAAGTCTCTGATTCATTAAAGGTCTTCCTTTGTCAAAGGATCCAGCATTCAAATAATTTTTGTTCTAACATGTATACAGAATGTAGTTGATTGGGATGCTAATTAGAGGCATTGCCAATTATCAACATACTAATATTAGACTTTTTAAAAAAACCTGATCTCATTTCTATGCATTCCAGAGGAACTGCACTGACATTTTATTCTGGGTCATCAAAGGCAGGGAGTGGGCTGCAATCCTAGTTGTCGCCTGTTAAGTTCAAACAGCAGTTTTGTGGCCACCTCCATTGAAAGGATCACAGTCCCACTTGGAGGGCTTCAATTAAGATCAAGACCCGGAAAACAGAGTGATTAGTGTCTAATAAACATGCAGCTCTTTTCTTCATGGGCCAATAATAATACTTTATTTTTCAGCACTAATTTAGCTTGGGCTGTGGAAATGGTTTGCTTTGAAGTAAATTAGAAAGAGCTGTTTTATGTACTGGGATTATTTGTAGTACAAATACTTTAGGACAGTACAATTAGATCCAGCTGCTGAAGCCACAGTATATTCCGCTGTTAATCATTGACGGAGACAGATCTGACTCAACCTGAAGCCATTGCTGCAAGCAGACTCATATAGAGATTTCCAGAAGCTTTAAATGTTATTATTCCACAGGAAGAAAAGAAAAAAAGATAGTAAGTTTAATACCCAGAAGTTTCAGAGAATTACCTATTTCTTCCACCTGCAAAAGTAGGACTGGTAAACTTTTCCTTCACCAATTTCCTTCATATCAAGAAAAGTTTCACCTGCATATTTTTGCATACAAAAATCCTTTTAATGTCATAAGATGAGAATCAATGATCAGCAGTCCTCAGAACAATAATTGGTTTGATTTTGGTTTGATATACTGGGGGAGCCAACCCTTCTGGTTTGTAAATTGTGTTTTCTGGTTATGCTACATGATTCAGCCAACTCTGATTTAGTCAGCAAATCATAGCTCAGCAGGATGGACAAATAGTTAAACTTTCATTCTCATTTTTGCTTTTTAATAGAACTATTCTAAAAGTTATAACTGGTAACTGTATCTATTGTTGCATATAATTGTATGAATTAGTTTAATTGTATGAATCAAGATTTTAATTGATTGGGGGGGAAGAATGAACAAGTTTGCCTTTTAGCTACATTAAAATAATTCCAAACAACAAGAAAAACAGAATACTGAACTTTAACAAGACAAAATAGAAGACATCTACTGATGCATGTTTAAACTATGCAATGTTGTAATGCTAACCTAGCTTCCTCTCCCTTTTCTTCTCATACTGAATGGAGAACTTCAGCAAGTACAGATTCTCCATCAGACTCTAAAAACCAAGAATGACACACTGAGTTTCTTTTAAGCAGTTTCTTTAATTATACTTCATCTATAGACAGAAATCTTGCCTAACTAAAGGAGGTCACTTGTGCCATTAAAGATATATTCCCACAGAGGAGCTGTCTTAACTCTCTTTCTCTCACACAAACTATCTAAATCAGGGGTTCTCAACCTTGGCAACTTTAAGACTTGTGGACTTCAACTCCCAGAATTCCTCAGCCAGCAAAGCCAAAAGTCTTAAAGTTGCCAAGGTTGAGAACCCCTGAGTTCTAAATTTTGCTGCCTTTTGCTCATCTGGAATGCACTTATTCCCTCCTGGGAATCTGGACTACATTCCACCACCTACTGGTAATAGAACTCCATAGATTGCTTTAATTTTGAAAAAACATATATTCTTTATGACCATTACTGAAAAACATCACAGGATTTGGTATAGTTGCACTATCTCCAATTTCAAAAGAATATGAATAGAATAGAGTAATAACTTGATTGTCACAAAATACAGAATTGTGCATATACCCACATATATTACATGACACAGAGAGACAACAGTTCGGGTTATGTATACATGTGCATAAAACGAATCTTGCTAATTTACCAGACGGATGGCATAGGGAACAAAGCTGTTAGAGAATGGGGTAGTCCTGCTAGAAATACTTCAAAACCTCCTCCCAGAGGGGAGCAACAGAAGCAGACCATAAAGTGGGTGTGTGGGGTCTCTAACAATGCTTTCAGTTCTAAGCACATAGTGCTTATAAGCAGCATCCTGAATACCAGGATGAGAGCTTCCTATGATCTTCTTGGCTGTCCTTATCATTCTCTGTATGGACTTTCTATCTGAGGCACTGCTGCCACCAAACCAGACAGTGATGCAGTTTGTTAAAATGCTTTCAATTGTGCCTCTGTAAAAAGTAGCCAGGACAGAAGAAGAGAGATGTGCTCTCCTCATCTGATGCAGGAAATGCAGATGCTAGTTTGCACGCTTCGCTAAGGATGATGTGTGGAGAGACCAATTCAGGTTGTTAGTTATCTTAATACTGTAGACCACCTCTACAGCTGCATCCTTGATACTGAGTGGAGTATGATTATGCCAGCTCTTTCTGAAAGCTACAATGATCTCCTTTGTTTTACCAACATTTAGAACCAGGTTACTCTTATTGTACCAGTCCACCAGTCCAGAGCCTTCACCTCTTCCCTGTAAGCATCTTCACTGTCATCCCAGATAAGACCCACCACTGCCGTGTCGTCTGCATACTTCACAATATGATTAATAGCAGATTTGGCACAGCAATTGTGGGTCATCAAGGTGAACAGTAGTGGACTCAGGAGAGAGCCCTATGGAGAACCTGTACTCAAGGAGATGGAATTGGAAACTTTCTTTTCAACTCACACAACCTGGGGCCTATCAATAAGGAAATCAAGTATCCGATTACATAAAGGAGTATTAAAACCTAATAGACCCAGTTTGTTCACCAGATGCTGAGGGATGATTGTGCTGAATGCTGAATTAAAATTTACAAACAGCATTCGCACATGAGTATTCTTCCCCTCCAGGTGTGCCAAGCTAAGATGAAGCACATAGGAAAATGAATCATCTACAGCAGCGGTTCTCAACCTGTGAGTCGCGACCCCATTTGGGGTCGAATGACCATTTCACAGGGGTCGCCAAACAACGCAGTCCGCCATTTTTTCCCCTTTTCCCCTTGGCCGGCGCAGGGGGCAGCACCGTGCATGCGCGGGGTAGCGCCGCGCATGCACGATGCGGACTGTTGCGCCGCGCATGTGCAATGCGGGCCGTCACGCCGCGCATGCGCGGTGCAGGTCGGGGTCGCGGCCTGCAAAAGGTTGAGAACCACTGATCTACAGAGCGGTTCTCTGATAGGCACTGTAATGAGTCAAATGTAGGGGGAAGGCATGAAACCATGTAGTCCTTTACCAATCTCTCAAAACACTTCATCATAATGGAAGTGAGTGCAACTGGATGGTAATAATTAAGGCATGTGATTTTAGTTTTTTGGGACACTGGTACAATGATTGCAGTCTTAAAACATGATGGGACCAGGGCCAGATGCAACGAGAGAATGAAGATGTGTGTGAGAACAGTGGCCAGCTGGTCAGCACACGCCTTAAGTACTCACCTAGAGATGATATCAGGACCCGCAGCTTTTCGAGTGTTGCCTTTCCACAGGACCTTCTGAACAACAGTTGTATCAAACCTGAGCATCTGCTTATCAGGAAGGGGAATAGCCTTCCTTACTGGAATGTTGTTTGTGGCCTCAAACCATCCAAAAATCATATTTAGCTTGTTTAGAGAGTCTGTGTCACCCTTTCATTTCAGGGAAGCTGCCTTATAATCAGTAATTACCTGAATACTTTGCCACATACTATATGTCTTGGGTCCATAGGATCTTGAAAGAAATTCTGCACCTTCTAACTATAGGCCTGCTTTGCTGATTTTATAGCACGCCTCAACTCAGCACTTGATGCTTTCTTAGAATTGATGCTTTCCTGGAGGTTGATATATAGTTTTCTAGATTCCGTGTAATTTTCATCAGACTTACTTGGTTCCTGCTTATAAATACCTTTTATGACAGAAGTTTGGGAAAGTACAAAGTTGTGACTTAGGTTAAATCAAAAAATATTCAGGACAATATAAAAGATAAGTTTTCAAGTACAAAGAGAGGAAATCATGTGTGAATTCTAACCTCAAAGTCAGGAAAAGTATTAGAATTCTGCGTAAGGATGAGCCAGAAACTACAATTGGTCTAGAATGCAACAGTGTGGTTAGTAATGGTTATGTCTGCTCTGTGAATTGCAGTGACTCTTGATGGACTTCCAGGTGGAATTCAAGGTGCTGTTTATCACCTATAAAGCCCTGCATAGCATAGAGCCAGGTTATTTATGGGATCATCTGTCTCCGGTTATTTCTTTCTGTCCCATTAAGTCACACAGGATGGGCATGCTCCAGATCTCTTCCTTGAGGTGGTGCTATCTCCTGGGACCTAAACATGTGCCTCCTCTGCTGCTATACCTACCTTTTGTAAAGTGGTTCCTTCTGAGATGCAAGGTAGCTCCAGCCCTACTGATCTTTCATGGACACGTGCAGACCTGACTCTTCCCCCATGCATGGGGGTGGGGATAGTACTTGCCATTCTGTTAGGAAAGGAAGCGTTGCTATTTCCAGCCTTGGGTAGGTCAGGGTGTTGTATGTGCACATCTGTTTACATACACATGCACACCCAGGTTTTATACTTAATATGCTACCCAGAATCATGAATTATGAGTTGGCCAGCCTTATAAATCCTTTAAATCAACAAACATTAAAAAAACAATGTGGAATAGATTGCAGATTTGGAACAACAAAATCAAACAAACAAGCAAATAAGAATGTACTTTTGAATGCTAGATCACAGGTCTGGGATTGAATAAATAATGTGCTGCATGCGTTTCCTTCCCTAGAGATATCTACATCAGCCAAAGACAAAAAACAAAACCCTCATCTAAACAAAAACACAAGCACTACCATCTCTGGACAATTGTGATATGAGCAGGATCTTGAGTCAGAATCCAACTTTTTCTAGCTGGCTGCTATTGGGCCTGCCTTTTTTCTGTTCAGAAAAATGTAACATCCCCTGTTAAAAAAAAAAAATGTAGAGGACAGGAGAGAAGGAAAAATAAAGACAAAGGAAGGGAAGTAGCCAAGACTAAAAGATCACAATGAGTCACATTCTCTTGGAAAATACTCTTTTCTTGTTCAGAATATGGAGAGATAATAGAATACTTGGCTCTGGAATCAAAAAGGAACTTAGTAAGCTAATTTATCCAACATGCATCTTCTTTTCACAAATTCCACTCAGTCACTTAATCATTGCAAGAGATGAGGAAAACTCACAGAAATGGTATGTAACGCAGATTGCTGATCTCTCCAGTGCAATGATTTCCAAAGAGTAGGCCACAAATAAACTGGGGCCAAAGGATAAAGTGCTGAAATATTGCTTTTATGTCGATTGAGTCATGTTTCACAAATGAAGGTGAACATACGTGTTCTGGGATAATGTTGCAGGATCAAAGCTGGGTCAGTCACTGGGTTTCGTCCTCCAAGCTTTTGGACTTAGGGAACTTCTGTTTGTGCTCTGGGCTGCCCAGTGTGTGGTATTTGTATGGTGGCTGTTTATATTGTGTGGTACTCATATGGTGGTCCCAATCTATATCTAAAAAGCTACATACAACAGCCACCATATAAACATCACACACAGAACAGTCCAGAGCACAGAGAGAAGTTCCTTGAGGATGGGCTCCAGCATGAATCTTGAAAGCTCAGAAGAAGAAGAAAAAACTCTGGTTCTGATGAACAATCCAGATTGGATCCTGATTCATGTTTCTTTAGTTTCAATTTCAGGCATGCTGATAATTTGCTTTAAGGCCAAACACAGTTTATTAACAGAATCAAGGGTGTAAGGTTTATCTGAGCTAGAATTGTTATGTTCTCAAAAGTCACAGCTCTTCAGACTATTCTATAAAGACTTACAAACTCTGAATCTAACTTTTGTTTTCATCTATTCCAGTTTCATCTTACATTTCCCACAAAAAGTAAATAAAAAGGGAGATTGAAAAGCTCCATTCACACACAGAGCAAGAGCTCTGTCCACTCTATATGGTGGACTTAAGAAGAATGGAAGGCTGGTCAAATTCTGACATCATATAATGCAGAATTGACAACCTGGGGTGGTGGTGTCAAGTGGCCTCATTTGTAATTTTGGATGTCTTACAAACTGTAATCTATGGTAAGTGAAGGGATTTCTATTTACCAAAACAAACCAATGACTATTTTCTACTATCTCCTTCTCTACCTTAACTTCTGGTACCGCTAAGAAGCATTTCATTTTTAACATTATAGATTTGGAATCAGTATGCACCATATTGAGCTAGATGAATCAATAGTTTAATTCAGTATTACCTAGCTCCCCATCTACCAGAGTTCCTAAAAGCAAAATAAATGTATATCAGCCATTTTTAAAAAAAATGCACTTTAGTCCTGAACCCAGTGGTGGGATTCAGCCAGTTCGCACCACTTCAGCAGAACCGGTAACTAATTTTTTGTTGCCCAGGCCCAGAATGGACTTCTGGAAGTGGCATCTACACAGAGAACCAGCTGTTCACATATTTGAATCTCACCACTGCCTAAACCCCTTCAATGTTGTTGGGATACAGGTTACAATTCATAGACTCAGAAATGAATCCCACTGAAATCAGTTTAAATTATTCACAAGCAAACACAAATATAAAGCAATTAATTTCTATTTATTTCAGTGGGGCTATTCATAATCAGCTTCCAACATGCTGGAGAAAGTCTTGATGTTAGGGGGCAGATCTAAGCAGAGCTTTCCAGAGCTTCTCTGACAATTTGGTGAAGTTTCACAAGGTAAAGGAGAAAACCCCTTCCTCAGTGGGACCAGGTAGAAGATGGTATGTTTATGCTACTTCCCAGAGTTAGCAATGAAAAGGTTAGGTCACCACAGCTACCAATAAAGCACAGCCATTTTCAGAAGCTTTCAGAGGTAAGCAGTGGGGTGCTAAAACTTTAGAAGTTACAAGAGAAAGTTATTGGCAAGAGAAGCAAACAGCATTAAAGAGTTTAAAGGCATTCTTGGTTCTCTGTGTTCCCTAATGAGGATTGATAACTAATGCCAGAAAGCCAGCTGTCTGTTCATCTCAAGAGAGGGCAAATACTGAAATCAGCCCAAGTCACAGCCTCAGAACTATAAGGAGGCTGGAATCACCATCCAGAACACATCTGAAGATAAAAGATGAAAGGAGAGGGGACCTCTTTAATGTTAGACAAATAATATTTCCATAGTACAGTATAATTTTGTTTTAAAAAGATATATTTAAAAACTCTACTATAGTCCCTGTCCCCCCTCCCCCTGTTATATTCTCCAGTTGTTCTGTTTTTCTTTCATCTTCTCTTCTTACTAAACTTTCACATCGATTATGGACAGCAATGGAATCCGAACAGTCTTGGATCCTTTTTTAAAAAAAAATCTAAATAGACAAACAACTGCCATTATTCTGTTAAGTCTTCATTTTCACAATTTCTTTTCTTTTAGTGGATTATTTTAACCCTCTCACCCAAGATAATGTTTTCCATGGTTAAACTACATAGTTTTAATGTGATTTATTGTTAGGTATATCTATTTTTTCATAGTAAAGAGCATCGTTAAGACTTTCATTAGGACTGAGATCTCGGCATGTGGTTGTAAGTTTAAGACTTTTCTCCTGCATAATTTTGTTATAAGGAAAAGATGCTCTCATTAGCAGAGGATGCAGTTCAGTGTTCTGGGTTGAAGAGCTACTTCAGGGACATTCTTCACTGGGATTTTACAACAAAACTGCTATATATGCAGAAGGCAGGGGGAAATCAAACAAAAATAACTCTCTCTCTCTCTCTCTCTCTCTCTCTCTCTCTCTCTCTCTCTCTCTCTCTCTCTCTCTCTCTCTCTCTCTCTCTCTCTCTCTCTCTCTCTCTCTCATATGTATGTATGTGTAGAAATGCATATATTAACATTTCTATACATACACACATTTCAGAAGCAGAAATAGGAGCATGTTTATTTGAGTGTTGCCTAAAATATATGGCAGTGGTGGACAACTATGGCCCTTTTATGACCTATGGACTTCAACTCCCAGAATTCCTGAGCCAGGAATTCTGGGAGTTGAAGTCCACAAGTCATAAAGTCATAAACTAACATGGAACACTTAAGTTAAATTACTTTACCCTGGCTTTCTTGTGCCGTTCTTTTATTTGTTTTCTTATCTACATCCCACCTTTATTATTTTTTACATATAAGATGGCAAACATATCCAACACACCTTCCTCCTCCTATTTTCCCCACAACATTAACCTTGAGAGGTGAGTTGGGCTGAGTGACCAGCTCAAGATCACCCAGCTGGCTTTCATGGCTCAGGCGGAACTAGAACTCATGGTCTCCTGGTTTCTAACTTAGTGCCTTAATCATTAAATCAAACTGGCTCTCTTTTAATATCCCAAAAACAAGGTCAGGCCCAGAGATGATGGGGCTGCATTGGAAGATTTTTTTTAAAAAACTTTCCTGCAAATGTAAGAAGTATGAAACCAAGGCAGAAAGGGATAGATGGTGCTAAATGCTCTCCATACTAGCTATGGTGATCTGATGATATGGGTGAAATTGAGCTCTCTAGATGTTTATTAGTATGTTTTTGCTAACCCTACCCCTCAAGCAACAACAACAATATGAAATCAGCTACAACAAAGATGGCTGGGATGTTATCAAAGAGGATTGCTCATCCTAGGGACAAACTCAGTTCCCTAAATCTATTGACACAGAACCTCTGCTTATGTTACTTACTCACGACTTGGGTTAAGTAAGGTGATAATAAAAAATGTTTAGCTTGATTTAAATCATAGGTGGAATCCCTTAATGAGCTGTAGTGAATAGATAGAGATTGCACTGTCCCTTCAGGGTTCCCGCTGTTCTAGGATGGGCACATTTAAGATTAAAAACAAAATATGCCTCTCTTCCAAACCAGTTCCTTAGGATTACATATTTAAATGGCAACTGATCTGTAAGTACACTTTTTACAGGTTGGTAACTAATGAAATTCTATCAGAGGCATACAGATAAGGTTCAAGTTGCATATTTTGGAAAAAGGTATTCAATGGGACATGATGCCTGTTGTATGTTAGATGACTATCACATATTTGAGTGAAATCATGCAGTTGCTCTACTTCTTACTCCCCCCCCTTACAGTTTTAAGTTACTTTATTCCATTCCTAAGAGTATGATCTCAATCCAATGCAAAAGAGAGTCAAGGGCTTATATTTGACTTTCTGGGATGGCCCCTATATTATTGGTGCCATTACATGATATTAATGATCAGCCAGGTATCCAGAAGTGAATTATGTGTCCCATTTCAATGCAGCTCCTAGACAATTTATGATGAGAAGCAATAAGCAAAGAAGAACGGTACATAAATAAAATACCAGCATTAATAATATTGGGGAAAAGGACTTGACCTGTTCCATGGGGCCTTTGTTTTGGCCTGGGGTTAAATGACTGCTGTGTCAAGCTGGAGCCGACGTAGCATTTGGCAGCAGTTGAAAGCCTGGATACAGGGAAATGAAAGCTGCACAAGCTTTGCATGTCAACATTGGTGTGTGTTTGGAGCCACAAAACAGACAAGTCTGAACTAAGCTATCAAAGAGCACTCATGAGTGTTTGCTACAGCTTAGTCTGCTCTGTGGTCTTGGGACCTTTCCAAAGTTGGTGGTTTGCTGGCTTGTGTCTATTTCTGTATGGCTTGTCACTAAGCTGTCATACTTGTCTGTAAAGACATCAAAGGCCATTTGACAAGTCTGGCTGTTCTTGACATGACTCATTTTCTCTACATTCGACTAATCAAATGACCTGGGAAACAACTTTTGCCTTTATTTCAGTGGCAAAGAAACTGATTTACATGTCAGGCTCACATTTCACTTCAGCCACATCAGATTCTACATCTTTCTGCCCAATATATACATGAAGGCAATATGCACCCCTTCCCCTCATGCATGCTGGCCTCCCCACACATCCTAGCGTGGACAGAACATCTGAATCTCGCCTATAGACATTTTATGTTTCCTGTGCAAAACCAGAATAAGGAAAGGAGGTACCTAAAAGGAGGACATGTTACCTCATCTTAATTTTTCAGTGAACTGAAACAAGTTTATTCTTTACAAAGAATTTTTCACTACTGTGATGCTCAGTTCCATAATTGTACCCAAGGATGTATTTATTGTGAGAAAATTGCATAGACGAAAAATGTATTTTTATACATCAGATTTAGAGGCTACCCATCTGACTTGCAGAGCGACTCTGAATATTAGACAAGCTTGTATTGAGAAGTACATATATTATGGGTTAAGCAAAAAAAAGAAAAATTTAAATGTGACTGTGGTTGTTAGAAATGCAAATTACAGACCTGTACAGAAACTGAAAGAAATAAACTGATGATACCTAATTCAGGGGTCCCCAACCACTGGGCTTTGTGAGTGGTGGATGAGTGTGCACATAGTACCACTTGTGCGAGTGGTGGGCACTCATACTCACACATGAAGCTCCATTTGTATGAATGATGTGTGTGTGCACCTGCCACTCAAACCAATGGAGCTGAACATGTGTGCTGCCACTCACATGGAACGATCCCCTCTTCCCCCTCCCCCCTCCGGCCAACCAGTCTGCCAAGCTGGAAAGGTTGAGAACCGCTGACGTAATTCACCCATGTCTTCTTGTCAATATTTCATGCTTGTAGTAAGATATTTTACACTGAATTAGGTCTTTGAAGTGCTTTGAAGTGAATGGGAGCACAAAGTTAGCAGCTCTCTGCAACATTTTAAAACAACCTCATCAATTCCCTGGATCACGTGGAAGCTGCACAGAACAGCTGTGCAATCCTGGAAAAAGATGTGGTTGCTTTGAGCTAAGTCTGTGTCTCATTCTCTTCAAAGCAGCATTTATGGAAGTGAACCTAAAGCATCACAGATCTGCTTTGAGTATGGCATAATGGAAAAGTCTTCTGTAAGTTGCTAGTCAAGGTTATTATAATCAGAAATCTTCAGATACAGGTTAGAAGAATGCTCAATATATCAAGGTTTTGATTTTCTTTTGTTTTCTTCTGCAGTTGCATATGCAGAAATGACAGCTTGGATATTCTAGTAATATTTGAAATATTACTAAAAAGAGTTGGAGTGTATGAAGTTAGCTGACATCCATGTGTACACAATGCATGCTTTATTACAAATGGAGTGAACCCATGTGTCATTGATCCACTTTCATAGTTACCTTTTGGTCTTAGTACAGGTATGTGAATTGTTGGTTCCACAGTCTCTTGATTCAGACCCCATTTAATTCTATATACCATATCAATCCACACTCTGTCTGGAATCATAACCATGAATAGAAAAGGAAAGGAAAAGAAAAGAAGAAAAGAGAAGAGAAAGAAAGAAAGAAAGAAAGAGACAGACACCCTTGGAGAACTTATTTTTGCTAGTTTAAGCTATCAAACATTAGCAAACTGACTGAACTAAACACAGATAAGTAGACACACAACATACACAGCACACCAGATTTAATATTGTTGCGAATTAATGGATGTGCTGTAATATTCTAGTCATGCCCTCTTGTGTTACAAAAGGATAATACAAGCAAATTTAAGCAGTGGAAAGCAAGTTAATTTGTAAAGAATTAAAGAAATTTAAAAATACTTTTTGTAAGCCAACAAGCCATCTCATGCCCATATTTAATGATTGAAAGCTACAATTGCTTTCTGAATCAAGGGGTATGGGAGAAAATGCTTCACTGCTATTTCTTTTTTTGTGCAAATCATTCAAAGAATATTCTGTTTCTTGAAACCAGATTCCCAAATAGATACAAAGTACTGTTTAGGAATCAAAGCTATAATGACACATTCTAAACGTCTAGAACACGGGTGACATATCACAGTGTTTTTTGCCTTTGTGGAGCTGGGGTGGGTGTGGCCTGCACATGGCGCATTTGGCCCATGGGCCGCCAGTTTGACACCCCTGATCTAGAAGATTTCTAGTAAGAGTAATCCTGACAATAATATGTCAACAAAAACATTCCAACTAGTCCAGGGGTAGGCAACCTTGGCTCTTTTATGACTCGCGGACTTCAACTGGGAGTTGAAATCCACGAGTCATAAAAGCTAAGGTTGCCTACCCCTGAACTAGTCCTTGAACAGGACTGCAATGAATTCTATTCACAATAGAAGTGTGAGGCTATTTACTTAAAAGTCTTGGATGATAAAATATGCTACTATATATATAGTACCACATACGCACACACACGCACACACACACACACACAGTATTGTATATAATGCTATATAGTATAATCTCCCTTTGTGCTTACAATTCAGCTTTTGATCCCTGACAACTGCTTGGCCTAGTCTTGCAGTTTTCTTGGCAAAGTATTTTTATTTTTTTCTATTTTATTCGGATTTGTATGCCGCTCCTCTCCGAAGACTCGGAGCGGCTTACAACATATATATATATAAACAATTGAACAAATCCGAACAACATTAAAAATACAAACCCCATACATACTCATCAATCACACCACAATCAACAATCATCCCCAGGCCTGACGGCAGAGGTAGGTTTTTAAATTCTTTCGGAAGGCCAGGAGGGTCGGAGAAACGCGGACTTCAGGAGGTAGTTGGTTCCAGAGGGTGGGCGCCGCAACAGAGAAAGCCCTCCCCCTAGGGCCCGCCAGACGACATTGTTTCATTGACGGGACCTGGAGGAGGAAGTGGTTTGCCATTGCATCCTTCTTAGGGCTGAGAACAAGTGACTGGCCCAAGATCATCCAGCTATACATTTTCTTTGATATGCGGGTGCTTCAGGCTTATGCACATTCACATTTAATTACACACACACACACCTAGGTTACCTGATCTTAATAAGCTAAATAGGGTGGGGTCTGGTTAATACTTAAATGGGAACCCACCAAGCCTGCAGGCTGAGATTATATGTAAGTATTCATCCGTATCTCTCTCTCTGCTCTCAGAGCTAGAGGTATGTGCCTATGATTAATTGTGCCAGTTATTTAGCAGTCATTCATCCAGTTAAAGATCTAAAGGGGGGTGGGGGAAGCATAGCATCTCCCAGGTTTTGTAGTCCAACATCATAGGTCACTTTTTTTCAATCTGCTCCTCTCTAAACTATAACTCCCAGAATTCTCTGCTCCCTTGGCTGGAAGCACACTTCTGAATTATATTACAGGGCCATAATGATTATGATAATATTGCAGGTGGATTGTATTACAGGTGAACTACAGATTGCCCAATGGGCAATCTGTAGGTCACCTATAGCTTCCGAAGCTCCCCAGAATGCATGAGATTGAAGTTCATGGATTTGGGCAAAACAAATGCTTGGTGCTTTGCACAATTTTAAGCCATTCATTATATCCTTCAACCCTTTCAAAATTGGTCCAACTTTTCCAGGTTTTGTACGTTTAAGTGGTAAAAAGCCTCAGAAATTATCCCTCTTTATTCTCCATACTCAAAAGAGAAAATATGATCTTAAAATGTTGGTCCTGCCCATTCTAGTGGCAATGCAAATCCTTTAGGCAGAACTAAAGACATAATATGGCTTCCAGTTTGTTTATTTATTGTATTAGTTTTTATTGATTTTTTAATACAATTCAACAGTGCTTATTAAACAAATGTGTTGTCTGAGTTTATCATTCACTAATACAAATCAAATTCCTAATCCCTAATTCATTTCTCTAACCATTGGTAAAATAAGTCTCAAGTTTGAAAATATTCTGTTTCTTCTTTTTCTTTCAACCTCAAGATAAGTTTGTCCATCTCCACACAGTCTAGTATTTTTTAAATTATTTCATCTTCTGGTGGTATTTCTTCATTTTTCCAGTATTGTGAGAATGTAATTCTTGCTGCTGTTATCATGTGCAAAATCAGATAAACAAACAAACAAAAAAAAACAATTGTCAGAAAAATAGAACTACAAATACCGGTAGTTAAAAAGGTTAAATACTTGGGAATATATCTGGAATATACGATGTGGAACGAGCTCCCCCCAGAACTCCGGACGTGTCATGATCTCCGCACCTTCAGAAGAGAATTGAAGACTCATCTCTTCAATCAAGCCGGCCTGGCCTAGATCTCCTCGGGTTTTAAATTTTTAAACAAGGCTGTTCGGGTTTTAGAATTGGGTTTTTAACAGGTTTTAGTAACAGCCTTGTAGTAATTTAATTTAATTTATTTTTAAATATTTATTGTTATATGTTTTTATTGGGTTGTAAACCGCCCCGAGTCCTACGGGAGAGGGGCGGTATAGAAATTTATAAAATAAATAAAATAAATAAAAATAAATATCTGACAGCAAGATGCTCAATGATAAAAAAAGACAATTATATAAAATTACTAAACCAAATAAAACGTGACTTGGAAAAATGGAAAAATGTGCAACTGTCGATGTTAGGAAGAACTGCTACAGTGAAAATGAATATATTACCAAAAATACTGTTTTTATTCCAATCAATACCTATAAAATTAGAGAAAAAAATTCTTTGAAGACTTAAATTCCCTAATTTTAAAATTTAGTTGGCAAGGAAAGAAAGCTAGAATTAAACTGAAAATGTTACAAGAAGCTAAGGGGAATGGAGGTTTTGATTTACCAGAGTGGGTTTTATATTATCAAGCATCAATGTTAACATGGGTAAAAGAATGGATAACCCTCAGAAATAAAAGATTGTTGTATTTGGAGGGACATGACTTACAACTCAGTTGACATGTTTTCTTATGGTATGGGAAAAATAAAATTCATAAATATTTTCAAAACCACTACATTAGAAATGCATTATTATTAACATTGGAAAAAATAAAATGTAAAATATATTTGAAAATTCCAAGATGACTTTCAACAATGGAAGCAGTTGTACATCCAAATTTAGTCAGTCTTGAGAAAATATGGACATATAAAGATATTCTGAACTCTGAAGGGAACTTAAAATCTAGACAAGACATGGAAAATCAGGGTATTGATCTATCATATTGATCTGGTCATATTTACAAATGCAAGTGAGATATGATAAAGCTGTTAAACTGAATGGATTCTATAAAGAACAGATTTTGTTTGATCAGATATTACTAACCTCTGATGAAAAACTAATTAAGAAAATGTATAACTTTTTATTAAATTTGAAAATGAAAGATGAACAAGTAAAAGAAACAGTGATAATATGGGAAAAGAACTTGGAACATAATATAGCAAAGCCTGTGGGAAAGAAATTATAAACTGACAATGTCAACCTCTTATAAAGAAAACTTACATGGGTATCAGGGTTTAAATTAAATATATCTAAGACAAAGATGTTAGTTAAAAATTTAAATACTAATTTAAAACAGGAATTTGAAAAAATAACGGGATGTGAGATAGTTAAGAAAATTAAATATTTAGGAATTGATATTGAAGCCTCTAATGGGAAGTTGTATAAAAATAATTATGAAGTTTTGTGGAATAAGACACAAATAGAGTTGGAGAAATGGAAGAAATTACAATTATCTATATTGGGTAGGATAGCAGCAGTTAAAATGAATGTATTGCCTAAATTTTTATTTCTTTTTCAAATGTTACCTATACTTAAAAAGGATGCGAACTTCAAGGAGTGGCAGAAGGGTATTAATAGATTTATTTGGAATGGCAAGAAACCGAGGGTCAAATTAAAAATTATTCAGGATACAAGGGAAAGAGGTGGTTTGAAAATGCCTAATTTTAAGTTATATTATCATGCTGCTGTCTTAGTAGCGATAAGTGATTGGGTCAATTTAACTAATGATAGAATATTGAATATTGAAGGGTACGGTTTATCATATGGTTGGCATGCATATCTAGTTTATGATAAAAAGGCCGATAGGAGTTTCAAAGAGCACCTATTGAGAAATGCTCTGCTGCGTGTTTGGAAAAAATATCAGTATAAATTAAATGATAAGATTCCTGTTTGGACGGTTCCCAGACACGCAATAGAGAATATAAATAGAGTACAATTACAAGATGTGGTGCCTTATGAGAAACTCCTAATTAAAGAAGGGAATCTTTTATTATTGAAGTCCTTGAATATTTTAAGAGAGGAAGGAATAACCCTTACTTGGTTTCAATATCTACAATTGCAGACTAGATGAAAAAAAGACTTGAAGATGGGTTTATCTCAAATAGATGAAAATTTAATTAAACAAATTAGAGACCAAAGGTCAATGCATAATAAAAGATTGTATAATGTATTTTTTTAAGGTTTTTCTAATATTTAATTGGAATCTACCGCAAAGAGAACACAACTCCTTCCACTTTTACACAAGGGCCAGTTTTTAATCCATTGATCATCGCTGCCTCTGAAACTCCTCCAGCTTCTGATTCCTACTATTTGGTGGCCTGACTGCAGTTTGGAAGTCACACTAAATTTTATGCAACCTAAACTTGCCTTTTTTACAACGCTTTCATAGTGCTGTCTTATTCAGCTTGCTGATGAATTACCCAAAGTTCACAACCACCCCTGAGTACCATTTCCAAACTGCCTATCATCCTGTTCTTGTTCATTGGTTTCTTCCTCACTGTTAAACTGCACTGGGCACGTAGATGGGATACAGAAGGTGCAAGCCAGAGCATCCTGCTCAAAACTATTCCCAGTTGTGCTTTGGGGGGAGGGGGAGGGAGGGACACACTGGGCTTGATGGGCCTTTAACGGGAAGAAATAACCCTGGTGATCCTGGAGCACTCCTATGCACATCTCATTCAGCACAATCGCTTTATTATAGGGAGCACCAAATCTTAGAAGAAGAGTCCTCGCATGCGGCGCCCGATGCTCTGGCGGTCGTAGAGGATGTTGAACTTATTCACAAACTGGTTCATGGTGTTGCAGGTCTTGGTGATGGTGCCCAGATAGATCATGAGGCCGACATCATTGCATTGATCATAAAAATCTGTCTTGAATTTGTCAGTGCTCAGTACAGGTAGGCAGTGGCAAAGGGCGTAGGCTTCTCGCAAGATCTCATGGTTGAACGGTACCTCACCTGCTTCGGAAGCTTTAACATATTCCAAAATAAGCTTGACACGGCTGTGAAGCATCTTTATGGCACTGTGCTGCGCAATGAGGTGCTCGGCGACTGTGGAGTTTTCCCCACTGCCTGTTGCTGTCATCCGTGCCACATGATCGACTCCGATGTGCTCAGCCTCCTCGGTGGCCAGCGTGTAGGTCAGCTCTGCAAATAACATCGTGGCCTCTCCATTGATGATGTCAATCACAGACTCAAAGACACTGACAGGCAGGTCCGTGTGCTTGGTCATGGGGTTCAGCTTGAGGAAGAGGGGGCTCTCAATGATCTCACAAACCTGTTTGTGGACGTGGATGTCACACTGGTCCGGGGGGCCGCCAGTGGTGTACCAGCCCAGGAACTCCAGATCCTTGAACACTTGCTTAAACTGCTCCTTCTTGGTGTAGTAGTACTCTTTGTCGATCACCACGTTCTCCTCCACGGCGTGCGACAGCAGCTTGAAGGAGTTCATCACCTCGATGTTGCGGCCCTCCTGGCAGCCGATCAGCGCACCGATCACTTGGACGGGGCGGCCCTCCTGCGAGCGCATCCAGATCCAGTGGTCGCTGATGTTGAGGATGACCAGCGGGTGCAGCGCCACCGACACGCTGCCCGTCACGCCCGAGGCCATCACCGCCGGCGCTGCCGGCGCGTCCACCTCCATGCCAGCCCCATTGCTGCCGCCGCCACCGCCGGGAGCCATAGCAGCAGCTGCAGCAGCAGCCGCCGGCGCCGCCATCTTGGCCGCGGAGCTCCCGCCGAGGCCGATTGTATAATGTATTGATAGAAATTGACTCGGAAACTGAATTAGTTAAGGACTGTATGATAAAGTGGGGACAAAATTTCAGACAACCAATTATGATGGAAACTTGGGAGAGGATCTGGGTGAAAAATGCAAAATTTACACAAGCGCAACATTTAAGAGAAAATTTTTATAAAATGTTTTATAGATGGCATTTGGATCCGAAGAAATTATCATGTATGTACCCTAATTTAAAATCTAATTGCTGGAGATGTAAATGTATGGATGCTACTTATTTTCATGTATGGTGGACTTGTAGAAAAATCAAGGCTTTTTGGATAAAAATATGGTGGATACTTCAAAATATTTTGAAAAAACGTATTGAATTTTCACCACAGTTGTTTTTATTAGGTATTATAAAAGATTGCACCACCATTGAGACGAACTTAATTTTGAACTTGATTACAGCAGCGAGACTGTTGGTTGGACAATATTGGAAGAAGGCAGAATTACCATCCATCGAGGAATGGACTCTGAAAGTCATAAACTTGGCGGAAATGGCTAAAGTATCTGCATATTTGAAAGATCATTCAAATGAAAAATATATGTTGGACTGGAAAAAATGAATAGACTATATTCAAGGGAAATATCAATCTAAGAAATTGTATTTAGCCTATAGTTAAGTTTTTATTAGGATTTATATAATAATTTTGTTTAATTTAGTGGGTTTTCTTTTGTTTTACCCTGTATTCACTTTGGGAAGTCGGGGGGTGGGTGGGCTGCGGGGGTCTAATAATGTACTCAACTGTAATACTTGCAATATATAAGAATTATATATTTATTGATATAAGAGGGGTTGCTCGGGCAGTACCTCTGGACCACATCTGGTGGGGGTGGAAAGTGAGGAGTGAAGGAGTGGAGGGAAGTAGGAAGGTTGTAGGAGAGGAGGGTGGAGGGTGAGGGAGGGAGAGAGGGGAGGGGGAGGGAAGTATGAGATAGGGAGGAAGGAAAAGGGGGATGTAGTGGAGGGGGTGCTGCCGAGCAACACCCATAGTTATTTTAAGTATTTTACGCAAGTTTTTAAAAGAATGTATGTTTTGTTTTGTCTGGGAGAAAGTTGAAAAAGATTGTATGCAGTTGAGTTGTATTTAATTTGATTTTTTGTTTATAATTATAAAACTAATAAAATATATAAATAAAAAAATAAATAAAGAAAACTTACATAAAATGTTTTATAGATGGCACCTGCCACTAGCAAGATTAGCAAAATGTTTAAAAATATGTCAGATAAATGTTGGAAATGGAATCATAAACCAGGTACTTTTAATCATATGTGATGGACATGTGTTAAAGCAAAGAGATATTGGACAAAAATACATACTTGGCTAGAAAAGATGTTGGGGAAACACGTAGATTTTAAACCTGAACTCTTTTTATTAGGCATAATGCCAGAAAAAGTGTATTAGGCATAATGCCTGATAAACAGTGTATATTTGATTTTGCAAGTGATAACAGTGGCAAGAATTACATTTGCACAATACTGGAAAATAATATGGCTTCCAGTTTAAATTGTTCACTATTATGGCCCTGCTGGACATATTAATAGATGAGGAAGAAGCAGAGAAAGTGGAGCAAGGGGCCTCTAAGAAAAATAGTTCTGGAGGGGTTGACTCCAGTAGTGTTAGAACCAATGATTACACTTTGAGACAGATCCAGTAAGCTCGCAGGAGTCCTTGCCTGTATCCCCTGACTTGATAGATTCTACTACCAAGTTCAGCTACCCAGCCCTAAGAGAAGCATATGTTGAAGCTCAGCTGAGCTATGCAGGGCTGAGCTATGCAGGTGAGACAGGTTGCCCAAAAACAATATGAGCCAGCAGTGTGCTGCAGCTGCCAAAAAAGTCAACACAGTGCTAGGCTGCATTAACAGAGAGATAGAATCAAGATCACGCGAAGTGTTAATACCACTCTACAATGCCTTGGTAAGGCCACACTTGGAATACTGCATCCAGTTTTGGTCATCACGATGTAAAAAAGATGTTGAGACTCTAGAAAGAGTACAGAGAAGAGCAACAAACATGATTAGGGGACTGGAGGCTAAAACATATAAAGAACGGTTGCTGGAATTGGGTATGTCTAGTTTAATGTAGAGAAGGACTAGGGGGGACATGATAGCAGTGTTCCAGTATCTCAGGGGCTGCCTCAAAGAAGAGGGAGTCAAGCTATTCTCCAAAGCGCCTGAAGGCAGGACAAGAAGCAATGGATGGAAACTAATCAAAGAGAGAAGCAACCTAGAACTAAGGAGAAACTTCCTGACAGTTAAACAATTAACCAGTGGAACAACCTGCCTCCAGAAGCTGTGAATGCTCCAACACTGGAAGTTTTTAAGAAGAGATTGGACAGCCATTTGTCTGAAATGGTATAGGGTTTCCTGCCTGAGCAGGGAGGTGGACTAGATGACCTCTGAGAGCTCTTCCAACATTCTTCTTCTTCTTCTTCTTCTTGTTTATTATTATTATTCCATCAGAAGAGACTCCCACGAGTGACATGGGCCTATGAGTGGAGGCTCATCATGGTTGGCTTTTTGACCTTAGTTCTTGAAAGAAAGCATTGAGATCACCTTTCAGGTTTCAGCTCTTTCGTGTTTACCTTGCTGAGCCTTGCTTAGAATTCTGACTTCCATTTTATCCTGTCTCCTGTATCTCCTCTTGGAGATGTTACTCAAGTCCTAGAATTCCTGGTCTTGGCTCAGGCCAATCCTGTTGACTACATTGATGGCGGCCATCCTAAGATACTGGTGAAAAGACATTTTCCTTCCCAAAGATTGTTCTGCCTGAACTCTTATAGCGTCGGACATCCAACTTGCTATCTTGTTGGCTGGCAGCCAGCAATGCAACCCAGAAGACCCACCCATGAAATAAGAGAAGGGGTATCAGGCATACAGTTGGCTGACTGATGCTATACAGCTCTTGTTCTTGTTAAAATATAACTTGTTAACTTAATACATAAGTTCTTGCATTTTTTCCTACATCTTACAAAACTGATCATACATCCTCATATTATGTGTATCCAATCACTATGTGTTCTTTATATACATTTGTAATGCTGCTATCCATGTATTTCATGCCACAGGCAAAATAAATAAACTCCTGTTTTAAGTTATGCCTCAAGTCTAAACTACTGTTTCTCAATCTCAGCAATTTTAAGATGTGTGGACTTATGTTGGCTGAGGAATGCTGGGAGTTGAAGTCTGCACATCTTAAAGGTGCTGAGATTGAGAAACACTGCTCTAACTCAGGGGTAGGCAACCTTGGCTCTTTTATTACTCGTGGACTTCAACTCCCAGAATTCCTAGCTGGCTCAGGAATTCTGGGAGTTGAAGTCCACAAATCATAAAAGAGCCAAGATTGCCTACCCCTGCTCTAGCTGAAAGGTACTTCAGTGGAGAACTTCAAGCTATACTCAGACCATGGAAAAGCTAAAGAGCCCAAATTAATGGCAAAGTAGATATTTCTAGCAAGATCAATCAATGGTATGGATCCATGTCAGACAATCATACAATACTGTACTATTAATCCACCTTTTGTAACCCCTAACAAAATTGTAGCTATAGAAACAGAAATTTGCCAGTGTAGTTAGAAGAGATGTGGGAAACTATGGCAATTTTATGACCTGTGGACTTCAATTTCCAGCATTCTGGGAGTTGAAGTCCACAGGTTGTAAAATTGCCATACTTGTCCATCCCTGAGTTAGACAATAATTGAGTTCTTTGGGAAAAATAGCAAAATGCAGTAAAAGACTGCAAAGTAATTTCACTCCCCAGTATTATAGAAAACAAAGCTGAAGGGAAAAATATATTGCAGAATAATTGAAAGGAAGGCTGGTTATTATTAAAGAGAGATTTGAAACATGGACTATACTTGCTTGGGGATTAAAGATAATTCTTTGCACAGCCAATCTATTAAAAAAGAGCATGAAGTCTGCACAATCTATTGGTCGCTCAAAAGTTTCAGGGAATGAAGATACCAAAGAACAGCATGGAGAAGAAAAACTCGGGGTGGTGGTGGTGTTGAATAACTATTATAAAAAGTTTACCATATACTTTCTGAAAAATGAATTATTTCTAACTACTATCACCATTCACTTCATCAGAAAGAGTTTTGTGTGTTTTAGAGGAACAAAATTACAATTATTACATACTAGTCCCCCCCTTTATTATATACTACAGTAAAAATGAATAAAATGCTAGAGAAAAAAGGAAGGTGATGTAAGTTCTGGAAACTCAGTAAAGTTATAAAAATGGCAATATAATAAAGTGAATTTTCCTAATTGTTTTCAGGCAGACAGAGAGCCTCATTAGTGGATCAGAACTGCAAATGTGCTTAGAAGATGTAAAAAAGATGCTAAGACTCTAGAAAGAGTACAGAAAAGAGCAACAAAGATGATTAGGGGATTGGAGGCTAAAACATATAAGAAATGGTTGCTGGAATTGGGTATATCTAGTTTAATGAAGAGAAGGATGAGTGGGGACATGATAGCAATGTTCCAATATCTCAGGGGCTGCCGGCAGGACAAAAAGCAACGATGGAAACTAATCAAGGAGAGAAGCAACCTAGAACTAAGGAGAAACTTCCTGACAGTTAGAACAACCTGCCTCCAGAAGCGGTAAATACTCCAACATTGGAAGTGTTTAAGAAAAGACTGGACAGCCATTTGTCTGAAACCATTTCGGATGTAGGGTTTCCTGCCTGAGCAGGGGGTTGGACTCGATGACCTCCAAGGTCCCTTCCAACTTTATTATTATATTATATTATATTATATTATATTATATTATATTATATTATATTATATTATATTATATTATATTATATTATATTATATTATATTATATTATATTATATTATATTATATTATATTATATTATATTATATTAATATTAATATTAATATTAATATTATATTATATTATATTATATTATATTATATTATATTATATTATATTATATTATATTATATTATATTATATTATATTATATTATATTATATTATATTATATTATATATTTGTGTATTTTGTAGGGTGAACAAAGACATGTCTTTGCATTTGCAGAAATTCACATCTGAATATTTTTATTTGAAGTACCCCTGAAATACACTGCTCAGCAACTAATACATTCAACAGACATTCACAGACATCTGCTTTGTTTAATTTTATAATTCTGACATCTCCCTATTTTTATTATTTTTAAGCATGTACTTTGTTTCCTCTCTTCTTTCCCAGACAGTATCTGCTTTCTCCCACAAAATTGAGTTCCCAGAACTTACATCACTTTCCTTTTTTCTCTAGCATTTCATTTCCTATTTGGAGCCAGTCTATTTCTGATGAGATGAACAAAACACAGGTATATTTGACCACAACTTTGCATTAGGCAGATGTTTGCCTTATGGAAAAAAATGGACTTCCCCAAAGCTGGTGAGATCTAGAGTTTCTATGATTAAACGCTGGGTTTCATATGGACACTAGCTGATCTGGCAATAACAGTTGCATCATAAACACGAGGATCAAAGAAGTTGGCAGGCAGTGTTCCCTTGGGTACAGAGGTCTTGTCTTTTCATTGTTGTTTCACAGTAGCACACATTCCAGTGTAGTTTTGACTGTCTTTTATTATGTAAATAGATGGTTGGTGTGTGTGTGTTTTTTTAATAGAAAATATTTCCATTCATAAAAATGGAGATAAAAATATTATTCAGTTGAGACAGGTAGTTTTTCTATCTTCTGTAGACTGTAAGGCATTTTAAAAGAGCAACCCCATATATCAGTTAAGCTGTACATAAAGTAGAATCTCAAGACTGAAATTAGAAATACAGGTTGTAACACTTGAATCAAAAGAAAGTTGTGTGATGAGAGTTTTCATTAAGACTTTGCATCAGTTGAACCTGATTCTCATTTCTGTGCGAAAGCCTTAAAGACTCTGAGTGCACAGCCTAGCCAGAAAAAAACACAATGTTATGAGTTCAATAGAAGAGAATTAAAGATGAAATAATGACAGCTGGAAATACTATCAAACTTACTACTGAATCTCACAGTTCTCCACAAAAACTCATCTTCATATTGCCTGTGGTTTGGGAATTCCTCCGTTGCCCTGTTCATCTCCTCATATCTCTTGTGGGAAATCAAGCCAAAATCTGAACAGGCTGCACTTTTTCCATTCTCACTTATTACAAAAAAATAATAGCACTACTTATACAGCAGATAGGAGTGACTATATCACAGCCTTTGGTAATGCGGCAACATGTAAAGGAAAAGATTGGCAGTGAATTTTCATGCACAAATGTGAAAGTTGGCATCATTTATAATCAAGCAGATAAAATAAAAAAAATTGTTACAAGAACTAATTAGAGCAACTGGTGCAACAAGATATTGCTTTAACTGGCTGTCATAGACTCTTTCTCGTGCAAGAGAATTTTGTAACAGAAAAGGCTCAGAGTTTGATGCTGATCATCTATATACTAAAACTCTTGTTGTCATGTCCTTTAACTAGGCAAAATGGTATATCATAGGGCAGTGGTTCTCCACCTGTGGGTCGCGACCCCATTTGGGGGTCAAACGACCATTTCACGGGGGTGGCCAACCACTGCAGTCCGCCATTTTTTCCCCATTTCCCCTCGGCCGTTGCGCGTGCCACGCATGCACGATTCTGCCCGTCGCGCCGTGCATGTGCGGTTTGGGCCGTTGCGTGCGCTGTGCATGCACAGTTCGGGCACGTCGTGCATGTGCAGTTTGGCCCATCGCGCAGCGCATGCGCGGTTTGGGTCGTCGCACGCGCCGCGCATACGCGATTCGGCCTGTTGCACTGCGCATGCGCAGTTTGGCCCATCGCGTGCACACCGCACATGTGCAGTTAAACCTTCGCATGTGCGCCACGCATGCGCAGTTCAGGCCGTTGCGTGTGTGCCGCGCATGCGCGGTTCGGCCCGTCACGTGCGCCAAGGAAGTGTGATTCGGCCCGTCGCGTGCGCCAAGGAAGTGTGATTCGGGCTGTCTTGGCGCGCATGCCAAGTCTCGCAACCACCCACCCAGCAGTAGCCACTTACCTGACTGCTGGAAAGGAAGGAAAGGGAAGGGAGGCTGATTTTCAATGCTCCCTACCAGATTCTCACAAGAAAATTCAAGGGGGAAACCGACAGGAACTCGGAGGTCGCTTCTGCTGCCAATGCTTTTTTTTTTTTTTTTGCCCGTTCTGCTTTTCTGTTTAGCTAAGGAAACGTCTCTAAAACAATGACCAAACAGGGAACAAGTTGTCTAGCATTCTTTTAAATGTGGACTCATGAAAATAAAATAGTTAACACCAGCTTTTGAATGAATGAATTCTTCCACTGATTGAATAAGGTAGTCTTTGACTTATGACCACAATTGAGCCCAAAATTTCTGTTGCTAAGCAAGACAGTTGGTTTTGCCCCATTTTACAACCTTTCTTGCCACAGTTGTTAAATGAATCGCTTCAGCTTTTATGTTAGTATCAAGATTGTAAAAGTGAGTCTGTCTTCCCCATTGACTTTCCTTGTCAGAAGATTGGAAAAAGTGAACACATGACCCTGGGACACTGCAATTGTCATAAATAATGCCAAGTGTCCAAATTTTGGTCACCTGACCATGAGGATGCAGCAACGATCAGGAGAGTGAAAAATGGTCATAAGTAACTTTGTAACTTTGAACAGTCACTAAACGAAAAGCTGTAAGTCGAGGACTAGCTGCAATATATGGTCTACATTGCCAAACTGACCATCTCAGATTGTCTGTCAAAATGCAAATACTTTTGAGAGAAGATCATTTACACGGAAAGAAACAAGTAAAAGGAAACTTCTAAAACAATGAAGCCCGTACCGTCTGTACTATGTATACTTCTTCCAGACTTATGATTCTATGATTCTTGGTCATCCGTTTCTCAATTATTCAAAATAAATACTCAAAATTTGCTGAAATGGCATTTATATAATTCTTACAAGGTGTCATTTGTTTTTTAAAGGAATTCATGTGGGAAGTCTCATTTGGACCGTGGCTGTGATGTGTCTATGTATGGATAATGGTGGTATGGTAGCCTTTTGTACCAAACGTGGTAGTCTTCTAAACATGGGAGTGGGGTGGGGGGAAGAGACTTCTCCATCTGAGTGATGGGCACCTCTCCTCTAATGTGGTCCATAGAGATTCACGGTCAAATATATATTCCCTCAAAAGTACTGAAGGGGAATAAAAATTGGGGCAATAGTGATGAAATCTGCGATATCTTGCTCATACCTACAGGCTGAAATGTTCCCTTCAATTCTCTGCTTTTTAAAATGGTGAACTTACGAGAAAGTCAATTTAATGGTTTAGGGAGAAAAATTCTACCAATTAGGGTGGAGATTGGAAACATATGGGAATGTAGGAAAAATGAGGACAAGAGCATATTTTTCTTTTTCCAGAATAGGTTTACTGCCAAGATACTCCTATAAGTGGCCCCTTTGCTCTTCCAACCCCATCCTTGGAATGACAATGTTTTATGACACAGCATTAATACAAGGGGCCCCTGAGGGAGGAAAGAGCAGCCACCAGCCCTATTCCCCAATTCACATTTTTTCAGAAAAGACTCAGAACAGACCTGCTGGCATGAGACTATCAGCTCATCATAGATAGATGGTGTCTCTCAGAAGAAACACATGTCCGTGTGTGTCTTACAAAACTTATGGCAACACCATCTTTGTGAAATAAATCAAGCATTAGCAAGCCAACATTTCTCAAGAATGAGTAGTTAATATCCATCTAGAATAGTAATCATATAAAAAGTGCACCTAGTTCCAAACCAATGAGATGTCAGTACTGAATTGTATTATCCTTCAGATAGGGGGATAATTTTGATATAGCTCTGAATACTCTTTATACCAATAGTATAGAACTTTCTAGTCAGTGACCTGCTGATCATTTCTAAAAAAGGGGCAACATTTGTTTGCATAATTCTTTCTGTTTCTTACATAGTATTCTATCACACGGATCAGGCCCCTACAAACATTACTGCACGTTAGCGGCTTCTAACAAACAGGGATATCTCCCTACATAGAAGTAAATAAAACAAGGAGAAGCAAAGCCTGAAAACAGTTTTCCCCACCTACATTGATTTATTCACATTGAAAATAGGCAAAAAAGGTTGTTTATAATTAAAAAAAATTGGAAGGAGAGTCATGAATTAAAAAAAAAACAGTTTATAAAAACAATTCATATTCTAGCTTCATGAAGCCAATGATGATGGAAATCATAAGCTTCGGCATAGTAGATAATTGCTGGCAGTAGACTGGTTTCAGGAAAATGGAAATGTCCCCCCTCCCTCCAAATTATACATAGTACAACCAGGCGAAGAAAAAGTGTCTGATGCAACAGACTAGGAGGAAATACATTTAGGTTGGACATTCACTATTTGAGGTCCTTTGCCAGCTGCATTCTTAGTGACAAAATGTTCCAATGAGATATAAAGCATTAAAGATACTTCTGCATGTACTGTTTCCCAACAGTAGTAATTCAATGGTTTTGAAGATGTTCTGAAAAGATGATCCAAGAGCTTCCACCTTGTGACTACACCACAAATTCTTCTGAGAACTGATCTTCTCCCAAGAGATCTAAAGACAAGCAGTTCATGGACCTCTTTCCATAGAGCGCTGATTTAGTTTTACAATCGGCTGTTGAATACACACATCCATAGCTGGCTAGCTTATCCTCAAAGGCACAACCAAAAGTATAACTGTGAGAGGTATCTGATGACAATGTGGCGCTCAATGGCGGATGCAGACATTTGCGGAGACGGACATCATCTAGACTTTGGCTGTGCTGCTCTGGGCCCTTTGCTGCTTTGGGCAGGGCAATCTGCCAATTAAAGAAGAGCACATTTTTTTAAAACAAGCAACATTCAGCAAACAGGACATAAAAAAAAGTTGGTTTATGCAAGCTGCCCCCGATTATCCATCTCATCCAATAGCATTTCTCTTGTGAAACTTCTGTCAGTGAAAAAAATATGAACCACTAAGCAATTATGAAGTTACCCAGTGTTTAATGGCTACATTCTAAGCTCCATAAGTATCATTCTCACTATTCTATACACTAAACTAAGTGCTAAATAATCTGACAATGGCAAAAATATTGGGGAGGATTTGGGTTGGTTTTTCCCACCAAGTAATTGATGTAAAAAACGTTGTTTTAATTTAAATGTGCACTGAAAAAGAAAAAAAACGATTTTCATTTCTCAGCGCTCTGCCACCAACCGTTGTGGCACAATTTTTGTGATGGTGGCATTCTTGTGGACTCACAGAGGAAACAAAGTGCCTTGATATAGCAGAAGATAAATGAAACGAGATTTCATTCCACTCTTTAATGAACCGTGATCTTACCTGATTAAGTGAGTCCGCACTCTGGCCTTTGACATTTATTACGGCGACATGCACCAAAGATAAAGGATTCTTATTAATATCTGTGAGGGACAGAGAGGAAATCAGGATAGTGAGTGACAGTTGAAAATGAAGATGGGTTCTGCAGCTTCCAGAGACAGAGTTGGAGCCAGCTCTCAACATATCAATCCATACAATCTTATTCAAAAGAATTGACTCAATTCAATGCATGATGAAGTCTGGGCTGCCAGGATGAGATCCTAAAATTGTTCAAGCAAGTCAGCCAGAACTGGAATTTCTGAAGACTTACTTCTTACTTCGCTTACTTCACAAGAGATGTAGATGTCCCATTATAGAAGTGTAAACCTCATTCAAAGCTTGAGTACGTCTATATATGGGCCAACTATGCTTGGTTTGGTTGGATTTGGATGCATTGATTTCACAGGTATGCCTACATACAGATTAGAGTTTGTATCTATTTAAGGAACTTCAGTTCAAAAGACAAACCTTCCAGTAATATGAATCCCCTTGTTTTAGATTACTTCCTGAAGATAAGAGATGATAAAATAACTTTCAATTTGTCACACAAACCTTTCCCCCCCCCCAATATAATTGATCATTTATACCTATTGGCAAGTCATAGTGGTATATTGCCCACCAGTTCACAAATCACATTATAGCTATAAGAACATAAGAACATAAGAAGAGCCATGCTGAATCAGGCCAAAGCCCATCGAGTCCAGCATTCTGTGTCACACAGTGGCCCACCAAATGTACATGGGGATCTTGAGCAGAAAGAGAAGGCAAAACCCTCCCTTTCCCTTGACCCCCAACAAATGGTACTCAAGGGAATCCTGCCTGCCTCAACCAACATGGAGGCGGCACATGGACATCCATTTTAATAACCACCAATACACTTTGACTCAATTCAATGCATGATGAAGTCTGGGCTGCCAGGATGAGATCCTAAAATTGTTCAAGCAAGTCAGCCAGAACTGGAATTTCTGAAGACTTACTTCTTACTTCGCTTACACCAATACACCAATACAATATCTAATACACTATGGTACGCTAGTACTCACAGGTAAATGCATGCTAAGTATTTAATAACAATTTGTAAAGCAAGTTATAGAGAAAGCAAAACATATTATATATTCAAATTGACTTTAAGCTTCTAACATTCATAAAAAGTGCTGAATGTGCTAATGGTTCATTTAGCAATTTAGGAATCTCAGTGCTTAGAGAAACTGCTGGACTTATCATTATTCTTTATGAAATGAAGACCACACAAAATGTTGGCCTTGCACTTTTATTAATCAATAATAGACAAATAAACCTGTCCATAATTGTCTCCCTTCACCTTATACATACAAAGCTCTTCCAGTTCAACAAAAGGGTAGAACTGAAGTTTCTTACGTAAAATTAATCTCATCTGAACAACTGGTAATCCAGTTTGTTTTAACTAGTGTTAGGAAATGTCAATGTTTTACTAACAGGGGGCAACGCTGATACATGAAGAATCATGCAAATGCCATCCTACCTTGGCACCAAATATCATCTTTTGCCTCAGAATCAATAAATTCCTCACGGATCATTTCTTCAAAATGAGATTCATCTGCAGGTAAAGTGTCTGGTTCATCCACTGCCAATTCCACCTCTGCACACGATATAAGCAAAATTACTAAGAATACTGCCTTTTTCTAAACCCACCTGACAACCATTTTCTGCTTTTTCCATCTTGTCTTGGGAGACAAAATTGCTACTACCGGTAGTGATTCTGTCCTTTCACAACTTACCATCATCGTGCAAGTCATTTTCAGCTTTCTCTTTGCTGCCACTATCAATTCCAGAGCTACTATAACTGAGGTTGGAACTGCAGGACTGCTCCTTCTGATGAACTGGATCCAGCCCAAAGGGTTCGTCCACAGACATCTCCATGGACAGGTGTTGTCTCGAGTCGGCCTCAATGCCAGAGGTGTGTGAACTGCCATGGCTGTCAGTGGACTGTCGAGACAGTCGGTTGTTACTCTCACTTCCTCTGCTGCTTCCACTGTCATGTGAATGCTTATCTGATGGATCGAAATCTATCTCCAAAGTATCACTGATGTAGGACTCTCGATACCTTTTTTTCTCTGGAAGAGTGGCGGGGGATAAAGAAAAGGGTGAACAAGAAATAAATTAACTGAATTTTACATAATAGTGAAAGTTAAATTAATATAAAAAATTATAGATACGTGGTAGCAATAGCCCTTAAACTTATATAACTGCTTCACAGTGCTTTATAGCCCTAAGTGGTTTTACAGAGTCAGCATATTGCCCCCAGCAATCTGGGTCCTCGTTTTAACAACCTCGGAAGGATGGAAGGCTGAGTCAACCTTGAGCTGGTAAGACTTGAACTGTCGAACTGCTGGCAGCCAGCAGAAATAGCCTGCAGTATTGCATTCTAACCACTGTGCCACCATGGCGCACCACAGATATCAAAAATGTTACAGGAAAAAGAGAAATGAAACCTAGCAACCAAGAACTAATTTATTAAAAAAGACAATATCCCACACAGTTATCATATATAGCATTTATGATTTGCTTCTGTTCCAGCATTGTTCCACATAGCACTTTTCCTTGCTCTTCATTTAACCATACTTCTTTTGCATAGGGATTATTCCATATGTTGAAATTAATAAAAAAAACGGATACCCTTATAGGGGGAAAATAAATTGGAAACAGTATGAATGCATCCCTACCAACATGCAACATTTATTCTGAATGTAAGAGGTGACTTTTTGTGCTAGTTTTATGCTTATTTTGCAGTTGTTTAATGTCCACTGAATGTATTATAGCTCTAAGCTGAAGCACACACCTCTTTTGAGACCACCTACTTCCAACTGGATCTGCCTATCCAATAAAATCAGGAAGAATAGGATCTCATTGGGTCCCATCCATAGGAACAATAGAGGCAGACCTGTACACCTTCCCCTATGAAACTGAGGCCGTCCCTTCTTACAGCAGGATATTTGTGTAATGCAGAACCAGGTGCCTCAGTCTAGAGATGGAAATTCTGTTTTATTGGGGGGTAATTATTCACTGTTGTCATCTGTTTTATGGATGCTGGGTATGTCAGTTGCTCAGAGTTTGTAATAATTGGAGGGACTCATTAACTCAGTTAAATAAAATA
Organism: Bothrops alternatus; assembly: GCA_034064705.1. NCBI lineage: Eukaryota > Metazoa > Chordata > Lepidosauria > Squamata > Viperidae > Bothrops > Bothrops alternatus. Next base: position 14,299,178 of record JARGCV010000023.1, read on the forward strand.
AATAAAGAATAAAATGCCAAAGTGGGTCGGAAAACTTTCTCTTTTTTCATCTCACCATCTGCCTTCTTTGGCTCCAAAGACAAGCAAACCAGAAAAGGTAATAATGATTAGCAGAGGTTAGGGGCTTGGTTGATAATCTATTGATAGAATACAAACTTTGGCAGGTGCCCAACATTATCACTCATTGATATTGCTCCCGCTTGTCTCAACTGGCTCAAATTGTTATTTGGTTTACCAAATAAATATTTACATATTCAACCCACCCACCCACCCACCAACTTAATCGTGGCTTTCATTTAAAAAAAAATCTTTATGGGCAGCATCATTTTCACATACCTTCTGCATCTTCCAGCATCTGGATATGTTTGAGTATGGGCTGGATATTAAGAAACAACCGGTGACTGTTGCTGAGCAGTTGTAGCAAATGCCGAGATCGGAAGGGGCAGCCTGTATAGTAAACCAACTTACGGGCAGAAGGCAAACCATCTGGCTGGATCACAAATTTTTTCCCCTAAATTAAAAAGAAAAAGAAAAAAGGAAGACAAGAGAGGAGAGGGAAGGAAAAATGTAAGTCTTTGAAAGACATTGGAACGAGTCATAAAAACTGTGCACAAAAAAGGGGCTTTAATGAATAAATTTCTCTATAGATGTTCAAATATAACTTTCCCTATTGAATTATGACCACTTCCTATCAGTAAGCTTATCATTCCGGTCCCAATATCTTCAATGGTTGGCTTCTTCAGATGTCAAGATCCAAACTACTCTCAGCTATAAAAGCAGCATCCTGGCACATCAGCAAGTAAAGAAACTTTGCCAGGTTAAGACTGTATTTTTGTACTCTTTTCTGGGAATTCAAGCCTTTTCCAGGGGCAAAGAATGTATCTGCAGTTTACACACAAGCATGGATGCTTTTAAACAGTTTCTCTCCGAGACTCCATACTAGCAATAACCTGTGTGGTCAGAGGCAGACAATTGGGCTTCTTGCAGCCTATGTGCACCTAGTGCACCTGGAAGGATCTGGCAGTTGCATATGCCAATGTGGAAGCTAGAAGGTGACCAATCTCCTATGTTAAGCTTAAAGTAAATGCACCATTCTAAGGAAATAATGATTGGATTCTTTTTGACTGGTTGTCTTTGCCTGTTGGACATGTACCACCATAGTTTTTGCCAGAGCCAGACCAGTGGGCATACCGCATTTCTAGCACTCAGAATTTTTGTCCTCCTCACAGAAATATACTAGAGGGGACTTGCAGCACGTTATATTTTTGTTACCACTTTTTTTTTCCAAAGCACTGCAGGCTTGGTCAGATCCATTTCTTGGAAACTCTCTATAAAGGGAATGTGGAGTTCATTCTGAGCACATTTGGAGAGCAGGGAGGGCTCAGCAGACCCACTATCTTACTAATTCCTAGGTTATCTAACATATGAGATGGAAAAAGAAATAAGTTTGCCATCAGATTGACCAGTGAAGGATATGTACTCTATGTTGTTCAAAATGTCTGTTAGCTCTAACCAAAAACTGAGACCATTTTCACTTCAATTTACATCTGTATGCAGGTTTCTTTTCTCCTCCTACAGTATCACTGCCCTGTTTTGGCACTGCTACTACCATTTATTTTATTTTAATACAGTAGAATTACAATTCTATAGAGAAGCCCACTTAATTCACTTGAATTAGTTCCTGGGTACATGAAAAAGAACTGCAGGACTATAGGTTAAGTTACATTTTATCTATTTCTGTGCTAGAATAAGCACACACATGTATATACAGTACAGATTCATGTATATGCCTACAAACACATTTTATATTTAGTTTATATTTACCTCTTCCAAGCTTTTAACAAATCATATGATTTAAACTAAAAGTAGGTTTAAGAAGTCTTTATTTAACACTTACCAGAAAAGCAACTTTTCCAATATGTGACCAGGGAAAATCGTAAAGTAGTTGTCGAACGTGGTTTACTTCCTATAACAATATTAAACGCGTGAAAATCAATTTTTCCCCAAAACATGATTCAAAAACTTGATCCATGCAATATTAAAGGCTTTTTCTGCATCTAAAGAAAGTGCCAAAATGAATTTTTTTTGTGTTGAATTTCTAAAATTATCTACTAATAGTTTAATATTGTTGTAGGTTTGCCTTACTTTTGCAAAGCTGGATCATGCAGGATGAACTATGAAAGGAAATATATTTTGAAATCTCCATGCTAAAGTTGTTGTCAAGGCTTTAACAAGAACATTGAATATCAGTTCTTTACCTGATGTTAATATGTAAATCAGAATGTAAGCCTCAATAAAATGAGGAAAGAAATGTTCTGGTGACATTAACTTCCGTATATACTATCAACAATATTGAAGCCAAAATTTCGATAAATAATGTCTATCATCCTGTTAGAAATCCACCTGGATTAGGGACCTTTCTTTTTTTATATATAGATTTAATTTATAACTAAGCAAAGGTTCCTTGATTTTTTCCCCCAGGATACTTGGTTGAAATTTCTTTGCCCTTTTCTTTCAAGAGGCACATGTAATAATTCAATGTTTAACATATGTTTGGAAAGTATTCAATATACAGTAATTATCACATTTGCGGAAATTTTTCATATATGTGAAAAATTCATCTCGCAATCTTTTTTTTTAACTAATCAAGGAAATTTAAATCTTTTAATGGTGATCCATTAAAATGGGTATTCTTAACCTCCAGTCAACTTAGCAGAACCTGGTTAGACTGATTAACAGGTTGTACAATTGTTTATGTGATTTACTAAGGATAAAGATATTAAAAAATAATCCAGTCAAGAACAAGTCTTATACCGGGCTAAAAAAAGCTTATTTTTACTTTGTTGTATTTGTTGTCATATAACCCCCCCCACCCCACTGTTAAATTCAAATATATAACTTGACAGTACATTTCAACTACCGGTATGTAGCCAAAATTCTTTAGAGAAATACCATAAGCCAGTGGTGGCGAACCTATGGCATGGGTGCCAGAGGCGGCACTCAGAGCCCTCTCTGCGGGCACGCACGCCGTCGCCCCAGTCTTAGGCCTTCAGCTGGGTTTTATAAAACCTTTTTGCTTTAGGCCTCCGCCGCCATGTGCAAAAAAAAAAAAGGTTCAATCAATCAGTCAATTTCAACTTCTCGCAGGAAAAAATACAGATCTTGCAAAGTTGGAATTGATTGAACTTTTTAGTCCCATCCAGTCTGCCCTTACCACTGCAGCCACGCCCACCTAATGGGCCACACCCACCCAATTGGCCACACTCACCCAATTGGCCACGCCCACCCGGCACCCGACGATGCATAAGCGGGTTTTGGGTTGCAGTTCGGGCACTCGGTCTCTAAAAGGTTTGCCATCACTGCCATAAGCTAATGCCAGAATAAAAAATTAATTAAAATGTTCAGCTAATATCATATAGTCCACTTTTTTAGTGAATCAGATGAGCAAAACATCTACAGAAAACTTCTGGTTTATCTTTTATTGCAGTCGTCCCCAACCTTTCTGGCTTAGCAGACTGGCAGGGAGGAGAGGGAATGTGTCTGTGCATGCGCTCAACTCCATTTGCACAAGTGGTGAGTGTGCATGCCTGTTGCTCATGCAAATGGAGCTTCACACACAAGTGCCTCCTGCTCGTGCAGATGGAATTGCATGCGTGAGTGTAAGTGCTCCCCACTCATGCAAATGGAGCTGCATGTGCACATGCTTGCCCACCGCTTGTGCAGCCCAGTTCTGATCGGGCTGAGACCCAGTAATGGGTCACAGCCTGGGGGTTGGGAATCCCTGTTTTATTAAGACAGTAATAATTAATAAAATTAACCAAACAGTGATAAAATCCAAAGTACTATGAACAATGTCCAAATCTTAAAACAAAACAAAAAAAAACCTTATCACTCTCTCCTATAACCCCAATGATGAAGAAGAAACTAACATGAGTTCTTGTGAATGGACAGAATTAACACTAATTTTATTTATTTATTTGTATCCCACCTTTATTATTTTTTACTAATAGCTCAAGGCAGAGGACATATCCAACACACCTTCGTATTCCTGTTTTCCCTGTGAGTTGAGTTGGGAGCGAGAGTGACTGGCCCAAAGTCACCCATCTGGCTTTCATGGCTAGGACGGGACTTGAACTGACAATCTCTTGCTTTCTAGCCTGTTGTCTTAAACCAGTAGACCAAACTGGCTCTAGTTGTAATACTATATTATGGCTGAAATTCTATACTCATGTCCAAGAACTGAACTGAAATTAACGTGACTCGTTTCTGAATAGAAGCCTACTCCAACACACATGACTCTTGTATTCTGAAAAAAACTTGTGTCTGTTGGCATTCTGACCTGGCTATTTTGCATTGCATGCACAATACTTATTTGTATGTACTTGAACATTTAAAATGTGACCAATGGAAACATTAAAGTCAAGCTTAATAAGTAAGATCTTATATACCTGAAGGGATATCTGCATTCCAATGCTATGAATGTTCTTACCTGATAGATGTGTATCCCTTTAAGTGTCAAACCAAGGATGACTGTAGGACGATCCTCCTTCTTATCCTGAGAAGAAAGAGAGATTCAACATGGCAAGGAATTCTGTATCTTCATTTCCCTGAGAATTAGTGAGGATGCTATTACTCATCAAAAGACAGCCATAACCTACAGCAGGCATGTCAAACTGCCGGCCCATGGGCATGGTGAAACCGTGCCCACCCCATTGCCGGCAATGGGGGGGGGAAATCGCGATACGTCGCACGACGTCATGTGACGTCACGAGTTTGACATGCCTGTCCTACAGTGATTCTCAACCTGACACAGTTGCAGGCTAGAACTAGGTCAAAGTTATCTCCCATCAGCAGCACCCTTCTTTGGAAGATAGGATTTTGTTACACTTATCCATTCTTTAGTAAGCTCTCGAATGAATGCCTGAAATGTACTAGGTAAGGAGCTGGCCTTGAAGACTCAGAAGCTTTTAGCTGCCTGCTTCCAGAAGATGTGGACATGTGGGAGCAGGTTGAATCAAATTGGGAGTGACGACATCTGCTGGAGGGAGGTTCCAAGCGCTGCTCAAGCCTTCACTTTGAATGTTTAAAGTTGTTTCCAAGCTGAAATTCCTATGGCAACAGTTACCTCAAAGTGTCTCTACACTGTCACTCTTCTCCCTGCTTCCTGTTAAGTCTACTTTGTAGATGTTCCACCCCTGTGGTTGCGTTCATACAATGCTCTCAACCAAATCAGCAGCTGCATTTGCACACTTGACACATATGCTACGCTGGAGTATAATGTTAGCTGTTTTATGGCTTACTTGCTCATGCAGATGATTTAATACCCTGTGGCATGTACTCTGAATGCAACCTAAGTTATGTCCAGCACTGTTATTTTCTGTTGTTGGTCCTAAACTGAAGAATGGTTCACCTGACCACTTTCAGGTGATATAGAAAGAACTTTTTTGCGATAGCATTTCAGAATTCGGGTCAATGGAACTGGACGTTTCGTTGGTTCTTAAGAAGTTTTGCGATCAGCCTGTCAAAAGATACTCATGTTGCTGCACATTTTATTCTTTTCTGGATGTTGGGTGCTTTCTCTGTAGGGAAAGTAAATATCAAGAAAAGCCCTTTCTCTCAGAATTCCCATCCAGCCATACTAAATATTTCTTTCTAGCACTGAGCAGTTTCAGGTGGGAGCTGCATAAAACACCCCTCCCCTCCATCACTATTTTTCAGCCTAAAGCAGGGGTCTTCAAATTTGGCCCTTTTATGACTTGTGGACTTCAACTCCCAGAATTCCTCAGCCAGGCACACTGGCTGAGGAATTCTGGGAGTTGAAATCCACAAGTCATAAAAGGGCCAAGTTTGAAGACCCCTGGCCTAAAGGGTCACTTGCACCAAACTTTTCAGGTCATTTCAGGACTGATGAAATGGAAGATCAAGTGAGAAGAGCATTTCTTAGCAAACACAGGTTTGTAGCCAATAAGCTGACAAGTCAAGCTCCAAAGGATTAGCCAAGACCATCACAAGATCTCTGAGAAAAGCACTCAGCAGGATGCATGGAAGTCTTTTGTTCTCTACCTTGGTTTCATCTCTAGGCAGCATCCACCCATGATAAACAGGAGCTATGAATTAGGGAATTAACAGTTTTAAGGATTAGGTTTTGACTGGTGCAACTCTGAATAGTAATTCCAGATTTCTCTTTCATCCAATTATGCTGATTACGAAAGAGCTTCTTGTGAAGGTTATCAGCTCTTTAACAATGTTGTTTTGAAACCTTAGATTGAAATCTATGCCCACTTCATAAACAATTATCCACCTTTCTTCTTTTTCTTCTTCTTCAACATCACCACCAACACCACAGAAAGCAATAGTGAAAGAGAAATAAATAAATACAGTTTGCCCATCCATCGGCATATGGAGGATGGGGGGGGGAGGAGTACATATACACTCATAATCACTCACTCACTCACTCACTCACCCAGTATTTCAAGTTAAGCAGGAATCCAAGTAATAAAGCAACCAATTTTCAACCTGTTGCATACTTGGGCATGAGACATGTTAGATCTTGCCACTTTTTAGCACTTTTAGTTTACACCAGGCAAAACCCATGAATATCTTAAAGGAGAAGGTAAATATGAGATTAGATGAAAGTAGAAGGTTGACAGAAAGCAAGCTTTCTTTTACTGACTATTCTAGAGAGGTGAAAACTCCTGCTATTGAATCACATTCTGATAGCTACAGCTTTTTTCAAAATACATCTATGTCAGGGCTTTTCAACCTTTTCACCCATTGTACCACTTTTAGGATATGGCAACATCCGAGTACCACCAGTTGCCTAGCAAGGTGTCAAAAACTTGATGACCAAAAAAAAAAAGGGAAAAAAGGGATAAAGTACAGGCAGTCCTTGACTTACAACAGTTTGCTTAGTGACTGTTCGAAGTTACAATGGGACTGAAAAAAGTGCCTCCCAAGCAACAACCGAGCAAGACACCTGCCTGCCCACCTGGCCGCGCTCTTCCTCCTGTCCGAGGTTTTCATTGTTGTGAGAATTTCTGTTGAGGATTGGCGGCAGGGGTGGGGTGAGGGGTGTTTGGTTTTTATTCCCCCTGTCTGCTGGGCGGTTGCAGCAGGTTTTGGTCACTTCACATGACCCTGGGACACTGTGACCATCATAAATATGAATCAGTTGCCAAGCATCTGAATGTAAATCACAAGACCCTGGAGATGCTGCAACATTCCAGCTGATCGGTGCTTCTTCTGGGCTTGGCAGAAGTGCCAAGATCAGCGCCTGGAGCCTGGTGCTGATCCTGGCACTTCCACTGAGTCCTGACAGCCCCGAAGAAGTGCTGATCCTGGCGCTTCCACTGAGCCCTGACAGCCCTGCAGCATCAGCCATCTCTCGCTCAGGCTTGTGCGGTGCTGCCACCAGTTCAGCTCATTCCCCTCCCCCGCTACCACTTTTCTAGGATGGTCGCGTACCACCTGCCAGGTGCCAATGTACCACAGGTGGTACCCATACCACTGATTGAAAAGCCCTGATCTATAGGATAGGGGCGCAAACAAGATCCACTGGCAGACAAAATATTATAAGTAGGGGTGTCCAACCTTGGCAACTTTAAAAACTTGTAGAGGTCAACTCCCACAATTCCTCAGCCAGTGTGGCTGGTTGGAGAATTCTGGAAGTTGAAGTCCACAAGTCTTAAAAGTTGCCATAGTTGGACACCCCGGTTCTGAAGCTTGAAAATAGACCTCTTATTGCACCTTATGTAATCTGTAGAAGTGGACAGGGACATCTTCCAGCAGACACGACTCCTTGACATACTTCAGAATAGCTTCTCTGGTTGACAGCCCTTTCTGTTCTCGGTGCATCTGTGGCACATGCTTTAGGATGTAATCGCTCCCTCGCTTGGCAATTATCTATCAGAAGGGGGGAAAAAACCATAATCAGCTTCCCTTCATTAAACTGACAGGAGAAGGCAGCTAAAATTCAACAAATGGTAATATTAAACTAAAAGTAAACTGTCTCAAAAGTTCTTAACCGCCATACAGTGCAAGGTGTTCGTGAGAATGCACTTTTTCATTTGCTCATCTTTGCCAAATAGAGAGCTTTTTCAGCTGCTGTTCCTGACTATGGAACACACTCAGGGAGGCCTGCCCAATGCCTTCATTGCCATCTCTTTAATTTTATAAATATATCTTTCCTAAAATATGTTCATCTACAGTTTCTTGGAGCATTAAGGCTTTTATTATGTACTTTCTTATTTTTAATGTGAAAACCAATTAAACTATACAGCATGCTGAACTCCAAACAAGGTGAAGAACTATATTCAAGTTAAAATAAATACAAATATGCACACATCTTTTTTCCCCCCAAAGGAGTTAGCTATTATTACTTGCCACATATATAGTAAGAACTTTCTAACTTTGTCTCCTTTTAAGTACATGGCAAAACTGCTCAATAAATAATAGTAAAAAAACATTTATGGTAGGTATATTCATGATTTTCAAAATAATGTAAATTTAAGTAAATCTAACTGTTAATCTGGAGAGAAGTTCAGGAGATGCAATTTTTCTCTCCGACGGCAGCACAATAAAAACTGAATCTGTTAAAAGCTCTGTCTTCAGAAGATACTTTTGCTAATGGACTATTCTGTTCAGACTTCACTACATAGGGAATTTCCAGATGTGTGCACTGCAGTCATCCAAATATTTAACAATGGCCATAGTAAGTGAATTTTGGGAACTGAAATCTGTGCACCTGGAGGGTGCCGGAGTTGGGGAAGTTTAGTTTATTTTTAAGTTTTTGTTATCTCATCAAAATGGTTATAACTGATAATTGATCTAATGTAAGCAAACATGACTGTAGCGGTGTAGAAAGAGTTCAGAAAGCCAGAGATATCTTAAGTCACCTTTGACTATCACTCTAGATTTGAATCAATAGCTTCTTAGCTTTTCAAAGTGTGTGAACTGAGAAGAATTTCTCCTGCATGCTGGCCTCTATGACAGTTCATGGGTACTCTGTAAGAGAGTAATCTAAGAAGGTTTGAGAAGCAGGGTTACGCAGATCTTCAAAGGAGTTCTTCAATTCATCAGAAGTCTGAGCAAACACACCTTCAAAGCAATTCATTGAAGCAAAGCAGTGGCCCCTCCTAATCGGCAGATCAGAGCCTCCTAGCCATTTTGCTTGCAGAAAAATGGACCGACCAATCAAAGTGGAAGTAATCTCCACATATCCCCCCATTAAAGAGGATATCCCAAACGCAGGGATATTTTTAAATAGAGGAAGAAATGTTATCTATGCTACCTTGAACTCCTGGAATAAAGGTGGGACAGAAATCTCATAAACTGAAAAGCTGGCCAAAACCAACGGATGGCAATGGGGACAGTATAAGACTCACCGATCTCACCTGGCAATTTTACAATCCCCTGGACACTTCTCAATATATGGAGGCTCTACCTATCTTTCAACTGGAGATTTTTCTTCCAACTTGATCAGCTTTTTCTCTGTAGGTGACCCAGAGACTCTGCAATTCTTAGTAACCAGCCTATATATGACCATGTTTGTTAGGGAGTTAGTATGCATTTAGGGAGCTTTTACAACTGAGACCGACTATGTTGGCATTCTTCTGCCTAATCACTGTCTGACCTTTAAGAAGCCCTTAAGATCTACCTTGGACAAGAATTCCTCCTGAATGTCTTCTTAATTAGAGGGAGGATCCCTTAGGCGGCTATGGTATGTCTGTTCTTTGTGTGCCTCATCAAATTTCACACAGTGTTAATTATCTGGCTGCCTGGGGGCCTGATCTTTCTTAGCTCATCGGCTCAGCACCAAGGGTTTAGGAACCAGATTTCCAAAGAAAATAGCATGTTTGCTTGCTGCTTTTGGCCTCCTCCCCAACAGCTATGACCATGACCACAATTCTTTGCTTCATCATGCTGCAACAATCCTGAACCTCAGGATCAACGGAGAAGTATTGTATGCACAATCTCACTGCCATACCCGGGGTGGGGTGGGGTGGGGAGATAGGCAGAGACACATCTCACTGGATGCCAGGTTTGTTTCTAACAATAAATTACCTACTTATCTAATAGCAGGCAAATAATAAGATAAGGACAAGGAGTTTTGGACTCTAGTACAAAAACTGGCTCTGAGAACAGATCAGTGCTACTCCTTTCCCACATCACTTAGGTTAATTTTATTCTCAATGGAGAATATCCACAGGAGAGAAAACCATGGTTGGCTGAGACTGAAGCACTGTATTAGGAAGATGTGTGTTTGCATAATATTAAAACCACCCTTCTTTGGTACAGAATTTCCTCCTGGTCCCTCAGGGATGTATTTCTGGTGGTTCAGCCTAGTTTCCAGAGAATTTGGGAGAACAGGCTATGGCTAGTGAAGTATTTGCTTCAGGAGAATTCTCTGTGTCCCTTTTCTACCCTGCAGTCTTAAGGACCTTATTGGATAGGGAATTTTCAGGAAAGGCTGAAGATTTAAGAAGGTTGCTGGTAGGAAAAACTTGTTTCTATACTCTCTCTCAGTGCCATCCCCCATTTGTCATTTCAAACATCTTCACTTGCTGAAGATCTGCAAGCAAAGACTCCGGGAGAACTACAGAACTGTCATGAGAAAAAGCACATTTGAGTGGCTCATCCTGCAAGGATGTGACCAGCATCAATTGCGGGGTGAATTCAGATTACTTGTATCCTGTCCAGGCAAAGGTGAAACAGGAATGTAGAGAACGTGCAAAAGAAGAAAGATTCTTAAGCTTCTTTGAACTCAACAGTGCCTCAAAGGCTAATAGTTTAGCTTTGTATCCAGACTCACCCATTGAGGGAAATATGTCTGAGGTTCAAAATAGTTCTCTCCATGGACGTTATCTTTGTAATCACCAAGGTCAACCTGGAGACCATAAGCAGCCAGTAGGAAGTAAATTTCTTCTTTGTTGGTGCATCGTGACTTCAACACTTGTTCCCTCAGATGGCAGTAGTAATAATGTCGGGCTACCCGATCACTGCAGAGGAGGGTAACAATGAGGTAGGAGAAGAGGACAGACCATTAATTAAAAGCAAAATAATAGAAGGAGAAAAAGGAGGACATGTAACCAAATCCCCATCTTTAGAGAATCATTATACTGATGAAAATTCAATTCCAATCATATATTGTTAGGTATGTTGCTTAGAGAATACTCTAAGATCTTCCTTCAAGATGATACATGTGAGAAGTACAGGATTACTCCTTGGCTATTATTTAAGGCAACTTCTCTACTCAGTTTTCTACAAAGATTACCGAATGACAATTTTTATTATTCTCAGCAACTTAACCAATAGAAGCAATGGCCGTACTATCTATGGGTGAAGGGAATTTTAACTTTGAATTCAGGGAAGCCAGAACAGTTAGAAGTTTAGCTAAGGAACAAACTCTATACTACTTTGAATAATTAGGCACAGAGGGGAGTAATCTAAGAGAGAAGAAATCTATAGAGGGACGTATTCCATACTTTGTTGCCCTGATTCTAAGTGAAGGCTTTGTGGTTATTTTGACATAAAACATATACAGAGCAACTGTGGTACAATGTACTCAGCAAGTCTCAAAAAAAGCACCTGGGTGCCATATTCTACATTCACAGCTGCTTTTGGAATTCTATTTCTCAGCAGCCAAAAGAATGCTATGAACAGAGAAAGCCCAAGTCTAGAAAATGTCTGGGAGTTTTGCTTTGTACAACATTTCTGCCTTTCTGAGGATCTGGTTTCTCCTGGAATGAACAGCAAAGTATCTTCTGATTTCAGAAGAGGATTGTGTCTGCTTCAGCCATTCCCCACCTAACGCAGACATAAATGGGCCCTGCCTTTAGCCCCCATGAACAAGCCCAGAGGCATATCTGCAGAGGCCATGAACATTCTTCTTGTGATTGGAAGTCCAGATCATTTTGTTGTTGTTAGTTGCGAAGTCATGTCTGACCCAATGTGACCCCATGGACAACGTTCCTCTAGGCCAGTGGTTCTCAACCTTTTCCGGGGCTTGACCCCGGCCCGCATCGTGCAAAAAAAATGGCGGGCCCGCACCGCGCATGCATGGTGCGATGGGGCGCATTGCGCATGCGCGGCGCAACGGCCCACATCGCGATAGGGGGGGAAATGGCCGACCCCCCCAAAAAATGGCTGTCCCAAAAAAAATGGCGGGGTGCATCGCGCATGCGCGGCGCAACGGCCCGCATCGCGATAGGAAAAAAAATGGCCGACCCAAAAAAAATGGCGGACTGCGGTGCTTGGCGACCCCCGTGAAATGGTCGTTTGACCCCAAATGGGGTCGCGACCCACAGGTTGAGAACCGCTGCTCTAGGCTTTTCTGTCCTCTACCATCTTCTGGAGTCCATTTAAGCTCACATCTACTGCTTCAGTGACTCCATCCAGCCACCTCATTCTCTGTCGTCTCCTTCTATTGCCCTCAATCTTTCCCAGCATTAGGCTCTTCTCCAATGAGGAGATAATTGAAACCTTCTATGTAAATTCAGAAGTCAGCCCTTCTGTAAAAAAAGGGGAGCCCTGCTGGTTTTCTAGTAAAAGGAGTCAAATTAATTCATCACAAAATAACCACAACCAAATGATTCTAGTGATTAAGGCATCAGCCTAGAAACTAGGAGGCCAGCAGTTCTAGTTCCATCTTTAGCATGAAGCAGCTGAGTAACCTTGGGCTTGTCAATTTCTCTCAGCCCTAAGAAGGAGGCAATGGCAAACCACTTCCAAAAATGTTGCCAAGAAAACTCCAGGGACTTGTCCAAGCAGTTGCCATGAATCATCGAAGATTATTCAAAGGAACCAAAAAGAGAGGGAAGACTCCAGGGAGTTGACCTTAAACTGACTTTTCCTTGCTACTTAGACAGATGATAAAGAAAGTTATTTTACCTCTGTCATCCCCACATTATAACAACGGGGCATAAAGAGGACAAACCAGTCAATTGTGTACAAAAATGACCTCTGAATGGCTTCCTAAGGGGAGGCTTTCTTATAATAAGAGAAACAAAGAGATCATTTCAACACGAAGCTACCTTTCTAGGATTGTGGCTAAGGATATATACTTTAAGGAGCACTCATAATTACAGAGTTTTGCTTTGACCAAGAGGCTTTGGAAAACAGTAAGGGATACTGTGAGAAACACTCTTATAAAGGCGGGGGAGAGATGTCCTTTCCAAAGGAAAAGAAACAACGCAGTCTTGTTCAAATATAAACTTTAAAAACCGATTATGCAAATGCAAAGGGTAAGCTTCAATTTAGGCCTTTCGAAAGTTTCTTGCTTGACTAACCCAAGAACATAAACTCAGCTTGCAGTATACACAAATATATTATGTTACTTGCCCATTTGGACTGGAACCACCTTTTGGAAAGCTACCTGTCTCTTGCAGGCTGCATTCCATAAGAATCAAATCCATCCCAAGTTCTATTTTTTCCCCTCGACTCCTACTTTTTTTCTTCACTAATAAAACTAAGCTGCCTCCCCTCCCCAAAATTTGTAATTAAATGTGAGTAGAAAATGAATTGTTTGTAGTTTGTCATATTTTATTACATATTATTATGACAATGAGGTAGCTGATAAAGAACATCTGGAAGCGTCCTATGCTTTTTACATCTACTATGATTCCTCAGTAGCATGTCTGCAATGTATTGCCCATTCCTAGATCAGGGATACTTCAGATGGTCATTCACGTCCTGATAATGTCATGGCTTGACTACTGCAAAGTTCTCTACGTGGGGCTATCCTCGAAGACCAATCCAAAACCTTCAATTGGTGTAAAATGTGGCAGCAAGCAGTAATGGCAAGATGGAGTGACTTGGGTATTTGGACCTTCCATAGACAAGGTCCTTCCATCTTTAGCTCTGGATGGGCTTGTAGCACTCCAAATAGACCTGGTGTGCAATCTGGAGGAGGCTCTGCTCCAAGAATGGGCACAACTAGTGCACCACCCCACGGTGTGCAAAGGCCTTCCTAGCCACGGCTACCAGCTGTTCTTCAAGCAGGAGTTACGAGTCTAAGGAGATCTCCAGATTGCACATCAGGTGTGCAAAGGCCTTCCTAGCCTTTGTAACATCTCATTTAGACTACTGCAACATGTTCTACATGAGTTGCCCCTGAAGAGCATTCGGAAACTTCAACTGGTGCAGAACATGATTGCACAGGTAATAAATGGTCCCAAATATACAGCACGCATAACACCATTTCTGCCTGGTTGTCATCTTGAAAGCTCTACATGACTTCAGACCAGGTTACTTGAAGGATCACCTTTTTCCAACAATCTTTACCTGCCCAACTTGATCCAGCAGAATGGGCTTGCTGCAGATCTCATCAGCTGAAGAGTATTGGCTGGCAGGTTTTTTTTCACAGTGGCCCCTTTCTATGAAACATCCTCCCTTTGGAGATTAGAATGGCCCCAATCCTGTTAGCCTTTCGTAATGACCTAAAAGCCTGGATATGTTCCCAAGCCTGTGTCAAGGGCCCCCTTTCCTGGCTTTACTACTAACTAACCTGCGTTGTATATTTATTTTGGATGTTTCTATTGGTTTTTTTTTAGTGTTTTAATTGTAATATTTTTTTGAAGTAAACCACCCAGAGTAATTGACTGAGCTAGGCAGCTATAGAAATTAACTGAATGAATGAATGAGCAAATGAATGAATGAATGAGTATGCCTTGGCACTATAATACGTCTGCTTCATCAACTGATTTGGTTATTGATTTGCCTCTAAAAGTGATTCAGGGCTCTGTTTGTTATCTATAAAATCCTTCATGACATATGACCTGGTTACTTAAGACACCATGTATCTCCCATAATATCTGCCTAGCTGGGTTGATATGCTCCAAATTCCTTTGATTAAACAATGTTATCTTTCAGAACCCCAGAATCACACTTTTAATAGCATCTGCCCTCTGGAACAAGGTTCTCTCCAAGATCTGGATGGCCCCCGTTCTGCTGTTGTTTAGAAGAGTCACGAAGCCCTGGCTCTTCACCCAGGCCTTTGACAAGGGAGAGTGAGACCCCCCCCCCAACCACACTTTGCTTGCCATATTTTCTTCATTTTTATGTTTTAGTGACTTTATTGTAATTTCCTTGTTATGAGCTCGTCATAGTCATACAGAGTTGTGCAGCAAAAAAGTTTAATAAATCATTATCATTTTTATATATGCAAAAAAGTGTTGTGCAAGGGAAAAAGGTGATTTGGAGAGGCCACAGGGTATATGTGTTGTACCTGTCTACATCATTTTAAATACAATTCATTTTTCCTGAAATCAGACAGCAGTAGCCAAGTGAATCAGGAAAAGACAAAGCTTCTTTGGATTTGATTTAAAGCAGGGGTCTTCAAACTTGGCCCTTTTATGACTTGTGGACTTCAGCTCCCAGAATTCCTTAGCCAGTGTGCCTAGCTGAGGAATTCTGGGGGTTGAAGTTCGCAAGTCATAAAAGGGCCAAGTTTGAAGACCCCTGATTTAAAGTGATGCCCATGTGTGTGATGTGCATACTCACACGTACTACATATCACCTTCTCCTTTTCAAATCCAGATCACTGCACAACCCAGGTAGAGAATGCAGCTCTATCAAAGGTGTATGCACAGGTGTTTCAACGCACCTGCCATTCATTCTTTCATGTTTGCAATGCAAAAAAGCTCTGCAAGTTTGACAACAGGCCATTATAGGTAATACAGTTAATGAAAGAATTAATCTAAGTTCAATTGTGAAAGAGAGGCAACATTTTTCTCTTCAGGTTGCTGAACTATATATACCTTAATCAAACACAGCAAACTAGATTTCCATTTACAGAAGATGTCACATGTGATGGAAGAATGGTTTACTGACAAACTATCATTTTGTGTTTGACAGTGTGACTAAGCTACTTGAATCCAACACATTCACAATCCATCCTCTCCTAAGTAAACTGGTTACAGAAAGCTAAATATGGCATTATATTAAATAGAAGAACAAAAGGGTGAACATTAATGTACGGTGTTTTTTAAAAAAAAGTAATAATCAACAGTACCTTATAACTCGCCCATTTTCTACATAATACTGTACTCTGAAGAATGCAACCAAAGGAGGGATGAACTTTTCTGTTCCCTTTGAAATAAAAATAGCAAAAGAGAAGTCAGATAACTTCCTCTATCATCCATCTATCTGTCTGTCTGTCTGTCTATTGTGTCAGTAGACTATTGTGATTGAATTGAGCCCATTGGTGACTTAACTTAATCACAATAGTCTACTGACATAATTGATCCCAAATAGAGGATCCCAAACAGCAATCTGCAGGTTATATTTATGAAAAGCATTAAACTATCTCTTAACCTGGTTTTGCACTAGTTTGATTTTCTGTAACAACAGAGATTAAAATTGTTTTAACTAGAATCAGATTGTACTGGGTATCTGTCCCTCAATTTTTAAGTGAAATATAAGGAAAACCAAAAGAAATAGTTTTCTATCAACAGGCACCTATCTGCCTGGACTTTCCAGCAAGTGACAAATACCTGTGTGTTGATGCTTACTGGTATTTTATTTACAACTTTATTTTAAAATATTAAACTTCTTATACTTTGGTCTCTGTCTTTTTAAAACTGATTTTTGATAGATCCTACATAATCAAGCCCGCATATTTAACCAGGTACGTTACAGCCAACATGAAAATGTGGCTGCCAAAGTAAATAGATAAATTGACAAAGATGCATTATACTTAAGTTCTATTCTGGCTCATCTTGAAGTTTATGGTTGTGGAACCATAAACAATGAAGCCTAAATTTAAATAACATAAATAAACAATAACTGAAAAACCTTGCTATACCTAGAGCAAAACATTGGAAACATGAACAAATACAGAACACTAAATACTGCCCCAAAAGCAAGCCATGACATTTGGATCAGTTTCTCATGGAATGACGTATTTCCTTAACAATCAGCAATATACATTTATACAGGGCTTATTTCTGAGTAGAGAGGCAGTGTGGCATAGCGATCACAGTGTTGGATTGGCACTGAAGAGATCCAGATACATGTCTACTAGTAGCCATGGATACTCACCCTACCTCACGGGATTACTCTTGTAGGAAAAAAGGAGAAGAAAGAATGCTACACACATACATGCATAGAGAGGCAGTCTACTCTAATCTAAGGCACCAGGCTAGAAAGCAAGAAACCATGAGTTCAAGTCCTGCCTTAGTCATGAAAGCCAGCTAGGTGATGTTGGGCCAGCCATTCCCTCTCAGCCCAACTCCCTCACAGGGTTGTTGTTGGGGGAGAAATAGGAGGAAACTGTGTTAAATATGTTCACTGTCTTAAGTTATTTGCAAAAAATATAATTACACATAATATAAATACATACATACATACTGTTGCCCAGGAATCTGAATAAAAGTCAAAATATAAATCTAACAAACAAATAACTAAAGTATAGGATTGCATTGTTAGAATTTCAAAAGCCCCCAAGGGGAAAAAAAATCATTGGAGCAGACAAATGTATGTGGACTATAAAACTGACATTGGACCTGTTATAATTAGCATTAGTTCCATCAGATGCAGCCTCAGCCATACAACACGGCAAAGAATTCAATGTTATAAATACACACTGAAGGACTTACTCTGCTTCCTTCTTTCTTCCACTCCTTTACAAAATATTTACAAAGCTTCTGCTCCAGATCAATAAATACATATTCGTTATCTGAAAAGGATAGAGAATAAATGGTAGGAGGAACACGTGAAATTATTTAAATGCTCAGGATTTTATATAAAGAGAAAATTAAATATACAATTAAATCTTTTGGAGTGTGTTCTGCTTTCCTGCCAACAGAGTAATTAAAATGTCTGAGCATCCTCTGATGGATCTCTGTGTTTACGGGTACTGTTCATGGAAGAAAAAGTTTGGAACCAAATCTGTGGTATATTTTATGAAATACAGTTATTTTCAAGCCAACCAGATTAATAAAATTATTTGGCATAAATTGTAAGTTTACCATACACATATGTATGTTAAAAATTCATTTTACATAGCCATCTACCCTCTTGCCAGCTTTCCCCTAGCATAAATATTCCTGTAAGGTGAAACTTTGTATTGTATAAAGATGGTACATTCCAACTTGTAATTTTCCAGTTGTATACAAAGATATAGGAAGCCACAGCAGTTATGGGCCCAATATAACACAACTAGTTTTATCAGGTGGCTGGTAATTTATCAGGACCACAATCATCTGAAGGATTTCTGTGGGTTGGGATGTGGGTATAATAATCTTACTACAATCTCTCTCCATTTCACTCCTAAGAAAAGTTGATATTTCCTAGGAACAAATTCATACCATTGGTATTAATGAGGAATTTTTCCTATAATTAGTTATTGAAAAGACTTTTCAGAACTGAAAAAAGGAAGGAAGAACTACTCCCCTTAAACCCTTTTTGCAATGATCTCCCTAATTATCAACCTACCTCCCAGATAAAGTTGTTCAGGTCCAGGGCGCAACTCTCTGCTATGCTTTAGATCAAGGTAAATAAGCTCCCTTCCTTCCTTCCTTCCTTCCTTCCTTCCTTCCTTCCTTCCTTCCTTCCTTCCTTCCTTCCTTCCTTCCTTCCTTCCTTCCTTCCTTCTTCCCTCCCTCCCAGCCCAAGCTAGCCTTATGGACTCCACCTGAGGGCTTAGCTCCCCTTTTTTTTGTTAAGAATTGGCCTCTGAGACTATTTTGTACCCAAAGAGGAATTTAGGTATTTAATTGCTTGGGTGGGGGAAGGATTGGGAAGACCAAATATGGGAGCCAAGCATAATTTCTTTGCACCAAGAGTCAATCTTCGTGACTCACTAAGCCATTTTGGAATTTCTGTAAACACCAAGTGACCTGCCTGCCCTCCTCTGCCAAGTGCCTGCTTTTGCTCCTCCATCGCCAACCTGTCCCCAGTCTCACCCTGCAGTTGCTGCCTTCGTGCAGGAATGCAACCTTACATTCCAACTCTAATGAGGTTAATGTTGTCAAAATGCCAACTTGCAGGGTAATCCTCCGGCTACAAAAACCCCCACAGCTCAGCTGTCCTCCCCCCACACTCACACCTTTCACAAGAAAAGCAGCAGGCAAGAATGTGTATTTCCAAGATTAAAGGTAAAGTTTAGAGATCCTTGTCATGTGCTTAAGTTTCCTTTCTTTTGGGGGTAGGGGGAGGGGAGATATATTCTCCTGAAAAAATGACACCTGAATGCTCATTTGATTAAGGTGGCCTGTTTGGGGGAAGGGGGAAGGTTGGGGAGAAGAGACAGTCCTGCAAATAAATCTGCGCTACTGAATTTTGCTAGAGCTTAACTGATGCCAAGTGTAATCCTGCCGAAAGCATCCCTTCTCCACAAAACCGGGGGAAGGGTTTGATTTCGGTTCATGGCGTGGCCACAACCACAAATGCCAGCTCTATCCATTCTCTTTCCAACCAAGTCTGATGCAATTGTGAGCATGGGCAGTTATAATCTTCCATCAGACTCTTCTGACCAAAAAAAGAAGGCAGGGGGGGGGGAGAAATCAGACTCGGGTGAAAACAAATCCTTTAGAAATAATAATGAGCGAGAAAGTAAGAAAATCTCCTCAGAGGTCATGTCTAAACCCCATTGACTCAGCCTGACTGGACAGCACAGATTTGGAAGAAAAGCTGATTTAAAAAATGCATGTGACTTGGGAGACCACAAAAGTAATTCTGAAGTGTGTAATTCTCATTTTAAATGACAGATGAATAACAAGTTTCATCCAGGGAAACTCTCATTTTAGCCTAAGATTATGCCTACTGGACCAGCTTCAAACTGTCACATATATAAGTACTTATATTCACGTGTGCAGTATCTCTATTTCTGAATACACAGAATTCAAATTTATATTGAGGTGCAAACGAGGGAGGAAATAATGTATTTTGAGGGCCAAATCCTGATCCTCCTGCTTAACTATTAATTTCTGCAGTGAATAAAATATGGCAAAGGAAGAAGTTAATCAATTGATAATCATTACCTTGGGTCAAAACAGATAAATTTAATAGGGATTATTAACACATAAAGTTAGATAACTACACCCAGACGGTCTAGTCTCAAACGCTTTTGGACAAAGCAATTGGACCAGGCGCACTCATGGTGGACTTTCTCCTTAGATGTGGAAATATCTGAGTTTCCATACATAGCCCCTGCCACTAGGCCACTGACTTCAATGGATAAAAAGCACCAATGGATTTCCCCCTCCTCCCAGAAGAAAGCAGAGGCAACACTCAAATAAACATTCTGATTCCAGGTTTTCAGACTTCAGTCCCTATATTCCTTTGCCATTGCCCATGCTGACTGAAGTTGATTGAAGCCATAACTTTGAAGAGCATCAAACTATCCACAGCTGACATGCAAAACCTAAGAGTGATCATTTTTAACCTCAGGAATACTTCAATACTCTGACATCTATGAGAGGAAATACTCATATAATGAATGAATATTTGTGGAGAGAAAACAAATTCCACACAACAGTCCACCCAGTGTCTACAAAACACTGGCTGAACCAGATATCCAAACACCGAAGGTTGGTTTTTTTCTCTTATAGAATCTCTTTTTGAATTATATCACATGCAAATATTCCCAGGGTATCAAGGTGACTAGGATTAGCTACAAAAATGCTGTCTAATATGTTGGAATGATTTGTAAGCCTTTCCCATGGCATAATTTAATAAAGTTCAAAGTGCTTCAGATTTTTGTAGAAACAACATTCTTTGCAAGTTATAAAAGAAACTGACTTTGTGATGACTTTGCAAATAGTCAGCCTTGTTACACAAACAATGCTTTAAATTCTACCTAGAAGTGAAAAGAAAAGTTGGCAGAAAGAATGGCTGAAGGTAGGAAAGGAGAGGGAGAAAGAAAGAGAGAAATAAGTGCAAATAAAAAGATTCTCCCTTTATCATATAAGCATATTCACAGGTTAGTGTTGAAAGGATGTTGAGTTGTCTTTCATGGCTGTTTAAATCTATCTTAGGTATAAGGCTATGGATATCTGTCAAATAATTTATCTTACTTTTTACAACACTGATGCCAAAGAAATGAGGGTCTTTAATTTTCAGTACATCACAAACTTGGTCAAAGAGTTCTTGTCCTGTGGCTTTTACCTGCAACACAAAAATAGTATTTAAGCAGTTTAGAGAAAGGTATTTCAAGCCAATCATAACTTTGCACTACAGCATTACATATATGAATGGAACATACTGCTACAGAGAAAACTTGCAAATTATTGAAGCATTGCCCTGATAAGATTCCTGGGCAATGATTAATATGAATTATTTTTCACTCTAGTCAAAGGCCTCAGATTAGCTTAATACAGTATTAATTTCTAAACAACATCTTAGCAATGAATCATGATATTACTACATAGTAAAACAATGACGTACAGTATTGTGTGATACCTGCTATGCTGTTGTACACCTGAAGGATAGGACAAACAGTGGACATTTTATATATCAGAACACTGTGATCCACTGCTCTGGATCACACAATACACACCAAACTAAAATATAATTTGCTTGATTTTGATTAGTTTGTTCTATAAGTCTAATCATCTATGAGTTGAGTGTAACTAATCAATTAATGTTAATCAATTATAATGATTAACAAACATCTCAGAACTTTTATCTTCTTCAATAAGAGGTATAAAGTGATTCAGGTAGAACACTATGTTCACTTGGCACTGAACCTATCTAATTATGTTTTGGATTAAAAATGCCCTGCATCAACAGTGCTTGAACAAAGATATTCCAATCAAATTAAGATTGCCCATATTTGATGAACTTCCAGATACAGTGAGATAGCTGAGAGGCTATCACATTTTGGCCCTTATTGGGTTTTTTTTTTAAGTCTATGGTCCAATCAAATCAGCACCTATGACTAATTTGAGAGAAACTTCCACACATTTCCTTCCTTCCTTCCTTCCTTCCTTCCTTCCTTCCTTCCTTCCTTCCTTCCTTCCTTCCTTCCTTCCTTCCTTTCCTTCCTTCCTTCCTTCCTTCCTTCCTTCCTTCCTTCCTTCCTTCCTTCCTTCCTTCCTTCCCCTATTGACCCTTAAAAGACTGCTAGAGGGAGAAGTGAAAAAAAACAAAGAGCTTAAGAGAGTTGCTAATTTCCCATTTTTGAGAACCACTTTGTACCATTAGCAAGAAGAGTTAACCCTGTCATTTGCATATGGATGCAAAGTGTATTGGTGGTTGTGCCGCCTCTATGTTGGTTGAGGCAGGCAGGATTCCCTTGAGTACCATTTGTTTGGGGGTCAAGGGAAAGGGAGGGTTTTGCCTTCTCTTTCTGCTCAAGATCCCCATGTACATTTGGTGGGCCACTGTGTGACACAGAATGCTGGACTCGATGGGCTTTGGCCTGATTCAGCAGGGCTCTTCTTATGTTCTTATGTTCTTTGTTTGGTTTGGAGAAGATAGCTGTTTAGGGGAAGTTAGTTTAACCCAAAGCAATCTTGGGACTGCTACCGGTATGCCCTCTAACCCCAGTGTTGAATTATAGCATTTGTATAATCTCACCCATGTCATGTATGTACAGCTATTCTTTCTGTATTGCTTCCCAGGTTGAACATACAGAAATTATTTTATTGCAAACAATGAAGAAGCCTTAAGGAATACTGCAGGACATCTGCTTACTCCAGAACATAGTATTCAAGCCCTACATATAAATGCCAACCCAAAGTTGAAATCTTAAGCATTTTCATTCTGCCTTTTCAAATTAATAAACTTTGAACATTGTTTTCTAAAGCACCTCTTTCATTTTTGCCTCAGTAGATCCATACCCTACAAGTCCACGGGTAAATATTTAAAAGGGTTTTAATTACTTAATTGGCTAAAGTGGCATGGGCTTTAGGTCTAGAAATTATCTGCAGGTGACCAGGTTACCCATTCTTGCTTTCAATAAACTCTGTTTTATATTTAATGTGTGACAAGTCATGGCCTTGATCTGAAATGAACAAACCAGGGTTTGAAATTGAAGC
Organism: Bothrops alternatus; assembly: GCA_034064705.1. Classification (NCBI taxonomy): domain Eukaryota; kingdom Metazoa; phylum Chordata; class Lepidosauria; order Squamata; family Viperidae; genus Bothrops; species Bothrops alternatus. The sequence goes on from JARGCV010000023.1 coordinate 14,322,157, forward strand.
TTGTCCTAATTATATGTTACTGTTATGTCTTTTCCCTTTCCCTTTTCTCTTTCCATCTCAGAGTACTTTTGTATCTGGCTCCATCACAAGAACACAATATCATACAGATGGAAGTGAAGCTATGAAGCTTTGCTTGTATAGATGGAAAACAAAGCAACCAGGCAATGGAAAACTATGCCTGTTCAACACACCATATTTTCAAAGCTATGGAAAAGAGATTCTTGATTCTCATCCTATACTCAATGATGCTGGGAGGGAAAAATGGGGAAGGGATGACAATTCCTAATTCTGGACAATTACAGAAATGACTAAATTTCAGTATTTACCCCAAAGGGAGATAATCCGTTGTTACAAAAGGGAAAAACTGGTCTGCTTCCATTACCATATTCTCAATAACTTTCAAATGACACTCCCATTGTAAGGTAAATTATATGGGGGAAATCCCTTTTAGGTAAATAAAGCAAGACATTCAAGAAATCAAAAATAAATACTACAATCAGCACTCTGCACCAGCATATCTACTTCTTCACAATTTATATAGAGACTATTGTACCCAAAACAAGAAATGCAGTGCTATGTAAAGGCCCTTCCATTTCTCTTTAAAAATGGATATAGCCCACCCGATACTGTATATTCTCTCTCTTAAAAACCATTCAAGTAGTGGTTAAGTAGTTGTTAAAGTAGTGTGTGCTGCTCTTCCATCCTGCTTCTCCAGGGTGGCTTACCATTTTCATGGCTCTAGTCAAGATGATACTGAAAAGCGTTCATAAAAAGCACATTTGATACAGACAAATGTGGAGAGAAGGATCTTGGACAACTTCTGAAAAATCATTTTGAAACCATCATATAATCTAATATCAGGGGAAGATAGAAACTTTAATATCACTGCATTAAAACAAAACAGTAGAATTTCATGCAACAGCAGGGAAGTAGAAATAAACAGGACCTTTTGCAAAATCAGGAAAAAGAAGAGGGCTCTTAGGAATAAGGATCCTCTGGCTTCCTGAACCCCCCCATCATTTATCCTCCCTGGGAGAAATATCATTAGCATTAATTAATATTTGCTCAGAGGAGAAAAAGACTGGTTGTTCCATTTTCATCTCTAACAAACTTAGGAGATCCCCAACAAGAATATCAAATCCTTGTGAAGTGGGGTGGTTATTTATTTATCAGATTTCTAGGTTGCTCTAACCTGTGACAACTCTGGGTGGCTTACAAAATGCAATAATAAAAAACAAAGTAAAAATTAAGAATTAGATCATGGAAAAAAGAAAGTCAGCAAAATATACTACAGCAACATATACTATATTACATACTTTGTCAAAAATATACTATAACAATTAACCAGTGGAATGCCTTGCCTCCAGAAGTTGTGGGTGCCCCATCCCTGGAAGCTTTTAAGAACAGGCTGCACAGTCACTTGTCTGAAATGGTTTAGGGTCTCCTGCTCAAGCAGGGGGTTGGATTAGAACACCTCCAGGATCCCAACTCTGTTATTCTATGTTATAACACACACAGAGAAACATTGAGCAATTTAAAAGATCAAAATGGTACTGCATCTTTTACCAGGATTTCATGGCTGCTTTCCACAGCTGCTGCATGATTCCATTAAAAAAAATGCAAATACTTTAAATAGCTTCAGATACATATTATAACTATGCCCCTAAATCAGGGGTTCTCAACCTTGGCAACTTTAAGACTTGTGGAATTCTGGGAGTTGAAGTCCACAAGTCTTAAAGTTGCCAAGGTTGAGAACCCCTGCCCTAAATATTCCAAAACAGTTATTTAGAATAATCATCTATTCAATTAGGAAGAACTACATTTCAAACTTCCTGGGTGTATTTGGACCTGATTTAAACTGGTGGTCCACAGTGAATTACTGCAAAGTGAAAGCCAAAACAAATCTTGTGATTAATGCCTGCTTATATTTTCAGTTTTAACTTTCAAGTGACTTCTAGTTACTACTAGTAATAGTAGGGATTAGAAATTAATTGAAGTCAATGTGAGCTACTGGTTTCTTACAAGTTCTTAACTCTGATCACTTTATAAAGGGTCATTCTGAAATCTTATGAAGTACTGTGGGAATCATGGGAAATTCGAATATTTTAAGATGATTCCATTAAACAGATTTTTCATTTTTAAGGAACAATTTTATAAGAACATTTTGCTAATATACTGTAACTACTGAAAGAGATAATTTGAAAGGTTTAATATGTGAGCAAGCTATAAAACACAAGATGGCCATAAATAAATAAAAAAGGTTTTAAACTGGAGGGAACCATATTTTAACTTACTTACATTCTCTATCACAGGTTATGGTTCTCCCCCACCCCCATGAAGGACTGTAATCCTCCTACCTATACAGAAGGAACATGTGTTATGGGAATATGAATGCAACACATGTGTGCAATTCATTAAAGCAACCGTGTCTTTTTTCACAATCATGCAGTGCTGTGGAGAGGCTGCCTTTGCAGCCATGCAATCCTGAAATCAGACATTCCTGAAATTCAGCTATGGGAAGAGCACCAGTAAGGAATACCATATTGGAAGCGGAAATCCACTCTAGGTAGTTTCTCCTATGGCTGATCTTTTTTTTTTCCTCCCTAGAAAACAACATGATGAGCTCTACACTTAATCTAGACTTCAAACAGGCTTAATGTTTGTTGAGCTATTCCGTCACAAGCTAAGCTGAAGAACTGTATTCATAAATTTCAAGTTGAATCTACCCATATTATTACAAATTGACAAAGATTATGAACTCATTTGTACCCATGGCAGTTTACTGAATAACTGATGAGGAAAAGAAAAGCCCAATTCAAGAAATATATACACAAAGTTAGACTGTCCTCCCAGAGATAATGGCATTACACCCTTCATTTCTACCTGCACAGCCAATGTTCAAAGGTGGGTCTGTTTTGGGGAAGTTTAATTCAATTTCCCAAGTGCAACAGTTTGAGGAAAAATGAGAAAATAGTAGAAGAACAAAGTATGGGAAATTGATAATAAAATGATGGTTACAAGGAGACAAGAAAAATAAGCCAGCTAGAGTTTCGTTTAAGATAGGGGGCTATTATACACATGGTATAAATAAGTCAGCCAGCCAGCCAGCCAGTCAGTAAGTGCTAGATCAGTTCACCTCAGGATGTGCACTATAACACATAAACACTAAAAAAAGGAAAAAATGCTCTGAACATCCAGCATTAAAAAGGATGATAAGAATTATTTAGAAGCAAGCAGACACAATATATGAAGCTTCTTAAAACAGATGAGCTGCAAAAGGATCAGGAAATTCAGCAACATTCTTTTGGCTATTTATGTTGTTTTTTTAAAATACCTTTTTGAAGGTCCATGTTATTCAAAAACAGACTGGGAGAATGAATGATAGTCCTTTGACAGTTTATTCTGAACACACAGCCCCATGTTTTATCTTCCCAGATGATTTTAAAGTGCTCAGTAAACTTCCCATTCTTTTCTTTGATACTTTTCTCTTCAGTGACAGAACAGATTAAAAAAAAGAAAAAGAAATAGACAGGTCTGTGCATGACTAGAAATAGCTGCCTGATTCAAAATTTATATTTTCTAAGGAGAATCTACCCAAACAGGTGTATGTTGCTTTTTTTTTTAATTCAAATCCTGACAGAAGTTTAACTCCAGTGACAACAATTTTTTTTATTACAATACAGATCTTTAAAACAAACCTGCAACACTACAGAGATACATAATTCTATTGATATCTCTAATAGGCACCATAGATTCCAAATTACTTCATTCTCTACCTTACTTCCTGCACTACATTTCAAGATTTATTTTCCTACAAGGGAAAGTTCTCAGAATATAGTGCTACTTAATTTGGTTTGAAGATATACAGGATAATAAAACTTGCAAAGTATGATTCCCCAAGTCCACCTTGTTGAAAAATTGACACAACTAAATCAACAACTTCCAAGGAAAAACTTTTTTTTAGTTTTCTAACATTACAAAAACATCAAATAAATATGAAAAGAAGTTGCAGAAGAAACAGATCCGACTTATGCTAATATGGATCCATTTTTGAAAGAAACTTATTTTTCAGCTTACAAGCTTTTGTTTTCAACTTGCAAATCCTCAGAACCTTTAGTATATTCCCCACACTTTCTAAACAACACAGGTACCTATCTGTGTTATTCATGGTCTCTGAAACAAGCTTAGATACACTTACCCCAACAGTCAAACTGAGCTGCTCTCGGTCTGGCAGAAGGACACAGACATTCCTAAAATCCAAAGGCATCTTCTTTGGCAATAGCTGTTTGCTCATTGCAGAACTGGTTGTAAACTTCTCATACCGCTCCGTCAAGTAACAACAACGCCGCAATCGGAGCCTTGGGAATCAAGCCAACTTTGCTCGGATTTTTTTTTTCAACCTGAGGAATAAAAATCCTTAGAATGAAAGGCTGGATGACTTTATAGCAAGAAGCCTATACATTAAACAAATGATTTTCCGTAGCTTTATTCTAAAAGGCAGCTCTAACCACCAAGCATCTGTCCCTGAGCTCTGGCAGAGTTATAACTAATCTTCTCATTAGTCAGCTCTTTTACTGATTAGCAGCTGGTTACACTACATAGTAGGTGGGAACACTAGCCAGCCGGGAAATTTATCTCAGGGAGGCCCAGGAAAGTGGCATCCACAGGCTTGCATTCCCTTCTCTTGAATCAGCTACTTTATCCTGTGTGCCAAGAATCATAATCCAGAATTACTGGTGGCTGATTTTTTTTTTCCACACACACTTCCCTATGCGATACTCCGGCTTTTAAAAAACAAAGTCCTGAGTCATTGGAAAGAAAGACAGGGAAAGCAGTGCAAGGGGCAATAAAAATAAAGGGGGAAAAATAACTTAGACTATTGGACCCGAGATTACAAAGTCATTAGTAAATAGCAGCAAAGATGACTCAGAAGTGGAGCAATCATGTGTTTCTGTGGGTTTTAAAGTATTCATGGAAGTATGTGGGGAAGTTTTTCTTTTACTCTAGCATCTGATTTCATTGGAATGGGAGGGAAATGACGCATGTAGAAGAAATGTTTGGTGCTACGTAATATGGCACCACTGTATTAGTATCTCTCTCTAAGTATGCAATGCCTCTACAGATGGCAGCATTTAAGCAGGGATAAATTAATCCTTCAATATGAGAGCACCTAATCAGGATTTCTCAATCTTCTAAGATTAGTGGACTTTAACTCCCAGAATTCTCCAGCTAATATGGCTGACTGGAGACTTATGGGAATTGAAGTCCACCTATTTTAAAGTTACCAAGGTTGAGAAACCCCTTGTAACCAATTAAAGGAACTGGGGGACAAATCTGTATTTTCTGCTTGGACATAGTTAAGACTCTTTCATTGTTTACAGGCCATGAAATCCACTGATAATTGTTGCTCCATTCTATCTAATCAATAATTTTTGATTTGCAACACACTAACAGAAACTTACTAGATCCACATGTCAACTTCATATCCAAAATGAAAATTAATGAGTTTTTTCCTTTCATATTTCCACTTTATAAAGACACTGAATAACAATGTCTGTTTCCCCCTTTGACATTTAAAATTTGTCTGGAACCCCAGTGTGTGTATTAGACAAGATTAAATTATTATGGTTTATATTTTAATTCTACAGAATATAAATTAATATTATGTACTGATATTTTATTATTGATCTCTGTGTTCCATGCTTGAGTTCCAGTTCTGATGCGTTTAATAATATGATTGGGAAAACAGCAGGATATTGAATTAACTGAGCCAATTCAGAATTTATACCAAAAGGTAAAAATCCCTTCACAAATTTATTAAACAATTATCATTTTAAGATAAGCGCTGAATATGTTAACTGTATTTATTTCACATGATTATGGCAGATAATCACTTTAAATATGCATTAAAAATAAGATCTCTTTGGACCTCAGGACATGGCAATCTTATCCTTTGGAGTAAGATTGATACTCATACAATGAACGAATTGTTTAGAATATTATATATTTTAGCTGGTTTTGAATGAATCTTGATTGAACTGAGAAAGTATGGTTATCCCAAACTTAACCAGTGAACTCCCATGTCCACCCAAATTGAAAGTGGGTGCCAAAAAACTCAGTAAAGGAACGTGAGAGTGCATTTAATTAGTACACCCTATTCGCTGCAAGATATCCAGTTCAGGATCCAACTACAGCATGCATGACTGATATCATCCAACATCTGCTAAAATACCTTAAGCAGAAGTACATCTTTAGTCAGCTTCTAAACCTAAAATGACAGACTTGAAAGATCAGAATTGTGGAAGACTGACATAGTCCAAGAAATTATCTTTGTTGATACCAAGGTTTATAGTTAGATACTATTCTCTTTAAAAATGTGCTGATGACCAGCAAATGACCCTGAAGCACAACTCCTCTGTTAACCATCTGATGTCCTTTCCCTACAAAGCTGAGGTCAGCTCAGGTCAGAAAGAAGAGATAACCTTGATTAGTATCATTTAGTTTCCAGCTAAGATTATCAGTCCAAACCTGCCTGTAGTGTATCAATGATGGATTAGGTTTCCAAACTGGGTAGCTTTTGGAATGCATGAATGATAACTACCTTATGCCAAGTTAAACCAAGAGGCATCCTTTGAATTTACTCTGAATACTCAAAACACCTCTCTATCCACTCTCCCAAAAATGCCAAACCCCAAAACAAAACAAAAACAAATTAAAAAAAAACAAAAGAACTTGGCAATTTCAGAGGGAAAACAGCTTTAAGAGTTCCCTCATTTATCTTCTTTTGGATGCTGCTGAAAGCATCATTCTGGTTCTGAGACTAAAAAGCAAAGATGCTGGACTGAAGGGATGGTTGTTTTAATGCATTTCAGGTAGATATGTTAATAGATCTCAAATTTTCAGTTTCAGACATTACCCCAACTCCTAACAGTTCAGTACCAGAAGCTGAAGCAAAATTGTATGGGCAAACAATCCTTACCGGTCATTTCAAGAAGCATAGTTGAACAACAACCATTAATGATCAGTAATGATGATAGTATGACGTAGTATATAGTATGCAGTAGTAGTAGTATTATGATAAGCTGGAAGGACAGATATTTAATCAATAACTCCTTTTGCTGAGCCAGTTTGCTTTAGTGTTAGGTCACTGGGCTAATCTGCCTTTGGGACAAAGCCAAGTGGGTGACTTTGGACCAGTTATATCTTCTCAGTCCTAGGAAAGGGGCAATGGCAATCCACTTCTGAAATCTTGCTAAGAAAACTGTCAACATTGCAGGTCTTGTCCAGGCAGTTGCCAGGAGTCAACATGCACTCATAGACCCTCCCCCCCCCAAATTTAGTCTTAGAGGATATAGAAAGATTTTACCATATGGCCATCCAGTCAGATTATCAAAAACATCTCCATTTGTTAACTGAGCAACTGCAGACTTTATAGGAGTATTTCGCCATTTTCTATATTAATAAAAAAAGGGAAGAAAACCATGCTTTTCATAAGTTGTAAAAGGTGGGAAGAGGAACACTTAGATGTTAATCTAGTGAGCAATTATCCATGAAAATACACGTGACAGGGGAAGATGCCCAGCAGGTTGGAAACAGAATAGCTACGAGGCAATAGAACAAAGCAACACAATGTGGAATAATCAGGCACAAAGTTCTAGCCATTTTTCTTCTAGGATACTCCTTTCCACCCCCTTCCCATTTTACCTCCTTCTCATGTATCATGTCATGTCATATCATATCATATCATGAAGTCTTTGGCACACTCTAGATCAGTGATGGCAAACCTTTTAGAGACCGAGTGCCCCAAAACCGGCCTACCCCCCGGCCCACCCCCACTCTGCCCCCCGCAGGGCCACTCACCACAGATCGCCCAGGCAGCCTTGCAATGCCATGGCAGCCACACCCTCCGCCCACACCCCACAGCATCATCTGCACATGATGGGGCGAGAGGACGGAGTCTTGCCCCCGCTGCCCAGTTGCCATGTGCTTGGCTACATTGCTCCACGTGGGCCGCACCTGAGAGAGACTCTCCTCCGGGCAGGCTGCTGGTGAGGAGGGGGTTGCGGGGGGAGGCGGGGCTGGGGCAACGGTACGTGTGCCCACAGAGAGGGCTCCAAGTGCCACCTCTGGCACGCATGCCATAGGTTTGCCACCACTGCTCTAGATTATTCTACACGTATAAACTTTGGGAGTTAGCCTGAATCTATCATTATCTTCTTCTGTGAGTGGATGTACAAAAATGCTGTCTTTGTTATCCAAATTCAGGACAGACAGACAAATACATTGTTACATATAGACATAGAGATTCGCACACACATACACACACACACACACACACAGATATATAGTACTGATATATATATAGGACTGATATACTGGATAAGCACATCACAAAGTTTTTGGAGAGTACCATAACTGCGAATTAAGTAGATCTGCATCCTGATAGTAAGCCAAAATTTAGCAGTGAAGTGGGAGAAGATTCCTGCGATGGGGAAAAAAAAAGAGTTCAAGGGTCAACATGTAGATTTTTTTTTTTTTTAATTTTTTGTTGGATGATTGACATGTGCTTATCCGAAGCATTTTTAAACTCAGTACTGATGACTGAGTTTGGAAGTTGAGTCCAAGCTTCCATTACTCTTTCTGTGAAATAATACTTTTCAGCATTACTTTTAACCTTCCCTCCTGTCGGTTTGAGGTTATGCCCCCTCCTTCTGGATTTTGCTTAATTAAAAACAAACAAACCAGGAGATGAAAGTCAAAGCTACAGCATATATATCTTTCAGAAATGTTTTGCTTTCTCTAATTTCTATATCTATATAAATATTGTTACCTATGAAACAAATGATTGATTGCATCACCTCCTCCAATAAATTATCAATTATCAAGTTATCAATTCCTTCTAATGCATAACAAACTGGATCTCTTTCAAAGCAATTAATTCTCATTAGAATTTGGTGCTTTATTTCAGTGAAGCTCCTGGGTTCAATTTCTGGGTTCAATTTCTTTCAGTTACATCCCAACACAAGTATGATTTATTAGATCACATAAATCCAAAGAATATAAGCTGCAATGTAGTCAAACCACTACCCCATCTAACTGAATACCTTCGCTCTCTCCAGGATTTCAGAGAGGGCCTTTTCCCAGCCCTATCTGGAAGGCCAACAACAACAAAGGATTAAACCTGAGAAACGTGCATGTACCTTTGGTATGGAGTAAGCCGCACCCAAGCATCCATCACCTGAGTCTTTGATACAAGAGCCATGAACATGGTTACTGCCATACTGAACGCAGAAATTCAATAGAGCATCAAAGACTTAGGTTTACTGAGCCATTATACCAGAAGTCAAGATATATATTTTTTCATTTTATCTATAGCACTGTTAAGCACAAAACTGTCTAGTAGCAACAATTCCGACTTTTACTCTGAAAGAAGGGAAATTAAATAGGTGATTACTCTTGATTTCAGTCTTCCCCTCACTTTCACTGTTCTGACTAATAATAATAATAATAATAATAATAATAATAATAATAATAATAATAATAATAATAGTAATAATATCCTACTTGTAAGAAGCTAAGCAAAAATTGCTTGGCAGAAAGCCTAAAAGTCAACCAATGGATTTGAGTGTGCCTCTGTTCATGAATACTTGAAATTAATGCAAGCAAACAAACAGCACAAAAGACTCGCAGTGACAGACAAAAACCCAAAAACACTAGTTATATTTTTATTGACTTTAGGAACTCCCTTTTCACAGAAGGAACACAGAAGGTGGCACGATGCCTGTGGTAACCATACATACTAGGAAATTGCTTGATTTCAAATCTAAATATAGTTAAATAGACTTTGCTCTGGCAGCAAAGGTTAAGTATTGCTGTTGAAAAATTGAGCAGTCAATCAAGACAAAAATGGCCAATCACTTTGTTACGACAACACATCTTCCTTTCAATACTGAAGATTTCAACATTCATGATGTACTGAAGATAAGCAGGACATGCAAACAAAATAGAATGGGAAGATATAGTAAATTCAACCCTTACGGTAGGCCTTTGTCCATAAAAAAGATTGATTTGAACAGTGGGGCAGAGCAGTGTAGCTCCCATGTACATGAATTAGAACCTGGTAGGTTCCCCTTTTCTGCAATCATGACAGGTAATCCTCAACTTATGATCGGTTGCTTAGTGATTGTTTGAAGTTACGACAAGCCTGAAAAATATAACTTGTATTCAAATTTCTGACATCTGCTTCCCCCCCCCCATGGTCACATCACTGCATTTTTGGTGCTTAGCAATTGGCCCACATTTATGGCCAATTGCAATGTCCTAGGGTCACATGATCACAATTTCTGACATTTGGCAGAAACCAGCATTTACTTCCAAGTTTCCATTAAAAAAAACCACCCTTAGCAAACAATGGGTTCGCTTAATGGCATTCACTTAACAACCACTGTAAAAAAATTGTAAAAATTGAGAACCGCTGCCTTACTAGGTCAACTTGCAGAGGAGACAGAAACATACCTGTTGCAATGAGGCTGGGACATTTGCTTCTTACGGGTATTTTCATTGGTGACCAGCATGGATGATTGTGGGGAGCTCAGAAAGAAACTTTCTCATCATTTATTCTGTTTCCAGTGAGCTGACTGTGCATGGAATGACAGTTGTAAAGCGGGTCACCATGTGATCATGATTGATTATGATCATGATCACATGGTGACCCGCTTTACAACTGTCACAACATACAACCAGAACTGCAGGCTCAATTACGGTCATAAGTCAAGGACAACTTGTGTCATTCCATGCACAGTCAGCTCACTGGAAACAGAATAGATGATGAGAAAGTTTCTTTCTGAGCTCCCCACAATCATCCATGCTGGTCACCAATGAAAATACCCGTAAGAAGCAAATGTCCCAGCCTCATTGCAACAGGTATGTTTCTGTCTCCTCTGCAAGTTGACCTAGTAAGGCAGCGGTTCTCAACCTTTTCTGGGGCTCGACCCCAGCCCGCATCGCACATGCGCAGCATGACGGGCGCATTGCGCATGTGCGGCGGCCCGCATTGCAAAGGGGAAAAAAATGGCCGACCAAAAAAAAATGGCCGGCCAAAAAAAAAAAGGCAGGCCCGCATCGCGCATGCGCGGTGCGACGGCCCGCATCGCAAAGAGGAAAAAAATGGCGGACCAAAAAAAATGGCCGACCCAAAAAAATGGCTGACTGCGGTGTTTGGCGACCCCCGTGAAATGGTCATTCGACCCCAAATGGGGTCGTGACCCACAGGTTGAGAACCACTGTAGTAAGGGTATTGTACCTGGAATGTTGGGAAGTAACCCAGAAGACTTTGAACTTTTTCCTCCTGTTTCCCATGTTCGGCAACAGCAAATTTCCGGAAAAGATTGAGCAAAAACAAAGAGGAAGGGAACACAATGCTATCTACCCATGTTGGCAGATGTTGACTAGTCATAATGTATATGTCACTTCCTAACACATTTTAAACAACTATCCCACAGGTGCTTTTTTCTGAGGCAACTGGACTTTCCTGTTTTTCTTTGAGAAGATGTTTCACTTCCCATCCAAGAAACTTTTTCAGCTCTGACTAGAATCAGTGTTTCTCAACCTTGACTATTTTAAGGCATGTGGACTTCAACTCCCAGAATTCCACAGCCAGCAATGCTGGCTGTGGAATTCTGGGAGTTGAAGTCCACATGCCTTAAAATGGTCAAGGTTGAGAAACACTGGACTAGATGGTGGAGAATGAAAGGATCTAATCAGAGTTGAAAAAGCTTCTTGGATGAGAAGCGAAACATCTTCAAAGAAAAACAAGAAAGTCTAGTTGCCTCTGAAAAAAAGGCACCTGTGGGACAATCGTGACCTGAATGACTGAGAATCTCCATAGACTTTTAAACAACTAGTTTAAAAAAAATAATTAAATGAATTGGATGTTTATAAGTTTCAACTAGGTTGGTTTTTTTTGGAAAAAAAAAGAACACAAAGACATATGTAAAAATAAAAAGATCAAGGAAAGTAGGACTACTATCTTTTCTCTAATGTTTTAGCCCAACATGTGAAAGCAATAAGATGAACTGCATTCAAATTCATAATATCCATTCATTGCAGCTTCTCTGCTATGTTCTGTAATAATACAGTGGCAGTGCTTTTCCTAACTATTACTGTGGTATGGCAGAATGTGTAATGAAAGAAGAAGAAGAAAAATCCTGAATATATGAGGGAAAAAACACCCAACTATAACAAGAGGGACGAAGCTCGGAAGGCTTCAAAAAGATGCCACTTCTTTTTTTTTTTTTGTAAAAAAATTCTTTTATTAAAACAATCAACATCAAACATAAGATCGTATTAAACAGCAATCATCATATAACCTGCAATACAACGCTAAGGATTAATCTTTGTAAACGTCTGGTTTAGTAAACATTCCTCACTCCTCACGTCAAGCCTCAACTATACGCCTGATACATTTTATTTGATTGGTGTTTCTCTTGTATATGTTCTATCTACTGTTTCTGGTCTATCACATATTGTTCATTCAAACTTCAGAAGTAAATTCGTCTCAGTAGTAGTGCAATCTTTTATGATCCCTAGCAAAAGATCCTGAGGTAGAAATTCAGTAACCTGGGGTAGAAATTCAGTACGCTTTTCCAATATTAAAGCAATCGACATTAAACATAGGATCATATTAAGAAGCAATCCTCATAAAGCATAAAAAAACAGCATGAGGTATTAGTCTTTGTAAACGTAATAGTGCACTCTTTTATAATCCCTAACAAAAGATCCTGAGGTAGAAATTCAATAACCTGAGGTAGAAATTCAATCCGCTTCTTCAATATTAAAGTAATCAACATTGAACATAAGATCATGTTAAGAAGCAATCATCATAGAATACAACATACAACATTAGGTATTAGTCCTTGTAAACGTCTGGTTTGGTAAACATTCTTAAATCATTTTGCATATCCTTAGCTCAAGGTGAGAGTAGAGCTTTTACTCTGTTTGATTTGGCTTTTGAAGAGCTGTGGGAAAAATGCTTGAGCAGATTGCTAAGTAGTGCAGTCCTTTTGACAAAATTATTATATACGCCAATCCACTTAAGATCTCCTTAACATTTTGCAAGATTCTTTTAATGCTCCCTGCCTAGCAAGGATGTGGAGCTTCTTATAAATTCTACTTTTTATCTTTTGTATCTTGTATCATCTCCTCTAAGCAAAGGAAAAAAACTCACTATTTTCTCCACTGAGTAACTGATGCTGTATCCCACATTTATGCGTTCCACCTTGTTTAGCATATACCTCCCATGAACATTCAATTGTAAATAAAAGTTGGCCCTGTTATTATATAAAAGCTCTGTATATTGTCTGGAAAGGTGTGTATTCTTCCTCCCCAAAATCAGCCAATTAATAAACATTTCACATTCTTTCTTTCATCAAAAGTAGTGAACAATCCTGTTGGTTTTTTTTTTTATTACAGCAACCACTACAAGAGGGCAAGACTTGAAAAATTATTGGCATGTGCAACATAGCAGGTACCATAACTATTGAGAGAATGCCTTTGGGATGGTTAGAACTTAATGTTATTTATTTATTTTATTAGCCTCTGTCAATCCTCAAGGTAGGGATTTATACCTAAAACTTTTCAAGATAAAAAATAATCCTGTTGAAAGAAAAAAAAGGTTAGAAGGCAGAAAACGTAAGAGGTGAAAAGAAACTAGACAGCTTTTCCCAATCTGGAATCTTTTAGCTGTGCTATACAATTTGGATCACCCTGAGCTAATATTATCACTTTTGGTGCTGGAGAGCACATGGGACTAATACTGGTGAGAATGTAATGTGGAAAAGTCTGGCTTAGATGTCTGCACAACAGAAAATGGAAAAGGAAGGATGGAAATGGCTTTCATAATAGTGTTTCTTTCTCAGCTAATGAGAATAGGATAGGATAGGATAGGATAGGATAGGATAGGATAGGATAGGATAGGATAGGATAGGATAGGATAGGATAGGATAGGATAGGATAGGATAGGATAGAAGCTGGAAGGGACCTTGGAGGCCTTCTAGTCCAGCCCCCTGCTCAAGCAAGAGAACCTATTCCATCTCAGACAAGTGACTATCTAGGCTCTTTAAAATCTCCAGTAATGGACCAGCCAAGATTTCTGGGACAAGCTATTCCACTGGTTAATTGTCCTCACTGTCAGGAAGTTTCTCCTTAATTCCAGGTTGCTTCTCTCTTTGATCAGTTTCCAACCATTGTTTCTCATCCTTCCCTCTGGTGCTCTGCTGAACAATGTGACCCTTTCTTTCTTTCTTTTTTCTTTTTTTTGGTTAACAAAACAAAGGTTTATTGGAGAATAACATAAACAGAATAAAATAGAAAAGGAAAAGAATAGAAGAGAGGAGCATTTGCAAACGCGGCCCCCTGGATCCTTCCCTATGGATTGGATTCCAGGAGCACGCTGGCCTGGGTTCAAGATCTGCATTTTATACCCCTACAATGCATGCCACCTCTAAGAAGCTCTTTCATTTTTATAAATGTACTTTGAAGTTGTACTTAAAGTCATCCTGACCTCTTCCACCCATCTGCTGTTACCTTGTTTATTTGTAATTTTCACCTAGGATCAAAATCTCCCTCTTTTTTTTTTTTTTTTTTAAATTCTTTTATTAAAACCATTAACATTGAACATAAAAACATATTATGAAGCAATCATCATGACTCCTGGTATACAATACTAAGTATTAGTCCTTGAAAACGTCTGAGTTAGTAAGCCTTTTTCCCCCCACTCCCCGTGTCTAGCCTCAACTATACTCCTGTTACATTTTATTTTGATTGGTGTTTCCCCTATCCGTTTCAATATTAATGTGATCAACATTAAAACATAAGATCCTATTGCTAAGCAATCATCCTAGAACATAGCATACAACATTAGGTATTAATCTTTGTAAACATCTGTTTTAGTAAACGTTCTTCCCTCCTCCCTTACATCTTCAAGTATACTCCGAATACATTTTGTTTGATTGGTGTTTCTCCTATATAAGGTCTATCTACTGTATCTAGTCTATCGCACACTGTGTGTTTGCGCCTCTGAGTTGACTTCATCCCATTACTAGTGCAATCCTCCACGGTCCCCAACCCGAGATCCTGAGGTAAAAGTTTCATATCCTGAGGTAGAGATTCAGTCTACTTTAACAATATTAAAGCAAACAACGTTAGTCATAAGGTTATGTTAAGAGGCATTAGTTATAGAACATATACATTCAACGTTGGGTGTTAGTTTTTGTAAACATCTGATTTGTTAGCCCTTCATCCCTCCTCCCATCGATCCTTAGCTGAACGCCAGCTGCATTCTGTTTGATTGGTGTCTCTCTTGGATATAGTCTATCCACTGTTTCCAGTCAGTCACAAATTGTTCATTGGAGCGGTTTTTCAAGTATGCTGATATTTTTGCCATTTCCGCCAAATTTGTTACTTTCACAGTCCATTCTTCAATAGGCGGTATTTCCGGATTCTTCCAGTACTGTCCCACCAACAATCTTGCTGCTGTAATTAAGTTCAAAAATAAATTTGTCTCTGAGGTAGTGATATCCTTTGTGATCCCTAACAGAAAAGCCTGAGGTAGAAATTCTATACGCTTTTTGAAAATAGTTTGGAGTGTCCACCATATCTTCCTCCAGAATGCTTTGATTTTTCTGCATGTCCACCAT
Organism: Bothrops alternatus; assembly: GCA_034064705.1. Lineage (NCBI taxonomy): Eukaryota > Metazoa > Chordata > Lepidosauria > Squamata > Viperidae > Bothrops > Bothrops alternatus. The sequence continues at coordinate 14,337,852 of JARGCV010000023.1, forward strand.
ATATGAAAGTAAGTAGCCTCTCCGTCCCCGCACCTCCAGCATTTGGGCTGGGAGCCTGGGTAGATGAGTGATATTTTTTTCGGGTCTAGGTGCCATCTATAGAACATCTTGTAGAAGTTTTCCCTTAAGTGTTGCGATTTCGTGAATTCTACATTCCTCACCCAGATTTTCTCCCACGTGTCCATGGTGATAGGGTGTCTGAAGTCTTGTGCCCACTTTATCATACAGTTCTTGACTAGCTCGGTTTCAGAGTCCATTTCTATCAGAATGCTGTACACTCGTTTGATGTGCTTAATCCCCTGTTCTCTAATCTGTTTAATTAGATCCTCGTCTGTCTGGGAGAAGCCCTTCTTCTTGTCTTTACGCCACCTTGATTGTAGTTGTATATATGATAGCCAGTTACTTCCTATTCCTCTGTTTGCTAGCGTTGCTTGAGATTTCAAGAGGAACCCGTTTTCTTCTCCCAGTACAAGTTCACTGTAGGGCACCACTTCTTGCCCTTGGGATGTGTTCATATCCCCTGTTGCGTGTCTAGGGATCGTCCAGATGGGAATCTTGTCGTGTAGGAGGTGCTTATATTTCTTCCAGACCCATAGCAATGGGATTCGTAATGGGTTCTCCTTGAAGTTCCTATCTGCCTTTTTGTCGTATACTAGGTATGCGTGCCAGCCGAATCGTAGACCATGCCCCTCAACATTCAGAATTCTATCATTTGTCATGTTGATCCAGTCACTAACCGCCACCAACGTTGCTGCATAGTAATATAGCTTTAGATTAGGCATTTTGAGTCCCCCTCTCTCCCTTGCGTCTTGGATGATTTTTAGTTTCACCCTCGGTCTCTTGTCGTCCCAAATAAATCTGTTGATGCCTTTCTGCCAATTGTCTAAGTCCGCTTCCTTCTTGAGTATGGGTAGCATTTGGAAGAGAAATAAAAATCTGGGTAATACATTCATCTTTACTGTCGCTATCCTGCCGAGCAGGGACAGACGTAGTGATTTCCACCTTTCCAGGTCTGCTTGTATCTTATTCCACAGGACCTCGTAGTTATTCTTGTATAATTTCGCATTTGTTGATTCTATCTCCACTCCTAAGTATTTGACTTTCTTGACTATTTCACACCCCGTTATTCTTTCCAGGTTCCGTTTTGCTTTGTTGTCGAGGTTTTTGACTAGCATCTTTGTTTTTGATATATTTACTTTGAAGCCTGACACCCTACCATAGTCCTCCATTATCTCCATCAATTTCCTTGCTGAATGTGCTGGTTGCGACATTGTCACCAGCAGGTCATCCGCAAAGGCACATAGTTTGTATTCTTGCTGTTTAATCTGTATGCCCTGTACATCCTCTGCCGCTCTTATTCTGTTCAGTAAAATTTCCAGTGTTAGGACAAATAGCAGGGGGGACAGCGGGCAGCCCTGTCTCGTGCCTCTCTCTATATTAAATGAGTCCGTTAAGTCTCCATTGACAATGATCTGTCCTGTTTGTTTCTGGTAAATTGCCGTTATGGAGTTGAGAAACTGTACTCCCATTTTCATCTTCCGGACCAAGTTCGTCAGGAACGGCCAGTGCAGTCTGTCAAAAGCTTTTTCTGCATCCACAAACATAAGAGCGGCGGGTATCTGGTTGTGCTTTTGCAGGTATTCTATTATGTTCAGCAGCTGTCTCACGTTGGTTTTCATCTGGCGTCCTTGTATAAATCCCCTTTGGTCCGGGTGTATTGTTTTTTGTAGTACAGTCATTAGTCTATTGGCCAAAATTTTTGTGAAGATTTTGTAGTCTGTGTTTAGTAGTGAGATGGGCCTGTAGTTTGCGGGCTGTGTGTTGTCTTTCCCCTCCTTTGGGATTAATGAGATGTGGGCTGTTCTCCAGGATGGTGGGACCTGACCTCCTTCTTGAATGTTGGCAAATAGTTTTCTGAGGGGTTCTAGCATCTCCTCTTGGAGGTGTTTGTAGTAGGTCGCTGTTATCCCATCCGTCCCGGGCGATTTTCCTGCTTTCAGCTGTGTGATCGCTGAGTGTATTTCCTCCTTTGTGATTAAGGCATTCAGGGCTTCTCTTTGTGTGTCGGTAATCGCCTGTATCTTTTCGTTTTGTAGGAACTCATCTATCTCCTTGTCTTGTATCTTATCCTCGGTATATAGTTTCGAGTAGAACTCCGTGAAGGCTTTCTTGATGGTTTTTTGTCGGAATTCTTCCTTGCCTTTGTATTCTATCTTTTCAATTATGCGGGACTTCTGTTTCTTTCTTATAGTGTAGGCTAGCCAGCGGCCCGGTTTGTTGGCCTTGCAGAATGTCTTATGTTTTGCATATTGTATATTCCTTGCAACTTGGTCAGCCATCAACATGTCGAATTGCTTTCTTAAGATCTTGAGTCCTTCTTTGGTGACTTTGTCCTCTGGTCTTTTTATTAGTAGCCGCTCCATTTTGCTTATCTCATTTTCTAACTCTTTTCTTTTTTGTTCTTGTTGGCGACGGTGCCAGCTATTCATGGATATGAGGATCCCTCGCATGTACACCTTGCTGCCTTCCCAGATCTGTTCTATCGGTGTTCCGTTGTTCATATGTGTGTCGAAGAATTCCTTCATAGCTTTTTTGCATTCCGCCACATTGTTTTCATGTCTAAACAAGTTTTCATTGATTCTCCAGGACCTCCTCTGTTTCGGGCCATGTCTTAATTCCATCCTCACAGGGTTGTGGTCTGTCAGTGTCTTGGGTAGGATTTTCACCGCGTTTAGACACGTTAGCAAGTCACTAGAAGTTAGTATAAAGTCGATTCTGGAGAATGATTGATGTCTGCCGGAGAAGAAGGTGAATTCTAGTTCTTTGCCGTGCCTTTTCCGCCATACGTCTGTAAGTTCGAGGTCTTCCTTCATGTCGAAGAAGGATTTAGGCAACTTGGAGTGTTTTTGCGGGTTCGGTGCAGTTCTTTTTTTGTCTAGAGCAGTCTCTATGACCCCGTTCCAGTCGCCCATGATGATGTGAGATCTGTAGTTAAGTTGTGTTATTTTCTTGTGTAGCTTTTTGTAGAATTTGCCTTGTTGCTGATGTGGTGCATATACGCCCAGTACTAGAATCTTCTTGTCTTCTTGTGTTATTTCAATTGCCAGGTATCTACCTTGGGGGTCGGACTCTATTAGCTTAGCCATTACATGTTTCTTTACGTATATAACAATCCCATTCTTTTTTCTTGGCGCCGCTGCCACAAAGTGCGCGCCTAGTTTGTAGTTGATCAGATATTTCTGGTCTGCTGCTCTGATGTGTGTTTCTTGTAGGCAGATTATATCGCTTTTACCTTGGTTTAGGTAGTGGAGAATTTTTCTTCTTTTCTGGGGGGAGTTCAGTCCGTTCACATTCCAAGTCAAATAGTTAGTAGCCATCATATGTTGCAGGATATTTTTGCGAGACCATTTCTGTTGTTTCTCCTGTTGTCTCCTTTGGTCTCGTTCCCACGATATCCGGATTGGTGCTCATTTTGGTTTGTGAGGTCTTGCCTTGCTGGTCTGTACGTTTGGTAGTGAAGCCTGGTAGCCTGCCCTCTGTAGACTGTCCTGTCTCCTTGTTTTTGTTGCTCTCTGCTCTCTGCGCCTTCGCCCCTAGAGGTGGTCCATTCATTTCCTCTGCCACTGCCCCGATCTGTGCTTCTGCGCGGCTTGCTCGTTGGCCTCTATCCCTCCCGCTTTCCAGTGGTCTATCTGCTTCTTCTCTCGCGGTGGGTTGAGGGCCTCCCGACTTCAGTTCCTTTTCGAGGAAGTCTTTGGCTTTCTGGACCGAGGTTAAGTAATGTCTCTTGTTTTTATAAGAAAGTGACACTCCTGTTGGGGTTTCCCACCGGTATTGCAGTGCACGCGATCTCAGTTCTGTGGTCAGGAATTTGTAGTTCTTTCTGTCTCTCAGCATCGCCTGGGGGATCTCTTTCAGAACCTTCACCTCCTGCTCCTCTATGTAGAATGCCTTGTTATAGGAAGTGGCAGAGACGTGATTCCGGAACTTCTGTGTTGTGAAGTGGATGACCACATCCCTTGGTTGGTGTTTGTTCACTTCCCTCCAGGCGCCCACTCTCTGGATTTTTTCGACATGCCACTCAATCGCATTGGCGCTCGTGCCCAGGAATGTTGCCAGGGCCTCTACAAAGGTCCTGCGCAGTCTTCCCTGGGGTTCGTATGTTGTCTTGTTCCACCCTCTGATCCTGATTGCAAATGCCATTTGCCAGAATTGTATCATGGTGGACTGGTCTTGAACTTCTCTTTTCACCTCTGCAAGCTGACCCTCTACGCGGTTTTCCACTTCCTTCATCATCTTTTCCGTATTCTCCCTTGTTTCTTGGAGGTTTTTGTCATGTGTTTGCAATGCCTCCTTCATCTGTTCCAAATCAGTGGCCATCGCTTTGCGCTGTTCTTCCCACTTTTTCTCCAGGTCTCCACCTTGGTCCGCCAGCATCCTCTTCATGTCTTTGTATCTTTCCTCCGTCTTCCGTTCTGTTTCTAGGCGTCCTTTCTCCGTCTTCGCGCCCATTTCCGCCAATTTTCTATCCATGCCATCCATCCGTACCACCATCGTCGCAATCGTCTCATTTAGTGTCTCAATCGTCTCTTTTAGTTCTTGGATCATGCGAGCTGTTGCGGAGTCGTGGGTTGGCATGTGGGTCTGAGGGCATGCAGTTGGGAGGGGGTGTGTGTGGTTGGGTGGGGTGTTCCCTATCAGATTGGAGGGCTGGGCCGGGGAGGGTGCAGCTCCCTTCAGGTCTCGCAGTTTGATTTGTTTTGTCCGTCTGGCAGCCATGTTGAGCTTCTCCTCCTGTTGGCCTGTCCACCCTTAAAGCCACCCCTTGATGCAATGAGTTGTGGGGGAGTTGTTCCTGTGTAAGATTGTCAGGTTGCTAGGGTGGGTTGAGTCAAATTTTTCTGTTACAAGTTAGCAAGTGTTCATGTCTTCCAGTTTGTATTTTAACAGCAAAGTGGTAGATCACTAGGGGGTGTAGCTTGTTTTCAATTAAGCTTTTCTGTACTGGCAGGGGTGATACAAAGATGGGAGGATCTGAGGCTTGGGATTTTTGATGATGGCCTTTTTCTCACAATGCAGTACAACAAACACTAGGTTGTGGTCTGGTGAAGATCCATAAATCTGGTCCTTCCAAAAAGGGGGAGGGGGTGCCTTCAGGGTTTAGGCAGTGTAGGGGTAGGAGTAGGAGTAGGAGCCTGTATTCTGGCAGCTCTACGTTCAGGGAGCCAGTTCAGTACCTTTGCCTTGGGTTCCTCTTCACTCCCCTCTGCCAGCCTGTTTCTTCTCTTTGTTCTTTTCTGGCTCCTTCTTACCCCTCTTTCTCTGCCTTCTTGCCCAGGTCACTTCCTCCTGTCTTCTATCCCCCTGTGTTTACAGATCCCCTCTGCCTTTCCCTTATTGCGTTCCAGGGTGCTTTCCAGCTGTCTTCTTCCTCCCACCTTCTTCCCTGGCAGGTCCTGCCCTCTTTTGGGTCTCTGGGGGTCCTGTTCTGCTGGGTCTGGGGCGCAGCGTGTGGGATAACACTCACCAGTCTCTCTGTTTGAGCCTTCCCCCACCGTCTGCTCCTCAGCTGCTTTCTGTCTTCCTGCTGGCTCAGCTCGCGTCTCCCTTTGTTCTCTGCATCTGGCTCTTACTTTTTCTTTTCCCTTTCGCTTCTCCGGCTTTCTTCTCCCCCGTTGGCTCGTCCGGGGGTCTTCTCCCGGTCAGCTGACTCTCCCGGTGGCCGCTGCTGCTGTCGCCGATGCCTTCCTCTGTCCTCTTCTCTCCGCTCCGGCCGGGTCCGTTCTGCAGCGCAGCAGCGGCCGTGCGGCCCCTTCCTTGGGCCTGTCGGCCGGCCAGCCGGCCGCCGCCGGCTTCTTCGGCCTCGTCCGCGGCTTTACCCGGTCTCTTGGCGGCGAGTTCCGCCTCGCCGGGTCCGTCCGCTTGTCTTCTACTCCTGCGCCTCCTTTCTAGGCGCCTAGCTCTCCCGTCGGATCGGATTTTTGGCCCAAAAGAGAAAGCCCCGTTTCGGAGCTTTCTCTGGCTGCGTCCGATCCGCGCGGCCGGAAACCGGAAGTCTGACCCTTTCTTTCTTGTGGCAGCCCCTCAGATACTGGAATACTGCTATGTCTCCCCTATTTCTTCTTTTCTTTAGACTAGCCAAAGCCAAGTCCTGCAGCTATTCTTCATATGTTTTAGTTTCCAGGCCTTTGATCATCTTAGTTGCTCTTCTCTGGATTTTTTCCAAACTCTCAACATCATTTTGTGAGATGGTGACCAAAATTGGCTGCAGTATTCCAGGTGTGGTCTTACTAGGGTTTTATAAAGCAGTACTAATACCTCACATGATCTTGATTCTATGCCTCTGTTTATACAACCCAGGATTGTATTAGGTTTTTTGGCTGCTGCTGCACACTTCTGGCTCATGGTTAAGTGATCATCCGAGGTCCCTCTCACAGTTACTGTTTTTAAGTCAGGTCTTGTGCAATCTGTACTTGTAACTTTGATTGTTCTGGCCAAAATGTAAAACTTTGCTTTTCTCCACATTGAAACTCATTTTGTTGGATAGGGCCCATTGTTCAAGTTTGTCAAATCTTTTTGGATCTTGAGTTTGTCTTCTGGGGTGTTGGCTACTCCTGCCAGTTTGGTGTCATCTGCAAATCTGATGAGTTCCCCTTCAATTCCCTCATCTAAGTCATTGATGAAGATATTGAAGAGTACTGGGCCTAGGATGGGACCTTGTGGTACCCCACTGCTTACTTCTCTCCATGTGGATGTAGTGCCCTTGATAACTACTCATTGAGTATGGCTTGCCAGCCAGCTACAAATCCATTTGGTGGCGATGTTGTCTATTCCACCTTTTTCTAGCTTACCAAGGAGTAGGTTGTTGTCTACTGTATCAAATGCCTTGCTGAAGTCTAAGTATATTATGTCCACAGTATTTCGCTGGTCTATTAGTTTAGTCACTTTGTTGAAGGATGAAATAAGATTGGTTTGGCATGATTTGTTTTTAACAAACCTGTGCTGGCTACTAGTTATAACTGTGTTTGCTTCTAGTCGTTTGCAGATCTGTTTTTTTATTATCTTTTCTAGGATCTTCCCAGGTATTGATGTTAAACTGATTGGTCTGTACTTTCCTGGATCCGTTTTTTCCCCTTTCTTGAAGATGGGAACCACATCAGCCCCTTTCCAATCCTCAGGTACTTCCCCTGTGCTCCAGGATTTTTGAAAGATGTGGTGCAATGGTTCTGAGATAACATCTGCCAGCTCCTTCAGAACTCTTATTCTGAGTACATTTTCCCCTGTTTTTGTGAGGTGCAGCCCGTCCCTTGCCAAGAGTCCTTCATGAAGGAAATGCAGTTCGTGACCCAGGAAATCAAAGTTTTCATGGCAACACCAACCCTTTAGCCAATGGTTTATTTCTAGAAGGTTGACCATGAGTTGGTAGTCAGGTGAATGTGTCACAGGAAGGTTTTTATTTTGTATACATAGCACAAATTCTTCTCAAGGATTCCACAGTCCTTTTCAGGTGTTATCTCTGTTAATTAAAGTTTCCTCAAACTTGGAACCTTCAAAATATATACACTATGACTATGCCTGCTGAGGAATTCTGGGAATTAAAGTCAACACACTACAGGATTATGGTTAGGGAAAATTTAGTTAATCATTACCAGAGATAAGCTTGAGATTTTCCAGCTCCTTTTCAATCCTTTACTCAATATCCATGTGCTGAGTACAAACATCTGAGTCGTTGAAATCTATGCATATAAAATCTATGTCTATCTGCCTGCCTGCCTGTCTGTCTGTCTGTCTGTCTGTCTGTCTGTCTGTCTGTCTGTCTATCTATCTATCTATCATCTCTGTAAGAGCAGGAATCCTTTTCATGCAGGAATTTGGCTTACATAAAAGTTTGTACATAACTTTTTAAGACAACCATACCTCAACACAAGGATATCAGAACAAAGCTAGGAAAATACACAAGTTGGGCCAACAACAGGGTTACAGTTTGCTATAATTTGAATTCCATGAAGACCATACACACCATATTGTGTGCCCTCTTTACTGCCTACTATTCAAACTTGAACATTAATTCCGGGAGGTAGAAAAATACCTTTTACTTCTAATTTTTAGCAGAGTGCTAGAGCTAGTCTATTGAAACAAACAAATCAGTCCTAGCAGTTTAACACTTCCATAGTAAGTAGGAGCATTCTTCATTATAAGAACATCCTGGATTTAAAACTCAGCTCAACCATGTACCCTTGGGGACCCTTTTGCAATAAATAAATAAATAATGAGGTAAACCTCAAACAGGCGCCAAGGAAGAAAGGAAAGAAAATTTGAATTGCCCAAAGCACCAGAGCTTTACTGAGCCAGCAACTGCATCTTTTGCCCTGCTGCAATTATTTTCTTGACATAGGAGAACCTGTTTGCTATTGCCCCAACAAAGATTATATCAAAATACCTTGGCAACTCTTGGCACCAATCCATTTCTTTTCTTCACTTGTCAATCATTTTGTTGCCATTTTTTCAAGGTAATGAAGTTGCTGTTTCTTAGCTCTATTTCATTACCCATTAAATATATGGAGGAAATAATACTTTTTTTTAATCTCTTAAATATATAGAAAAAAATGCTGGCCTACCTTGCCTACATGAGCTCAATGTGCAGCAGGAAAAGAGCCTCACTCTGACGTGGACCTTGCCATGCTAATTCTGGAATTCAGTGAGAAAATAACTTATACCCTGCATTCTTTCTTCTCAGGAAACGTCACTACGGTAATTCCAACATATTCCTATTTACCAAACTCACCTTCTCTGCCAGTTACACATATACTTCTCAACTGTATTGATAATGAAAGTTAAGTCCAACAAAGACTCCTGGAACACTGGGCATAATTCGTCCAAATGCCAAAATGTATAAATCAAAACTGAATGTGTGAACCAGTGCCAAACAATAAAACAGTCAAGGTAATTTTACAGATAGATAAACAGAACATCACTGGAAATATCCTACAAAAACAGAGACTGATCATTGTACACATTATTCCAGACATGAGACTTAATATTCGGTGTGTCAGTTTTTATATCTACATTTGGAATCAGTTTCCCAGGAAAAAAATTCAATCCTTTACAGGAGACAAAGCTGTGCTTTAATCAGATCAGATGAAGAAGACATTTTTATATAGCTACAGATGAGCAAATCAGACTGTGAAAAAAAGGAACCCCCAATTGTTGGAAAACAAATAGGAAATAAAGATAATTTCTGGCATATTTTGGTTCTCGCTGCTTTTACTATGAGAGCTACATATTGTTGTTGTGGAAATCTGGATCATCTTAGTTTGGACTGAAGATGGAGCTATTCCCATTTTATATTCTCCTCTGTATATAAAAACAAATATTAAAATTGTCCACTAGGGAATTGGTTTTACAGAGTCTCTTTTTATGTCATAATATTACCTATAACTTTTTTTAATATTTAAAAAATTTACTAACTACCTGTGGTCCCAAATTTTGTGACTTCTGGCTCTTCTTCATAAGATATAATTATACATATTAGCAACATCTGGCAAAGGCCACCCATTTGTGCTTCATTCTCCAAATCCCTCTCCCAGAGGTCCATAGATTTATTTACTAAAATGTCCAGTTTTCTGCCTCTTCTTCCCCAACATGCAAATAGCTTCTATAAAAAATGAATACAATGCAATTTTTATGACAAAATGTAATTAAAACACCATTCATATATTTAAGGAACTAATAAGGCCAATGCCACAGTGGCACACTCCAAATGCTGAATCACTTGGTGGCTTTTTAACATTAAAAGAGGGAGTTCTACAACTGGGAGGAAGTCAGCATGCCATATTTATTCCATAGACCTGGGACTGCCACAATGAAGATTTGCTTCCAGGTCCAGCCCCTCTCAAACTGTCCTTCATGTGCTGCAAAGCGGAAGAGGAATCTGTCCTAGTTTAATTAAACCATCCAGGTGAGTGCCAACTGTGCAAGATAGCTAACTCGCTAGCTTATGCATTTTCAATAAATGCGCAGATTCCTTCAATCAAAGACATAGAGACATTGACAATGGAGCCTGAATGTCTGTTCCTGCTTTCTTCTTTACATGTTCTTCCAATATACAGAAAATTAACACATTGGATTTTCACTGAATGCCATCACCTGCATTTGACTGCTGATTCTTATGGCTACAAGTGTGCAAGAGAGGATAACCCTAACATATATATTGTACAGTAGAACTACAGAAAATCTTTTAAAGGGGGGCAGATTTCAAAACAATCAACCTAGAACTAAGGAGAAACTTCCTGACAGTTAGAACAATTAACCAGTGGAACAACCTGCCTTCAGAAGCTGTGAATGCTCCAACACTGGAAGTTTTTAAGAAGAGACTGGACAGCCATTTGTCTGAAATGGTATAGGGTTTCCTGCCTGAGCAGGGGGTTGGACTAGATGACCTCCAAGGTCCCCTCCAACTTTATTGCTATTATTATTATTATTATTATTATTATTATTATTATTGCTTGTGAAGGTATTATCAATCTGCCCTGAGATTTAACCACATCCATTGACCATTGAATCATTAAGTGTGGGATTCTATGTCCCTTAAAGGAGTCTTGTGCAAGCAAGATTAATCATTTATCCAAGTATGTATTTATTTTATTAAACAAATTTAGATAGCCGCCCAACTCACAGGCAGGTGACTGCTGTGTTCACAAGAAGCCAAACAGTTGGGTTAAATCTCTATTTCCTTTAATTCTTAAAGGAGGCAACGGTGCTTATTTGGTACGTGGGCAGTTGGGAGGAAAATGACTAACTTCAGAAAATATCCACGCATGATATTTCCAGATGACAATGTCCCTAGTTTGCTCCTTGTAGGTAAAAGTGTCTGAAGCAGCCCTAAGCACATAATTTTAATTGAATGAGTACAGAAATGTTTACCTTCTCAGCTGAAACGCTCCTCTTTAAATTTAAACCAGGGGTTCTCAACCTTGGCAACTTTAAGACTTGTGGACTTCAACTCCCAGAATTCCTCAGCCAGCTTTGCCAAGGTTGAGAACCCCTGAAACGAACCCCCTTGAACAGCACATCTTCATAGCAATTCTAAAATTAAGTTGTCTGATAAATCTGTTAGATGAATATTCTATACATACATCCTACATTTGGATTTTTTATATATATATAAGTATTTCAAACTAAAATACTGTACTGCCTCTAAATACTTTTAATGCATTTCTTAATGCAGTTGTCTAATACTAGTGATACTCCTGAGCATACAAAACTCCGGGGGAAAAAACCCCAGTGGGATGGGGTAATGCAGGGAAATTAAGAGTGGGGAACCTCTGAAGTTTTTCAGGCATTCATCTGAGCGTTTGCATAATTCTAAACTGGTTTATCTTTTCCAGGCTACAGCAATGGAATTTAGAATGATATTGTTTCTTCTATTGTAACTTTATTTCCAACCCTTATTTCTAGAAACTACTGTAGATCAAAACCTAGAAGTGAAATTAGACAAACGTTACCGTTTTTATGCAGAGCTAGGCTACCTACAACTTTTTTTTTTTTTTTTGGAAGCGTTCTTCAGGAAAGCTTTATCCCCAAGAAATGAACATTTCAAGACTTTCTCCGAAGCCGATGCCTGCTTAAACCTGTTGCTTGGCACGCGACTCGAAACGAGCACGTCTAACTACAACAACAAAACAACAAGTCTAGGAGAAAAGCAGCCCACAAAGACTTGTAAGCTTCGTGCTAATCGGAAGGTTTACGAAAGCGTGCCCCGAAAAGGAAACGGTGCCGATCGTGTGAAACGTGGATTAAACGTCGCGCGCGCGCGTGTAAAACAGACGGGAGGGGGGTGGGTGGAAATCCAGAATAGCCAGTACTTACAGCCAAGTCCTGCGTGCGGAGCAGCGAGTATCCGATGAAGGGTGGTGGGGGGGGGAATGTATTAATTTGACTCGGACAAGCTCCTGTTTCTCGGGCGCATCTAATCTCGGCGCTTCCTCTCCCCCCCCCCCCACTTTCCTCCAAAAGAACTCAGGAGTCAACCTGATCCTCTTAAATGGCGAGGTACCACCGACCCCTCACAAAGAGGGGGAGAGCCGGTGGGACCCGCGGAGGGCGGAAATTCAGCATCGGGAGGCGCCCTTCCAGCTGGCCCTTTTGGGATTAAGGGTGAGGCGGCCGGGTCAAGCCCTCGGCCTTGGCGAATCAGCCACCAATCGCGGCGCTGCTCCGGCCATCCCGCCCCCGCCCTCGCTCGGTGGCGCCTTCCGAAGCTTGTAAACAGCCGAGAGGGCGGCTTTGTGGCTTCCTCAAAGGAGCCCCACGTGGAGAGGCGGGACCCCAAAGACGGAGTCGCCCCGGGAAAGCCCAGCGGCCCCGCTTCCCCGATGCCCCCTCGTGAACGGCGGCAGACACCCCCCCCCTTTGGGATGAATGAGGGTGGCGGGGAGTTCGTCAACCCCAGACCTCGCGCAGCTACTATAGTTACAGTTCAGGTCGGTGCTCCGGATACTGGCAACTCACCCAGAAACCAGCAACGTGGAACTGGAGCCGAGTCCAGAAACAGCTTCTTTCCCACCTCCAAGGGCTTCGTAGCGGGTCACTCTTCCAAGGAGGCAGAGGAGGTGTGTGGAGGTCAGCTGGAGACGTTTGCTGAGGACTAGTGCCTTGCAGTAAGGTTTTAGTCCTTAGTCCGGTGATTCAGACTTCATTATTGGAGCAGGTGATTCATGAGTCAACTCATACATGGATTTATTTGTGTGGCAAAAAAAAAAAAGAAGAAGAAGAAAAATAAAGGAGGCGAGGCCATGGTCACCAGCCAATACAAAAATGGGGTAGGAGGGCAAAAAGGGGAAAGGTAGCTTTTAATTTAAGACAATGAAAATGTGGTACTGGGGAAAGCAGCTGTTTGGCTTGACAAACACCCGGTTACAGATTTCATGAAAGTTAATTGTTACTTGCTGGGTGGAGACTTGTTTATTTAAAAGCCACCCAACTTGGTGCTAGCAGCAATTTAAAAGAACAATAACATAAATAAAATAATAAAAGCTAATGTAATGCTGTGTCACCAACGGTTGACTAAGGCCCCGCCAAAACATGCCCATCATGCAGACCAAGCTAACTAAAAATCTGTCCTCGACTTAACAACAGTGCATTTAGTGACCGTTCGAAGTTATAACAGCACTGAAAAATGTGGTTTATGACCATTTTTTCACAGTTAAACCTTTGCAGCATCCCCATGAGGAGGTGATAAGCCGCCTGGGAAAGCCAAGGGGAAAATCATCAAAACAATTAAAAAATGAAAATTAGAATATTTTGGACATGTGATATGACACTCAGAAAAATACGGCGTACTCCATTTAATCCTCCAGGGAAAGATTGAAGGTAAACGAGGTCCAGGCAGAAGAAGAACGTCGTGGCTTCAAAATCTAAGGGATTGGTTTGGACAAAACTCAGCAGCGCTTTTTTCGTGCGGCTACCGATAAAAACAGGATTGCGAACATGATCTCCAACGTCTGATAACGGATATGGCACAACAACAACAAGAAGAAGCATCCCCATGATCATTGGACCAGGATATTTGCGGGACTGTCTTCTGCCACATGCTTCCCTTCGACCGGTGAGAGCGTACAGGGTCGGCCTCCTCTGGGTCCCGTCAGCGAAACAATGTCGTTTGGCGGGTCCTAGGAGGAGGGCCTTCTCTGTTGTGGCGCCCACCCTCTGGAACCAACTGCCCCCTGAAGTCCGCGTTTCCCCCACTCTCCCGGCCTTCCGGAAGAATCTAAAAACCTATCTATGCCGGCAGGCCTGGGGATGACTGTGATTGTGTGTGAATGATGAATGTGTCTGGGGGTCTTTTTAAATGCTTTTTAGATTTGGTTTTAGATTTTTGGAAATGTTGAGATGTTGTTTTTATTTATGTTGTTAGCCGCTCCGAGTCCTCGGAGAGGAGCGGCATAAAAATTTAATAAATAAATAAATAAATAAATGTGATCAACATTCAGAGGCTTGGCAACTGGTTCATATTTATGACTGTTGCTGCGTCCCGGGGCCATGTGATCCCTTTTGCGATCTGATAAGCCAAGTCAATGGGGAAGCCAGATTCACCTAACAACCGGTTGCTAATTTATCAGCTGCAACAATTCACTTAGCAACTCTGGCAATACAAGTTGTAAAATGGGGCAAAACTCACTTAACAGGTGTCTCACTTAACTACAGAAATTTTGGGCTCAATTGTGGTCGTAAATCGAGGACTACCTGTATAGGGGAATAACCAGGTCTTTAAAACTTTGGTGAAGGCCCAATAGGGTTGGTGCCATCTAGATCAGGGGTCCTCAACCTTGGCAACTTTAAGACTTGTGGACTTCAACTCCCAGAATTCTGGGAGTTGAAGTCCACAAGTCTTAAAGTTGCCAAGGTTGAGAACCCCTGATCTAGATCATGGAGGACATAAAGCAGGGTCTGGGATAGAGAAGGCACATCTTGTGATCTCATTAGATAGCACTATCTTATAGAGGGGGTGTGGAACATTACCATTTAGTCGGATATGGTGGGATGGGTAGAAACAATTGAAAATAGCCACACAAGTGACTGTTCTGGCACTATGAAGGGCTTTATTATTATTATTATTATTATTAATTTAATTTCTATGCCGCCCTATTCCGGAGAACTCAGGGCGGCTCACAGCATAATAGAAATTACATACATATAAAAAACCCTTAAGTTAAAAAAAAACAAAAAACAAAAAACCAATCATTCCACGAACATACACTGGCTAGGGGCAAGATGTTAGCTACCCCAGGCCTGCCGGCAAAAGTGTGTTTTAAGCAATTTACGAAAGGCGGAGAGGGTATATTCAGTAACTTCAACTGCAGTATTCAATATTCAGTAACTTCAACTGCAGTTGGAAGCTTATGGGGAGGCAGTGCAGCTTGGGAAGCAGTAGTATTGCATAGGTATGCTGTGGGGCACCCAAATAGATCACATCATTCTAGATGGGCTGAAGCTTCTGAATACTCCTCAAGGGTAGCCCTGCGTAAGGTTCATTACAGTAGTCCAAATGCGAGGCGAGTAAGGCATGGGTGACCATCAGCAGGGCCTCCTGGTTTAGAAACAGGCACAGTTGGTACACAAAATGGATGTGTACAAAAGCCTTCTTGACTGCAGCTGCCACTGCTTTTTGAGCAAGACCTGCAAGTCCAAGAAGATTCCCAAGTCCTCTTATTTGAGAAATTGTAACCGTACTCAGAATTAAATGTGGACATTGTACAAATACAGGAAGGTTCCAAAGCCTACAGTATTTGGTCTTGGCCAGATTGGGGCAAGACCAAATCCGTTTCTTTACCATCCAGAGCCCTACAATCTCCAGGAACTGGGAAAGAATCTATACTATCATCTGACCACTTTGTGGCACTTAGTTTTGATATCATCAATACACTGACGATACCTTATCCCATATCGATTCATGACATCACCCAGCAGCTTCATGCAGATGCTAAAGAGAGGAGAGCATAAAGTCTTGAGGTGTCCTGCAAAGCAGAGACCGAGGCCCAGAACTCTGTCCCCCACGACAGCCATTGAGAAACAAGAACCCTACAATAGTGTGCCTCCCGCTTCCAGATCTTCAGCTGGTCCAGAAGGATGCCGGGTTTAATGTGCAACCTTTCCTTAGCCCCCTCCCTATCTTCCTTTGCCCATCACTATCATGATGTTGCCACCTGCCCTTTCTTCCTTTAAAGCACCCCCCCCTTCTCCAATTCCTGCCCTCTATTCTACAAGAGGGCCCATCCCTACACCAAATGACACTGATTCAACCAGCTAACCAGTCAGGTGTCAGTGATGGTTCTGTTTAGCACTCAATTTTCCTTGATCTAACTAGTAATTTGCACTCTATATCGCAGGCATATACACACTCATCAAAATAAAACATTCCATTCTACCACCACCCCTGTCACCACCTCTGTAACCAGAGGGGAACAAAACAAAACTCTTCAGTTCTAGGCTGCATCTTCCCCCTATTTCTCACCCAAGAGTGATCACATGACGGTCAGCAAACATCCCTCAACATCAACCAAAACCAGTCCCAAGACCGGAGCTTCTCCTCACCAGTTTCCTGAGAGAAGGGTGATTTATAACTCCAGAACCACAGAATGATGGAATTCGTAGGACAGGTACCGGTTCCGACAAGTTCCTCAGCTCCATGAGTCTGATGAAATGGACAACATAAATCGATCACCAACCAGCAGACTTGGTGACCCAGCCGCCAAGTTGACAGGCTCTAATATGTGGATTCTACTCACCTATTCAAAATTGATAGCTCTTGGGCATTCGCTTCACATTTTCCATTCATGGGTGCCATCAATCAAAGCATGTAATCGATATGCAAATGGGATTATTAAAAAAATCACAGGTTTTAGTTTTATCAAACCTTGGGAAAGAAAAGTGGTCCACGTTCTGCATGTAGGACTGCTGTGTATTAGGCTTTAGAATGGAGTCCATTTTTTTTCCCCTTCAGCTTCAGCTCCAAATTTCTTCAACCGTGTCAACAAATGTTGGAAGGTGTCATTACCAGAAGTGTTCTTTCAGTAAAGGCCATTATGAAAATGCCCACATTTCCTCTCAGCTTAATCAGAAAAAAATTGTAAATTAATTTAATTCTTCTGCTGCTGAGGAAATATCATTTACCCAGTGACACCAGTTTCCCTTGAATGTATGCACACATTACGTAGGAATCGCACTTGGTATTCGGTCCTCTGCATTCTTAGTTAGTTACACATTGCAATAAAGATTAACAGTAGGGGATTAACTATAGGAAGTTGAAAAAGAGTGCTTGGTTTGGAGTCCTTGGTGCTCTCTGAGTTTGGTTGTTTGCCTGCATGTGTTTCATTACCCAACTGCGTAATACCATTAGTGTGAGTGAGTGTGGGGTTTGCTCTCTCTTTCTCTATGGTAGCTTGCCCTGCCAGTGTAGGTATTGGTGGGAGTTTCTCCTTGGTAGTTCCTTGATTAGGGTATTGTTTTCTGAGTTCAGAGAGTACATCCCTGCTCTAGATAAAGTGGCTAGGAGAAATTTTTCTTACTCTGCCAAAACAATAGAATTCAGGAATAGCCAGTGAAGCCAAATGGAAAAATAGAGAAAAACTTGGCTTCTACATTAATTTAAGTCATGGCTTATTTAGCCATGGATCACAGTTGGCAGGATTCACATGTGATATACCATAAATAATGATTTGCAAGCCCTGATGGCTGTATTCACATAATATTTTAAGTTCAGGATAGATTATGGCTTTGCATAATGTGTGAATCCAGCAGTTAAGGAAGTACTTCTTCACATAACAGTTAATTGTAAGTGATAGAAAAAAAAGATAATGCAATAATACATTTATTGTAGAGCCTTTTCATTATTGCGACATGGCTATTTCTCTGGAAGCTAATTTAAGAGAAATCATGACTCATCGTCAGCCATTCAGTCATGTCCAAGCTTTGGCCACTCTATGGATCAGCACTCTCCATGCCCCTCTGTCTCACACCACCTCCTTCAGATCTGCCATGGTCATCCCGGTGTCATCCTTTATATGTCCAGCCAACGAGTACTAGGGTGGCCCATTCTTTTTCCACTGATCACTCGCAGCATGACGGACTTTTCAAGTGATTCCACTCACTTGACACGATCAAAGTATGATAGCCTTTGTTTGGTGATCTTGGCTTTGAGTGGTATTTTTGTTTTCTTGATGTTAAGGTGCAGACCAAACTTCTCACTTTCATTTTTGACTCTGAAATTTGTTGCTTTTTGCAAGCAATGTCATATCATCTGCATATCGGAGGTTGTTGATATTCCTACCACCGGTTTTAATCCCAATGGTAGATTCCTCCAAATGTACATTTCTCTTAACTATTTCTGTATTCATGTTGAATAGTATAGGTAACAGGATGCAAGCTTGCCAAGTGCCTTTTCCAATTCTGAACCATTTTGTGTCTCCATATTCCATTCTTACAGTGGCTACTTGATCTGAATGAGTTGGATACAGTGTGGTGATATTCCCAGTTCTTTGTGGCAGTTCCAGAGCTTGTCATGGTCAACACAGTCAAAGGCATTTGTGTAGTCAATGAATCACACGTAAAGGACTTTTGGGTATTCCTTTGCTTTTTCCATCATCTAACATAGATCGGCAATATGATCACGTCTTCCTCTTCCTTTATGAAATCCTGCTCTCGATTGGCAATTGGATTCAAATGTTGCTGGATTACTTTCAAGAGAATTTTACTTATGTGTGGTATCAAAGCTATGGTTCAGTGGTTGGAACAGTCTTTTGTATCACCTTTCTTCGATATCGGGATAAATATTGACCTTTTCCATTCTTTTGGCCACTGACCAGACTTCCATACATTTTGACATAGCGCTTGTCAGTGCTTTAGTTGGCAGCGGTCTCCGCAGCTCTGCTGGAATTCCAGAAAACTCCAGGGGCTTTGCGGTTAGGTAACTGGCTGAGTGCCCACACTACATCCTTCTCCAGGAAGGATCTGGATCCATTTCTGGTAGGTCTGCTTTTCATCTTACAACTTGGCCTTGTTTTTCCATTTGTGTAAAGTTGTTCTGTGTATTCCCACCTGCTTGTTGGTCATGCAATTCCTGCCTCTCACCTCCTCTGACCATAGCCTTCCTTGCTATAAAGGGGTTTCTGGCCTTCTTCACAATGTTGACTATTGGTCTCATCCCTTAATCATAAGATATTAATATCAGGGCTAAATAATTGTTTAAGGGTATAATTGTTTACTAGGGAGTAAGCCTTATTAAAGAATTAGGTAAAGAATTATCATTTGAAACATGGATATAGTACTAGTGAGAAGAACTTCCCTTTGCACAGAGGATATATTATCTTTTAACTATAATCCTGATCCACTGCTAGAGCTAATACTTAATCAGTAAGAACAATGGAAGTTTTCACGATTTTTAAATGCTCTAACCTGTTTCAGCACAAGTGAATGACTCAGAAGTTAGAAATCTGGGGTATTTAGCCTCCATACATTTAGTAAATACATATCAGTGGAAGAATATGTAGAAGGCATCCATAAGCATAAAATAATTCAAAGAACAAAACAGAGCAGAATAATTTTCGTATTATTTTTTCTATGAGCATTGTGTAGGGAATGGAATTACACTTAATTAGCTTCCGATATATTATGCTGAACACCATTTCCTCCCTGAAGTGTTATTTTCTTTTCTTTAAATATTACACAGCTTGTTGGTATCTAGAATTAGAAAATAATTTTCAGGTGCTTTGGGATAATTATTTTGATATGGTTGCACTGAAAACACAAGCTAACTCTCTTGAGAATTTCATTGTGAACCCTAATTTTAGTTAGGTCCACACTTGGTTGAGAGATTTTTCTAGATTGAAAAGGAGTACCCAGAATTAACAGCTTCCATTTAATAAGATATACTACGGTATGCCAAATCCTCAGCATCCATTTAGTCTAATGGATTAGAACTGGATTTACCTGCAACTCACCTGGGTTCACCCAACACACTAAATTAGGCTAAAATGATACATGGTTTGGCAACATAACCACTACTGTAGTATATGCTGTGTGAATCAGGTCATTACATCAGGGGTGTCAAACTGCTGGCCTGTGGGCCGGACACATCATCCAGAAGCCTTGCCCACCCTATTGCCGGCAATGGCAAAACCGTCCTGATACATTGCGCAATGTCACATGATGTCGCGAGTTTGACATGTCTGCATTACATCATGAGACAATATGCTTTATTTAGACTTATACAGATAGTCCTCGATTTAATCACAGTTGGGACCAGAATTTCTCTTGCTAGGCAAAATGATTGTCAATTGAGTCATGCTCAATTTTATGGCCTTATTTACCATGGCTGTTAAGTGAATGTGCAGTTGTTAAGTGACTTACATGGTTGTTAAGTGAATCCAGCTTCCCCCATTGACTTTGCCTGTCAAAAGCCAGCTGGGAAGGTTGTAAATAGTGATCACATGACCATGGGACATTGCACCAGTTGCCAGGTTCCCAAATTTTGATCAAGTGTCCATAGGGATACTGCAATAGCTGTGTGAGGGCCTGTCATAAATCACTTTTTTTAGTGCCACTGTAACTTCGAACAATCACTAAACAAATGGCTGTTAAGTTGAGAACTATTAATATTCTGTGACTGTATCAGTGGTAATTTGTCACATGTTTTAGAGTTTAGTATGTTGGGTGAACTCAGTAACAGAGCTGAATAAGTTGCTTGTGATCCGGCTTCCAAATATAAACAGATTTTCAGCCAAGATCCATCATGTTGTTCTTAATTAACCAACCCACAAATATAAGGTGACCAACTTTTTTTACAATGAAAAGGAGGACACAAATAAATTGAAGAAAAAAATATTGTAAATAAAAGAAACATTTTATTCATTGCAACAATAATACAGACAACTTGCATGTGCAAAGTTTCCCAGTCGGGTGTTTTGGGGCGCTCAGCAGCAATTCCTATTGGCTTTCGAAAGCCAATAGGGGGAGTAGCACAGCTCATGCAAAAGTTGAAAAAAAAACCCATCAAAAAAAGGGGCCGGAACACCGTTCTGAGCGTTCTATGAGGGGAAAAAAAGAGCCCTGCAGATTAGTCTTCAAATATCGAAAAGGAGGACATGAAGGAGGACTCTTTTTGAGGGAGGACAGAACTTACAAAAGGAGGACTGTCCTCCCTAAAGGAGGACGGTTGGTCACCTTAAAAATACCCATAGGATTTAGTTTTGATCGATAAATTGGAAATAATATGATTCTATTTCTTTTGTTTTTGTTTTTGTATCTAGCTCCAGATTTAGAATCCAGAATAACTTACCATTACCAAGTAATTATTAACTTTACATATAGTTTGACTTAATCACTCTGGATAGCTGAAGACATGTTAAGTAATCTATAATTCTGCATCTTAGCGTTACAGTATTCTGTACTACTGTGAAACTAAAAGAATGAAGCTTACTTGGAAAATATTTTTTTAAAATAATGCAATTGAATAAGCCTGCAGAGAAATCAGGCACCATGTGAACTAAAACCTTCAGAGCTTGAAAAGATCAAACCTGAAGATATTACCAAAAAAAGCACAAAGATGTCCATTAATGTTATCACTATTGCTATATTTATATTTTTATAATTATGAACCATAAGGGTTGCTTGATTCATGCTTTTTCTGTCTATTATTAATTTTGACAATAGTATGGTTTAAATTACCAGAACAACAATACCATTTCTAAAGCATTTATTCCATCTCATCCCATCTATGATTAA
The DNA here is from genome assembly GCA_034064705.1 of Bothrops alternatus. Taxonomy (NCBI): domain Eukaryota; kingdom Metazoa; phylum Chordata; class Lepidosauria; order Squamata; family Viperidae; genus Bothrops; species Bothrops alternatus. The sequence continues at coordinate 14,359,131 of JARGCV010000023.1, forward strand.
TCCATTTTTTAGCTGTACTATTGTTAAATTAGCAGTTTTCCCATTCTTCTAGTGCTGTCCAAGGACACCCTAAAGGTATGTAAAATTGTTTAAGCCTTATCATATGTTACCCTTGGGGGGGAGAGTTCATAGTCATGTGGCTGATCATGACTGAGAATACAGTCAAGATAGAAATTGGTATGGGATAGCAATTCTGTTAAAATAGATTTTTGTTGACTCAAGGATGAGTGGATTCCACAGTATCTCAGCAATTAGGGAAAGGCTCTAAATATACACCCTATAATATCATTCATATCCAGCAATATTGCAGAAGAAACCCTTTCCAAGCAGATGCTTATATACCAGTATGACAAAGAAGCTCCACAATTTTAGATATAGCTCTGCTAAGATGCTAAGATTCTACTATCTGAACTTCCCGTTAGGCGTCATGTCATGACAGATGCAGGAAGAAGGGGCTCTGTCGTCCACATTTGATTTCTCCTCCCTGGGGACCCAAAAGTTGCCCCGGAGAGGTGACAAGGGAGGGGACCCTTGTTGATTGCGAAGGGGTGGTGGCCCTTCCACTGGATTGAAGGAAGCTCTCCAAACCATGGGGGAAAGACTGATTACATTTGTGTGGCCAGTCAGAAGCTGCTGACAACCGAAGATAAGCACTAACTAACAATTTTTGAGCACTGTGGATGGAACTGGGTGGCACTTTATCCTCTTTTTATGATCTTAATACTACTTTCCTGGAAAAAAGAATGCCCAAAGCAAAGAATCCTCCCTGATGAGAGAGGGAAGGGAAGTTTTTGACCCACTCCCTCAGGAAAAGAAAAGCGGCGAATTAATTGCTTTGAGGGAAAATAGAGAAAAGTACAAGATCAATTTGGAATTAATACAGATATATAGCTTTGAAATTTGGGGACTAAAAGTACCTTTGAGACTTTTTTTTAGAAAAGATATTTGAAAGTCTGTAAAATAGGCTTGGATTTGGAAAGCTGGAAGACAATGTCAATGAAATCTAGTGGTGAATCACGGCACTACAATTTATTATGCTTAAAGGAAACTTGGCTTGAAACCCAGACTTAAATAATTCTCTTTGTTGTTCCTGGAAACTTACAGATTGCAGCTGGGAAAAGAGAAAAAAAACCTCTTAGGCTTCTTATCTGTGTTGGGGACCTTATTGGACTATAAAGACTAATACAAAAACAAAATGGATGTTCCATACTTAGCCGCAAATGGTAAAAAAAATCTTTAACACTTGTCTCCGAAGCCCTCCAGCTTGATATACCAGCAAGAAAATGTTAATGATCTATGATCTATGTCACCATCTAGAATTAGTGCACACAAGAACATTGGGCTAGAAGTAGTATTCACAGCTTCAGACAATAACACCTAAATAGCACTTTTGTTCAACTACTTGATAGCTAAGAAACAACAGTCAGCTGGGACAAAAGAATACCAATGATTGTTCATGGCTGGTTCAGTGTTAGTCCATCATTCTTCTTCTTCTTCTTTTTACCAGCAATTTTGGATTGTTTCTAGAAGTAAATTGGGATAAAATATTTGAGCAGAAAAGTAAATAATGAATTAAAAATTGATCGTACAGTCCTCAAGATATCATCTATCACGAGACGTTACCTGTTACGGTAGGTGAGATGGGCAGCAAATCAATCAATTAATCAAACAAACAAATAAGATCATCTCTACAAAAAGGAACAAATTAACCACATTGAAATAAAACAACTTTTTCAACTTGGTACTTCCACATGTGGTGAACTATAGTTCTCATCATCCCATTTCTGTGCTGATTGGGGATGATTCTATTTGTATTCCAAACCATCAGGTGGGCACAGTGAAAAATGAAGGATTAGTAAAACATATTTTTTTCATTGTGGAGATGATGTAAAAAGTACTTTTTTCCTGAATCTATGAACCACATAGATTCTAAGAACCCTGCAGAAACCAATTAGAAGCATTTGTGTGCATGTTTTCTATGACAGGAACTCCTAAGGCAGACATGTCAAACACAAGGCCAGGGGCCGGACACAGCCCGCGAAGTGGTTTCATGCAGCCCATGAAGCCATCCTGGAAACAGTGAGGGAATGGCCCCCATTGTCTTGGCCCTGGCCCAGGCTGGCCGGGAGCCAATGTACAATTTTGTGGTGGCCATCTATGCTGAAACACATTCAGTCTTAGCTCCACAAGGCCGTCTAGAAACAGCGAGGAACCAGCCCCTGCTGTGTTGGCCCCGCCCCCTGGGTGCATGCTGGGGAGGTGTCACCCTTTGTGAGGAATGAAGAAATGGACCATGCCTTGGCGCTTGCCCCGGTCCCACCCCCTTCTACCAGAGACCCTCAGATCTGTCCCACTCCTGCCCAGGCCCCCACAGGCACCCTTGACGCGAACGATGTAGAGTAGGCCACACCCACTCAATCCACGCCCACCCAGTAGGCTGCACCCACCATAGCCACACCCACCTGGCCCCGCGAGGGCAACTGCAATGCTGATGCGGCCCCCAATGAAATTGAGTTTGACACCCTTGTCCTAAGGCATGGAATTATGCTAAGGTTCTTTTAAAATCATTCAAAATAAAAGGCTTATAGAGAATTCCTCCTGGGTCTGCTGGCATAATTTATGCTACCACTTACAGCAACAGCATTAGTCTAAGCCCCACAATTCAAGCAATTATCTGGGTCATTGGAAGCAGGTGTTAGGAGCACACATGATCTTTAGTTATGAATAAATATGCCAAATTGCACTCTTTGCTTGTGGCGTTTGAGTCAGAAAGTTTATACTCTTTAGTCTAGATTGCCTGCATTAAAATAACTTCATGTGAATGTAAATTATTTAGTACAAAACAAAATTGTTTATGATCACCTAATTATCTAGTTCTTAAACAAACTATCCAATACTTGGCTTATGAACAGTTGTGCTGATGAGGAAGTGAAGCAATCTGTGCCAAATTCATCTCTCTGTCTCTGTCTCTCTCTCTCTCTCTCTCCCCCTCTCTCCCTCCCTCCCTCCCTCTCGCTCTCGCTCTCCCCCTCTCTCTCATAAGCTCCCTTTTAAGATAGAATCATTCCAAGCATGATCAAACTGTTAGAAAAATATCAAAACTATTGAAACCATTGAAGAACTGCCAAATGAAACTGACCAGCATAATAAGAAAAAACCCGTAATGGCTTATAGTTGTCTCCTTTTTAGAATATCTGTTTAGTTCATTATGATTTACCCAAAAATTTTCAACAGAGAGGATGATCCCACCATTGGTCATCTAAAACTGCAGTTTCCATAGAAATGATTAAAATAAAATTGATTTTACTGCAGTTTTATGTGAGTTGTGAAACAAGTACTATAAAATTGTGTTAAAAAATATTTAAGTTAAACCACCAGCTGTGTTGGGCTTCATTTCATTTCCAAAATAATGGCAGGTTGTAGTCTGATATTTCTGGACAGTTTCAAGTTAGAGAAGATTGTGCTTGGTTAATAAAGTACAATCCTTCACCGGTAATAGTTTATTCTATTTAAATCTTCTCTTGTGCAGTTCTTCTTTTCTCAATCCCTATTTCTTTCATTATAGTTAATATCGTTCAAGCCTGCATGAAAGTCCCCAACAATCTCCTTTCCAGAGATTGACCAGACCCAGACTTACTTCAGTAAGATTGTAGCTTTGGGTTTTCAGACCTGAACTTTTGCACCTTCTTTGTGGCCACCCAGATGTTTTTTTAGTTGAAAACACATGTGCAAATATATTTAACTGGCATAGCCACACGTTTTCTGCTGAAGATAAATGATAGGTTTCTAATGAAACAGGGACTTGCTTGGAATTCGGAATCTTGAGCAATGATTACATTTTGAAAGTGAGACTGAGTTCCAGTTTCACTTGGTTTTAATGCCAACAAATTGGGATTTGTCTTTGTGTGTGTGTGTGTGTATTAACCACTGTCTTCTTTCTTGAGCAAGCAGGGTTCCGCATGGCTAAAATTCCAGAAGTTAAACGATACACACATTTTATTACAGGGGGATTAGCAGTGGTTCATTCCTGATGCGTTTTCCTGAAAGCATGTTCATTTTTTGTCCTTGATTTTTCCCCCACCCCCTCCTGAAGTACTTATTTTGATTTACATCTCGGTATTTTCCAGATCTACCCAGAATGGAGGATCTGGCAGGTACAGTCTGGAAACTACAATCTTGCTTCCTCCCTTCTTCCCTCCTTTAAAAGGAAAGCAGGAACTTGAATAAGGGATTGAGAGGAAGCAGACGTGACTCAAAGCAGCTCTGCAGGGCCGAAGCCCTGAAACAAAAACCATTGGAAGCAATTGTCCTCATTGAAACTGTCCTTTTGTAAATTCCTCTCAATTTCTCTGCAAGCCTAAGTGAGATGCGACCCCCTTCTTTGGTCCCAGGTTTTTTCAGATGTTGCCCTGGAGGCAAACAGCATTCCTGAATGAAAAGGAGCAGGGGCTGCACAAGCAAAAGGAAGATGTCAGGCCAAGAAAGGTAGTAGAAAAAAAGAATGCATCATGATGTGCAGAGATTCTACCAGGAATTATTGCCTGAAGGGTTTTGTTTTAATTATACATTTTGCTCCCTGCATAAAACACATTTACAAAAGGTTCTTCTTGGGAACTATCAAATTTCTCCAGCACACAAAACTATTTCCTAATATCTCTGGGTGGTTTGTTGGGGAGCCAAAATGAATTTGAGTAATTACTGAACAAAGGCAGAAATTTCCATTTCCATTTCCCCTGAAATAGAGAAATAGGACAATCAAAAATGGATTCTGTGACTGGCTGTGTCATCTGTGACAGGTTATCTGAGAGCACTCGACATGTTATCAAGATTCTCCTTGGTTCATACAGCTAAGTTCTTGCACTTTAGTATACTTGAGTCTTTTTCTTTGAATAGGAGTAGCCGAAATTTCTGGAAGTCGTGCCAATGATATACTTGGGACATGAGGTTTTTTTTTTTTTTTTTCACTAATATGTTTTTCTGTCTAATGCAATGCAAAAAGTCCAAGTTCCAGGACATTTTGGGAGTATGCGAAAAATAAGCTGTCTCCCATCACTTGAGACTAATCTTCAAGCATCCAAGATCATGTGGATATGCTCTGTGGCTTCCTGGATCATTGTCGTTGATGTTATTTCTATTATTTGAACATGGAAGGCTCTTATTAATATTTCACAGGTTACATAAAAATTCTAGTGCACATCAAAACACAAAATCTGGGGAAATAAATGGAGAGTGGAGTCCTTCAGAAGACCTAATTCTTCTTTTCTCCTACTCTATAACTGCTGTTAAAACACAAGACACACCCTACCTTCCTTTCCCAGCCTACCGTTGACAGATTGAAAGTGTTGACATGTCACTCTTTGCACTTTGCTCTTTAAAGAGTTTCAGAGGATTAGCTCACTTGTTAAGCTACACATTTTCACGTATGTTGGCTTATAAAGTGGGGGGAAATGATGGCCATCATTTTAAAATACAAGTGGACTGCATCACGAAATGCCTTGTAAATTAGGAACGTGGCTTTAAAACCTAATGTCTCCAGGGGATCGACTTTCAGCTTTTCATCTCCAAAACTGGGTAAAAAAAATATCATATCTGCATACTTTCTCTCAAAAGAGTGTGGGTAGCCCCATGCAATAAAATCTGGCTCTGTTTTTAAACTATCTTTACTACAACATAAATAATCCCATCAACTTTGAAAGGAATGTTAGCTTAATCCTTTTAATTCTCTAATATATCAAACAGATATTCAAGTCATAGCAGTTAGGCAACTAACATTACATCATCCCCCTGCATCTTTTAAAAAATCCTTTAAACTATTGATGATTTTTTTCCCTTCTACTGCTACTTTTTTTGTTTCATTCTATATAATAATAGACACATTTTCTGAGTCTGGTTTCTTAAAGTACCCTAAAGAGCAAGACAATGTATGAAAAGATTTCGGGGGAAGCCAAGGTTTGTAAAGGAGCTAAATTTATTCAGTATAAGTGCCACCCAGTTCCAGAATGACTCTGGAAAAGTTGTGGGGAGGAATAAAGGGCAACTTTTTTTTAATTCTTCCCTGTTTAAAACAAAAGTCAGGATTGAGTTCAGGATTGGTAAAATTGTGAGGTAAGGATGGGGTGTAATGTAGTGGTAAGTGTAGATTTTTCTTCTCTTTTCTAGTAAGAAAAAAGAATACACAATTATTCAAGAAACAAGTGTAATACATGTCCGTAAGATTATCTGGGACACTACCCATCCTCTTCACGACCTGTTTTCCTTGTTACCTTCTGGGAGGAGGCTTCGTGGTATCCGTGGTATCCGTAGCAGAACATCCAGATTCAGCCATAGTTTCATTCCATACAGCATTAACCTTGTGAACTCTTAAGCTTCCTCCTTCCGTTATATATTCAAGATGGACAATATTTAATATTTATTTGTTATGTATATGTAGGAGTGTGGGTCTATACATATGTTGTACATAGCATGTTTAGGTATGTGTCATTTATGTGTTTCACTTTGAGAGCGGGCAACTAAATTTCATTTTTGATGTGTGTCGTTGTGCCCACAATAAAAAAAAATGACAATAAAGGTTCTCTTCTCTTCTCTTCTCTTCTCTTCTCTTCTCTTCTCTTCTCTTCTCTTCTCTTCTCTTCTCTTCTCTTCTCTTCTCTTCTCTTCTCTTCTCTTCTCTTCTCTTCTCTTCTCTTCTCTTCTCTCATCATCTCATCTCAGCTTATCCTTGCCTGTACATACATAGTCTTAAGCAAAAATGCATATAAAATAAAATAAGCATCTGTATTCAGAACTTCTATCTAAAACACCATTCGTCAAGATAGAATTGCAGTTTATCTAAATTTAAGGCCAGCAGATGGGATGGGATGGAACCAAAATTCTCAACAATCCCAGCAATTGGTGAACAGCTTCCTATTTTACTATAGCTTCAGAACTCTGATAGAAAAGTCTTCTAAATGCTACTCTTCTTTGACCCCCCCCCAAAAGCACTCCATTTGTCACAATATAAGCAGGGAGACAGAGATCAACAGTATCCAATAACTGGGTGTTTAAAGCCCCACCCTATTTTATATGCTTGCAGTACATACTAAAAGGCTTCAATCAACCACTTGCGCCCACTAATTCAGAGCTTCCCCCCACCCTCTTGTGGACATTCCTGAGACCATTTGCTATAGGAGTAAAAGCTGAGACCTCATTTAAAAGTAACTTTTAAATTTAAGTTTAAAAGTAACTTTTAAAGCAACTAAGATGATTAAAGGCCTGGAGACTAAAACATATGAAGAACGGTTGCAGGATTTGGGAATGGCTAGTTTAAAGAAAAGAAGGACTGGGGGGGGGACATGATAGCAGTATTCCAGTATTGGAGAGGCTACCACAAGGAGGAGGGGGTCGATTTATTTTCCAATAAATTGAATAAATTGAAGGCAGGACAAGAAACAACGGATGGAAACTAATCAAGGAAAGAAGCAACCTGGAATTAAAGAGAAACTTCCTAACAGTGAGGACAATTAACCAGTGGAACAGCTTGCCTTCAGACATTGTGGCTGCTTCATTGCTCGAGGTTTTTAAGAAGAGATTGGATAGCCACTTGTCTGAAATGATATAGATACTTCTCCTTGAGAAGACCTCCAAGTCCCTTCCAGCTCTATTCTGATTCTGATTCTAACAGGGTGGTGGAATCCTATCTAGTCTGTGTCACTTCAAAATACAGTGGATAGTCACACGGTGAAATGCTTCTAGGGTCTGAAAAATGAATTCATTTTAGCCTGCCTTGCTTTCTGAAGTAATAGCTTTCCAGAGGTTGGTAGTTCTGAACATTGTGTAACATTTAAAGGTGTGCGCTCCCATTTTCCTTGTCCATAGCTCAGTTGCAGATATGCAAGTAAATAGCTTTCATTCATTTTAGCGCTGTTCATCTGTATTTCGGGACGCACCTTTCCTCCTCCAAAGCTTTGGCTTCTAGTGCTATTACCAAGAGTCTTTCCTAGATTGGAATTTTAAAGTTTTAAAGACAAGATTGTTCAAGGTTGGTATAAGGCAGGGGTAGGCAACCGTGGCTCTTTTATGACTCGTGGACTTCAACTCCCAGAATTCCTAGCTGGCTCAGGAATTCTGGGAGTTGAAGTCCATGAGTCGTAAAAGAGCCAAGGTTGCCTACCCCTGGTATAAGGACTCCTGCCTGGGGAAGTAGGTTGGACCAGAAGACCTCCAAGGTCCCTTCCAGCCCTATGATGCTAAGTTGAATAAAATTTAGTTTTACCCTGATTCCACCCTCCTTTTTATCCTGGCTTAATCTTGGTGTGGGAGCCAGGCTTCGGCTTGTTTTTAGCCCTCTTTTTTTACACAGCTGTCCCGATGCATCCATCCGTTGGCACTTAGCTTTTTTTTTTTTATGACTGCGAAGTTTCTTTTGAAGTGCAGTGCAAGCAAAGAAAGCCAGACATTATGAGAGTCTGTGTTTATTTTTTACAGGGACAGATCTGAAAGTGAAAGAGCCGCAATTGCTGTGAGGGATGAAGAGGAATGCTGGTAAGTTCAGCTCTCTTTGAAAAAACATTAGCTTCAAGTATACTCCGAATACATTTTGTTTGATTGGTGTTTCTCTTATATATGGTCTATCTACTGTATCTAGTCTATCGCATATTGTGCGTTTGCGCTTCTGAATTGACTTCATCCCATTACTAGTGCAATCTTTTATAGTCCCTAACCAGAGATCCTGAGGGGGAAGAACGTTTACTAAAACAGATGTTTACAAAGATTAATACCTAATGTTGTATGCTATGTTCTAGGAGGATTGCTTAGCAATAAGATCTTAGGTTTAATGTTGATCACATTAATATTGAAACAGATAGGAGAAACACCAATCAAAATAAAATGTAACAGGAGTATAGTTGAGGCTAGACGCGAGGAGGGGGGAAAAAAGGCTTACTAACTCAGACGTTTTCAAAGACTAACACTTAGTATTGTATACCAGGTGTCATGATGATTGCTGCATAATATGTTTTTATGTCCAATGTTGATTGTTTTAATAAAAGAATTTTTATATAAAAAAAGAAAAAAAGAAAAAACATTAGCTGCCTCGGGTGTGCTTGAGGCATCTCTAGTCACTGGGCACAGACAGACATCTTTGAACCTGGCCAGAGTTTAGAGTGGCACAGGCATTCTGCTGTCTGGGATAGGCATCGTTTTTGTCTCTCTGTTTCTCTGCCTGGCTCCCCATCCTTTTTTTTTTTGTTGTTGTTGTTCTTAGCCTGCCTTCAGAATACCTGTTGCCTATAGCACCACCTATTGGAATCTGTGGGCAGTTTAATGATTAACAGATGATTAAACAGATAATTCAGACAAAACAGGATGTTGAGCCACAACAAAGCATAATTTATTACCATGCTAAAAGCAAGTGGGTAGAGTAGCACAAACCCAGACACAATCAAACTCAGAACTGCTAATAATTTACAGTTTGCCCAGTGTTCTAAATCTTCTCCTCCCAGAATGTGCAGTGATGAGGGACCACTTTTAGAATGTGGGTCAGGCATACCCACAAACTTTGCAAACTTTTTCTGCTTTGGCAGGATTGCCTTGCCCCTGGAGGTGGCTCTCTGGTGGGCCTCCTGGGGTCCTTTTTTCTTGAAGTCACTGAACAATTACCAAACGCGGTTTGAGCTCCTCGTGTAGTTTGCATACAGGGCATTACATCATCTCACAAAGCATCTTTCACTCAAACTCCGCACAATGGAAAGCAGTTGGTCATCGTCAATTGGGGGTTCATAGTTGTCAAGGAAATGCCGCATTCCAGCATCAGCTGTAAATGCCCAGCGTGTGCTGTAAGGAGCTGGCCAGGAACAGGCCATGGGAAAACTTTATGTACATTTTATGGGACCAAAAAAAAATAATTAAATAAATAACCCAGCAACCCTACTTTCTCCAAAATAATATACAGAGAATAATAGAAACTCTTCAAACATGCTGGAACTTTTAATGCAGGTCTGGGGAGTAGAGAAGCCAGGGCAATTTGATTCATGTCAGTTCAACATTTCCACGTGACTCTTATTTCAGATATCTAAAGAAAACATGGCTGTGGACAGAAGGGATCTGATGTCAAACAAAAAGAGTTTTTGTGGAAAGCTCATTTGTGTAATAATTAACTTCTGAGAAGAGCAAAGTTCCAAATAGCGAGACAGACAGAATTATGACATCTTTTGTCCCCATTTTTTTTTAAAAAATCTTCAGTTTAGTATTGCAGCGGGAAACAACAGGTTTGTTTGTTTTTTTGTCTCTTCAAGGCTTTTCATTCATTCTAAACAACACTGTTTATTAATGGCTGGCGTCTCTGACCAGGCTTTTGTAGTATTTTTTTAGTGATATCAAATAGCCAAATGCTCAGTATTTAGGGACATGTGTATGTTTCCCTTACTTTTCTAAGCTGTGCACAGAAAGAGAAAAAATGGGGGCAAAATAAATAACATATAAAGAGCATTATTAAAATTGCATATGTACTGTATGTTCACAACTTCGGACAGCTTATTAAGAGCAGCTTTAACTGAAGAAAAGTTAGCTTTCCCTTAAAGAGAGAAAATGTTCTTATGTAACTAATTTGCAAAGCAACAATCAGGCCTTCAAATACACTGCAACAATGTGATTCTTTTAAGGGGTCTCCTTCATTCAAGTTTATTATGCCTTGATCCCAGAGTGTGATTCTTTGGACAATGGCACCCTTTGTATACACAGTGTATGTATTACACACATGCGCACAGAAAGACAATATCAGCAAGCCTGAAAAAAAAAAAAGGTAAAATCTAGACTAGTGTTTTTCAGTCTTGGCAACTTTTAAGATGTGTGAACTTCAATTCCATGCTGGCTGAGGAATTCTGGGAGTTGAAGTCACACATCTTAAAGTTGCCAAGGTTGAAAACAATGGCCTAGACAGATAAACACTCTCTCTCTCTCTCTCTCTCTCTCTCTCTCTCTCTCTCTCTCTCTCTCTCTCTCTCTTAAGGATCCCCCTCCACCCAAAAAATAAATAGTCCAATGAAAAGAGTGTAGGCTGCCCAATTAGGGAATGAAAATACTGGAATTCTAAACACAGAGCTGTCTACATCTCAACAATTCTTTCCTTACATTTTAAACAATGTTTGGAAAAATCCTCCAACTTCAATGAATGCTGTTGTCTTCATGCTCGGTTTATGGGCTTCCCGGAAATCTCTGGTTTGTCATAATGGGAATAGAGTGCTGGGTTTCAGAACTCTTTAGTCTGATCCAGCACGGCTGTTATGTCCTTGGACTGTGATGTTCTTGCTTAGGGATGATGCATTGTTTACATAAAGGGACTGAAGCTTGGACTGACCAAAGCTTTCCTTAAACTCTGTCAGCCTTGGATTGATATGGGGGAAGCTGCAGCCTCTCCTGGAAAGGGGAAAACAATCTTGCAATAAATTAATGCTATAATCTACAGATCCTTGCAAGTAGAAAGGAAAGAGAAGAATATAGGAAACCAATAGCCAGGAAAGTAGAAACAAAGTTTAAATTGCAGTCCCAAATTTCAAAACAAGAACCATGCCTAAACTTCTGTGTTGCATGTAATTGCATGCATTCACTTTTTCCAAGAGGCATGGTTGAAATCTGGAGATATGATATTCACGAATGAGGCAAGATGTCCAAATAATTAACAAGAATAGTCATATGAGGATCTGTTAAAGAAAAATAATTTGTTTAAAAAGAAATCATATGGATCAAGTCAAATGTTAAATACTTATGTCAGTCTGAAATTATTATCATGCTGGTTAAACTTTTCTGGCCAAACTATTACATGTAGAAAAGAAAACTATAATTTACTAAACAGTTTTATATATGGAGTCAGCGGAACAAGAGAACTGTTTTTTTTGTTTTAGTTGGGGAACCAGAGGACAATGGCCTAGAAGCAGAAGGCAATGTCATTGTTACAACAGAGCTCAAAACTGTAATGGAATCAGCAGAGATAGCAACATTTTGAATTGTAACCTGCCCAGGGTCATAGACTGAGATGGGCAGCCATAGAAATTGAAGTAAGTAAATTAGGAAGGAAGGAAGGGAGGGAAAGAAAGAAGAAAGGATGAAAGAAAGAAAAGAAAGAAAAGAAAGAAAAGAAAGAAAAAAAGAATGCTGAAATGTATGGTTTTAACCTCTAGTCTTATGAATACACTCAATTCAAGTGCAACTGGGTTTCCATTTTTTTTTGAAAGGCAGTGGCAGCTTTCTCTTATGTTAACATCATTACTCAAAGTTCTTGTTGGTCACTGAATTCTAGCCATCTGAGTACCCCTGTTCAGAAAAAAAAAGCAGATTTCCTAATGGTTTGGTATTTTCTTTGATTATATGAGAACAAGATGTAACATAATTAGCTGCCAACAGGACAATGAGAAGTGAAGAATCATATTTATATTATTAAGAAATATTGATTCTACCAAATACTACACAGATACTGATAATAACCTTTATTGTCACTTTTTCCTATGAACACGCTAGCACATGCTAATTCTAATTCTAATTCTCTCTCTCTCTCTCTCTCTCTCTCTCTCTCACACACACACACACACACACACACAAACCTGTGTGTATCTTGTGATTTAGTTACCTATCCCTCCTAGCATTCCTACAAAGCATGGTGAGGAGTGAGAAACCTGAGGTATAGCAACATTTGGAATGTTACAAATATGTTCACTTTTTTCTCTCCCTCCCATGGACATTTATTCATGGGAACTCGTAATTGGAATGCCTGTGCATTGACCCCAGGGACCTTCATCAATGTCAGTCACCTGCAGGAATGTTCATCACCTTGACCAGCATTGTGTCAACAGATAAAAACTTAGCACTGAACATTCCACAGCAGCAACAACCCTTTGAAGCTTTCTAACCTTTCGTTGTCACCAATGAAAAAAATAGATATATCACTAATGCAATTTTCTCCCATTTGTCCTCCAACCTGCCAAAAAACCAATGGACTTTGTGCAAAACTCACTTTTCCAGAGCTTTGGGAAAGTTAATTTGGAAGTGGCATTGCCTAGGGCAATAAATTTCTTTAATACCATCTTTGGTTCAGCTGCAGGAATGTTACATGCTTCAGAGGCTCTGCAGGAAATGAAAAACCCCAGTGTAACCAACACATCTATGAAGAATTACAACTAACAACATTCCCAGGTGTGCTTATATCTAGAGGTTTCAAAGGTAAAGCGATCCAGACTCATCCTCCCTCCACTGGAAATCCTGGAAACTGAGATGCAGTACATCAGTCTGGGAGACATGTGTAAATAGATAAAATCAAATTTGATGGACAGATTGACCAATAGTTCTATTTAACATAAGGCAGTTTCTTATGTTCCTAGCATCAGCCCAGTGTGTTTCCTTTCTCAGTTTTCATAGTGTGGATATTTTTTAAAGCTATAGATAATTTTCAATGTACTTTGAAAGGAAACAATGTTGTTTTCACTACTAGCAAGGCTCTCTTAGTCCCCCAGCAACTTCATTTTTTATATGATGAGATTCTGCTTCAGAAGTTTTGTTTAGCACAATGGTGGTCTGGTTTCTAAACGGTGGTTTCTAAACAAACATTTATGAGCCATCATTATGTGAAGAGTCATCAATTATGGCTTAAACAAACTATGATTAAAGCAAACCTGATTTAATATGATGCATTGACAAATATTAATCATAGATGAATAGTGTAACCTTTAAAACTAGCCAGTGTGGTTCATTCACTATGGAATGCTTTATTTATTTTTTCAGATTTTTTTATAGCCACCTAACTCTAATGGGTTCTGGATGGCATACAAAAAAGAATCCATAAAAAAACTACATAGACAGCCTAGAGAAAATGATTTTACAAACAAGACAAGTCAAACAAAGCAAAACAGAAAGCTAACAGTACATTAATATATAAACCCCAGGTTTGGAAACTGACCAGGTCTTAAGGGCTTTCCAGAACCCTTGGAGAATGGAAACATCCACAACTTTGCTGGGAATGCTTAGAATATTAGAATCGGAAAGGAGCTGGAACGGATCTTGCAGGTCTTCTAGTCCAATCCCCTGCTCAAACAGGAGACCCTATACCATTTCAGACAGGTGGCTATGCAGTCTTTTCTTAAAATCCTCCAGTGATTGAAGCACCTACAATTTCTGAAGGGAAGATATTGCACTAGTTAATTGTTCTCACTGTTAGAAAGTTTCTTCCAGGTTGCTTTTCTCCTTGATTAATTTCCATCCATTTTTTTTCTGGTTTTGCCTTCTAGTGCTCTGGAAAACAATTGGACTCCCTCCTCTGTGGCAGCCCCTCAAACACTGGAATACTGCTGTCATGTCACCTCTAGTCCTTCTTTTCTCTAGACTAGCCATGCCCAATTCCTGCAACTGTTCTTCATATATTTTAGTCTCCAGGCCTTTGATCATCTTAGTTGCTCTTCTTTGCACTTTTCCCAAGGTCTCAACATCTTTTTTTGTAATGTGGTGACCAAAACTGGATGCATGGGAGCAATGTCAGAGAAGGCAGACTTCCTTGGTCACACAAGATGACAATGTTTAATACAGGGTATCTGGAAGGCACCGATTCTGCTGGATGTTCTGAGCAAGCAGAAATGATTGGAGACACGGAATCCCTCATATATCCAGGTCCTTTGCCATACCCTACTTTAGGTGATAACCAGCACCTTACTGACCTAGCATGGTGTGAAGCCAGCACAATGCTATTTTATTAAGCTGTTTGCCTTAACATACCGGTAGTATGTATCTTGTCACTCTGAGTTTGATTTATAATAATTTACAAATGGCAAACCTCTTTTTACACTTTTGTCAGCCCATCAGATAGGGCACTACACAACAAAATAAACAAGATGGCCTGAAATGCCATGCCCCAGGCACAGTTTTTTGTATAATAAGTATAATAATACACATTAGTGTCAAGTGCTGAGGATATTATAAAATCACAGCATCCAAAGTCTCAATTGGCTGAATTTATCACTGCATAATGCAGCATCTGTGTACTGCTTCACGAGATCCTTCACAGTTTTGGCAAATCAAATCATCCCTGACTTCTGCTAGCATTTTATATTTATCTGTTTGCTTATTTATTCTTTCAATAAACCGATGCTCCACAGAATAATGCAGCATGGAGAGACAATCTATAATAAAAAAAACTTGCTATAACAGGACAAATTTCCATGTACTGACACAGCACGATTGTTAATTTGTTCTTTAAATCTGGGGTGTACTCTTGACTGCTTGTTCTTTTATTGTTGATGAATGATACTAAAAGGCAGAGGCTATCTACCACTTCAATATCGTCATTGTCAGGCCTAATGCCAGAACTTTATCAATTGACATTTTTCGGCATATTATCAGACATATTAATCTGGAAGGCCATATTTATAGAGTTGTCATGCATAAAGTGAATATATGTTTGTTTGTAAATCTCTTCTCCCAATGCCACTAAGATAACTGCCCCTATGCTATGCTAAAGAAATAGGTATTAAACCCTTTGTCACTCATTTTTTTTTTAAAAAGAACTATTTCTCTGCAACTCTTAAATGAACAATCGCTTCACAAATATTTGTTTTTCTCAGATGTGCCTTTGCCATAAAAAAAAAAATAAAAGCCTAAAGCTCCATGGAAAAACAATATAAAATAAAGGGCAGTTATTTCAGAGGATGGTAACTAGGAAAAAAAAAACCATATTTACATTGCCCATGTTGATACAATAAAGAATAGTTGCAGTAATGAAGGTGAAACAATGCTGTCAGTTATCTAATGAAATAGAATTTGGAAATAAGCCACAAAAAGAAAAGCACCATTCCTCCATTGTTTCTGTCTGTGACAATTTCTTCCTCCTCCACCCGCTTTGCAATTGCTTTTTTAACACCAATACAAACTTCAGATGTCCCAATCTCTTCCTTTCAATTAACACTTGGCAGAAACAGTTGGTACATTTCCTGTTTTAAATCTCCCAGGGATGATAAGCAAAAGAACATCTTGGCATTATGTCCAGAAACATCACAGCAGAGAACTCACGTACTGCAAGGTGCTTCGAAGCACATCTTAGCAGAAAAGGAAAAAACTTAGCAGGAAATTAAGACAGGCTTAGAGCTCCTTGAAGCAATAAACCTGAAAGAGCTCACCTGCATGAGTGCTTCTTGCAGTGTTTCTCCCATGCAAAGCCATCCACCTGGGAGAAAGTCAGGTCCTATTATGTCAGGACATAATCCCGCAGATTCACCTTCTTCTGGTAGCTGAAGACAGAACATGATTTGTACCATTTAAAATTAGTAAAATTGTGAACCAAGATTCATAAAGTGGAAATAGCATCCGTAGTGGGATGGAGACTCAAAATCAGCTTGATGATGGTTAAATATTCACAATGAAGCCCCCAACCATTTTGAACATCTCTGTAACTTGGACATTCTGCACATTTGTTCAGAATGGTTTAGGCCAGGGACTCCTGCTTGAGCAGGGGGTTGGGCTACAAGACCTCCGAGGTCCCTTTTAACTCTGTTGTTCTGTATTCTGTACACATACAAACATATTCCATGTTTGGTGCATGATTTTTCTTAGCTTTTTTTCCTGCTCTTGATCCATATCGAAATCTGAACAAATGAATATGTGTAAAAGGGGCTGAAATATTTACCCATGGGTAGTACAACATTACTAATAATTCTATTTTCAGAATAAATTCTATGCATGTATATCTGTACAACGTATCAATGCCTCTCCGGCCTCCACTTTCTTTCTAATAATTATGATGAGAAGTTGCAGTCAACCGAGGAAGAAACTTCTTGAAGCATATAAGGCTAGGAATGTTTTTTTCATCAAGGTAAATCTAATAGTTCTGCCTCCTATTTTCTGCAACACAACACAAACCACTTTGTGAGATGGATCGGGCTGAGAGGGCGTGACTGGCCCAAAGTCACCCAGCCATCTTTCATAGCCAAGAGAGGCCTAGAACTCACAGTCTCCTGGTTTCTAATCCAGCACCACTATACCAATGGCTGTCATGCAAAGTTGCTTATTGCATTTGTGTCCATTGTGTATAATTATTCAGTCACTAGGCTCTAGTCAGTTTTTTTGTTTCATGCATTTGTTCACTTACTAGAGAAATTAGCTTCTTCACTGACGTCAGCTAGCCCTATCTCAATAGGGTACATAGGATAAACGATATTTGAGAAATAAGTGAACACTTAATAATTGAGAGAGGGACCTTATCAGTTTAACATTGCTGTATGGTTTGATAAATGACCTCATGGACGTGGAAAATGTTCTCTTAGAACTTAGGGAAATCTTCACCAGTTGAGATAATTTGCTTTGAGATAAGAGCCACAAAAGTATTGCGTTAAATCAACGAGAGTAATTCTTTGGATAGAAATGGTCAGAGGGAATGTAAACCAAGGGCTAAGAGCAAGAACTCATTCCAGCCTTCTGCTTTTGTTTAATCCTTAGTTGCTCATCCTGGCACTAAAAAGACAAAGGAGGGATAAATAGTAGTAATTCAACTGATCTACAAATGCAAACAATGCTAAGATAAAAAGTAGCTACGGTAAATCCTAGATAACTCACCTTTTAGGTCAAATGGTTCAATGCAGTGATGGTTTTTGGAGACAAAGCAATGAGACCACGTTTTGCTAAAGGGAAGTGGAAATTGAGAGAATAAACCAACTGCAAACTTTTATGCTGGGAAATGACTGCAAGAACCGCAGACAAGATGGGTGGGGAGGAGATCGAAAGCCCACGCAAGTTGAGAGTAAAGGTAAATCAAGAATCCTTTGCAAACGTAATAAGGGGCCCCTTTATTTGAGTCTTAATTCTTTTCACTCATGATTAGAAGGGAATGAAACTAGCCCAGCTGCTATTGCTCTTCAAAGCATGTAGAAAACCAGAAAATAACAACTGATATATATATATATTTTACAACTTGAACAAAAGTGTATTCCTGAGATAGAGATTCTTCCCTGTAGCAGACATTAAGAGGAGAATTTATATCTTAGTGATATAGTACATGCTTTGCATGCACAAAGTTCTAAATTGAAACCCCCGAGATCTCCCTGCAGGGCCATAAACATTGTGCAGCACTCGCTATTGGCACTGCTAGGCTAGACGGACCAATATCTGACTCAGTATATTGTGGCTATATTTTTAATGGTGGCTATTAAAAAATGCATGTATAAGATGGCTGAAAAGTTAGCTTCCTTATCTTAACTTATCCGTGGAGACTGTTAAAGTTATGGAGTCCTAATGGAAGCCGATCAAATGCATCTTATGGTTTATTAGGCAGTTTGTGTTACCTCAGTCTTGTGGACCAGGAGGTCTAGCACTGGAGTCTCCAGCCTTAGCAACTTTACGACTTGTGGACTTCAACTCCCAGAATTCCTCAGCCAGCCATGCTGGCTGAGGAATTCTGGGAGTTGAAGTCCACAAGTCGTAAAGTTGCTAAGGTTGAAGACTCCTGCTCTAGCAGGTCCTAATGGATAAACTCATAACTTAGCCATCTGTCAAAACTCACCTCTTTCCCCATAAGTAGAGTAATGTCGACGACTATTTTTATTTCCAGAAAAGAGTTCTTTTTCCTATCTTTTCCTAACTCCTCTTGAATTAAAACAGTGTGGACAGGATCAAATGCATGCACCACTGATGACAAAGAATAGGTTAAATTACACGATTACCACATGTCTGGATGTGCCTTTAGACTGGCAAACCAAGGCATCATCAAACCAAGGCATCAGCTCTAAGTTTTATTGGCAATATTTTTTTATCAGCTTAAAAGAGGCATTTGTTAATTTCTTGCCCAGATTTTCATGAATTGCACTTCACAAAAAAATAGTCAATAAAAATATAATTTTTAAGATGCTTCAAGATTCTATGTTTTTTATATATATATATTTGGAACATTATTGTTCATATGCTCTGAAGTTGAAAGTGAAGTAACCAGGGCTAACACTTCTTTTCCATTGAGAGGGGGCATGATTTTTATAATTTATATACAGATAGGCATATACTGTAGCAGTAGCAACTTTTCCCAGCGTTCTACTAAAGCAGCCTTCTACGATCTGGCATTTTCCATTTGTGCTGAGTTACATCTCTCAATATTCTTAGCAAGTATGGTTGAAGAAGACAGTATAACCATTAGCTGAATATGTGGCAACTCTAATATTAGAGACAAATATTGGAGGTCCACAACTCTTGGCCTATAGTCTTATTCAGAAATGGGACTGGGAGATGATGAAGCCTGGATGCCAATGAAAAGAATATAGAAGATAATTGTATTGACCTTGGTACAAAGATAGCATCAGCAAATCTCTCTGCATTTTCCTGTTTGGGAATCAAGGGATATTGAGATTTATCTTATGGTCTTGTTATAGTTTGTGTTCTCTGTTCCCCAAAGAAGTGAATAATTTATTCTTGCCCAAATTATTATTTCTGCTAATTAAGGTAAGGCCATACCTTCTTTGTTAAATCAAAACACAGTTTTATTTCCTTGAAGATGAGATCTTCAAGGAAGTTAGTTGTGGATTTGTTAAGCCTAGAACTAACTGCAGAGTAGGGCTATCAGATCTGGGGTTACAAAATCCAAGTTACCTGTAGTTGACAGCAAAGGGACAGAGAAAATCTTTGCTGCCCTCTAATGGTGCTTTGAATTTTTACAACCCACACCTGGTAACCTTAGTACAAACAATGGAAATGGGATTATGTCACTGTTTTTTTGTTTTCAGTTAAGACTGAAAGCATTTTTCTGGTTTTATGATACTCTCTCTCTCTCTCTCTCTCTCTCTCTCTCTCTCTCTCTCTCTCTCTCTCTCTCTCTCTCTCTCTCTCTCTCTCTCTCTCTCTCTCTCTCTCTCTCTCTCTCTCTCTCTCTCTCTCTCTCTCTCTCTCTCTCTCTTTGTGTGTGTGTGTGTGTGTGTGTGTGGCACAAAACCATCCATAATCTGCATAGAACATTCACTTCTTAAGTCTGACTTATAGCAACGCATAAATAAAAACTTTGAATGAAAAACTCACTATTTTGAGGGAGCGTTATAGGAAGAGGTCAGCCACAATACAGGGTTTGTTGAGGCATTCTAGCAATGCAGGAATGTATTCTGAAAGAGTCTCCTATCTGATGAAGCTCTCACAAATTTTGTGGCAATTATTTGACTTCCTCATCTTTGAACAATAAATGAAGGAACCCTTGATTATGCTAAGCCCGCATAGTTTGTGATTCATCAAACTGAAAGCCAGGTAGCATGACTCTTCTGGTGGTCACTGAATGGTATCTGAGTGGTATCTGCTAGGTTGGGCAAAGCTAAACTGTGTGATTCTTTCCTCTGTGTAATATCTAAATTCTGTATAACTTATGCTGCCAGTTGAACTTGCTTAATCACAACTTGGGCAAATTAACTGATAAGGAAAGTTGTTGATATGTATATGCCTGCATACATATACATTAATGCAAAACCTCTTCCAGCTCAAGAGTTCTAAAAAGTGATATATTTTTAAGCCTGCCTCCTTGACATAACAATGACTATATGTTAAATATTTACACCCCTAACTCTCACCAACCTTGGGCAGTTCAGATACAAATATTGTGTATATTAAGTAACTGCATTTTTCTTTGCATGTGTATTTTGAACATGGAGCTATTGAGGGTGGGTAGTTCACAAGATCTTAGGAACACCCCATAAAGCAGGGCTTTTCAACCAGTGGTACGGGTACTACCTGTGGTACATTGGCACCTGGCAGGTGGTACGCGACCATCCTAGAAAAGTAGCGGGGGAGAGGAATGAGCTGAACCGGTGGCAGCACCGCACAAACCTGAGCGAGAGATGCCTGGAGCTGCAGGGCTGTCAGAGCTCAGCGGAAGTGCCAGGATCAGTGCTTCTTTGGGGCTGTCAGGGCTCAGTGGAAGTGCCAGGATCAGCACCAGGCTCCAGCTGGAGCTCGGCGCTGATCCTGGTGCTTCTGCTGAGCCCAGAAGAAGTGCTGATCAGCTGGAATATTGCAGCATCTCCAGGGTCTTGTGATTTACATTCAGATGCTTGGCAACCAATTCATATTTATGACGGTCACAGTGTCCCAAGGTCATGTGAAGTGACCAAAACCTGCTGCAACCACCCAGCAGACAGGGGGGAATAAAAACCAAACACCTGCCCCACCCCACCCCCACTACCAATCCTCAACGAAATGCTCACAACAATGAAAACCTCGGACAGGACGAAGAGTGCCGCCGGGTGGGCAGGCAGGTGTCTTGCTCAGCTGTGCCTTGAGGAGCACTTTTTTCAGTGCCATTGTAACTTCGAACAGTCACTAAGTGAACTGTTGTAAGTCGAGGACTACCTGTACTTCATCACTTTTTTCCTTTTTTTTTTTTTGGTCATCAAGTTTTTGATACCTTGCTAGGTGACTGGTGGTACTCGGATATTGCCATATCCTAAAAGTGGTACAATGGGTGAAAAGGTTGAAAAGCCCTGCCATAAAGGACCTTCAGCATCCTGGTATTTATTACAGAAACTTGATGGAAAATGGTTGATTTGTTTTAGCATTTGGAAACATTGTTTTATGAGTGAGAATAACCACAGAAAGAATTGTTTCACTCTGTCAAATTCTCATCCTTCAGCACTTCCTCAAACCTAAAATACTGGTGCAAAATTGTCTCTTTCTGCCAGCTGTCTTGAACTGTTTTATGCTTTCAGGACAGTTTTAAGGCTGGGAATTGGAGCCAATGCCTTCAACGACTTCCTTGCCAATCCCATTCTTAAGTTTCTCCAAAGCAAGAATCAGAGTTTGCCTTCCCCTTTCTGATGACATCTCAGTGTTTGGGGGAGGCTGTTTTGTCTGTTTACAGATGTATTTGACATCAAAATTATATGGTTATGGCCATGTTTATTTATGTGCTCCTAGAAACCCTATAATCAATTATCGCTTGCTATTGCTGTTAATAGTGGAACACCGAGAACTGCCAGGCCTGTCAGTGTTTACTTGGTAGCTGTCACTTACTCTGCCTATTGAGCTACCACTGATCTAGTCCACACGTAACAATAGCAACATCCTTCTCCCAGCTTTACAACAGAAATGATATCTATTTGCCAGGATTTTTTGCCTATCATGTATTTGTCATGTTTGTCCTCAGGTTTGGTAGATCTAAAGGAAAGAAACATGACAGAAGTCAGGTTAATTTTAAAAAAAGTATATACTACTAAAATTCTCATGTCTATTTGATTGCTTATAACCTTCTGTTGAGCAAAATAATGTATCATAGGACAACCAATTTTGAATCAACATGCCCCAAATGGGATAACTTACAGAATGCATTCAAAATCTGGGACCGATGACTCCTTTGAGGTTGAAAATGGAGCAAAGTTGTGGCTGCTCCAGTGTTGCTGTGATGTGCACTTCTACAATCAGCCACCGTCATGTAATTGCAATTTCCAACACTCCCTTGCCAGTTTCCTATAAGGAAAATCAATGGGAAAGTCATCATAAGCCACCCAATCCTTATTTGTGAGAGGGGCAGCATATACATTTAATAAAATAAATAAATAAATCAGAAAGTCGGAAGCTGCTCCCCTTTCCACTGCTTTTTTTTTTTTGTCCATACTCATGGTCTATTTTTCTTTCTTTCTGTGTTTAAATAAGGAAATATCTTTGAAATAATAACCCAGCAAGGAACAAGTTGTCTAGATGCAGTAAAACCATTCGGAAGTGGAAGTGCGGAAATTGTTTGAAATCAATCTAGATGTAATTGATCTAACAGCATGACATTTACACTATAAGCAAGAAGAATTAGAATTTTGAAGAAAGAAGGAAGAATACGTTTTCAGAATTCAGAGAATAGTATGCCACTTGCTCTTTATCGCTGTATTTAATTTCTGATTATTTGATAATATATACATCAAATTTCTCTAGGGATTTGATTTCCATATGTGTTGTGACACTCTATATACATCTGGAGCAGGGGTCTGCAACCTTGACAACTTTAAGACTTGTGGACTTCAGCTCTTAGAATTCCTCAGCCAGCATAAAGAGGATGAGAAAGTTGTTGGATACTTTACAGTGAAGGCATGATTGGTTTATATTTTAATTTTCCAAGAATTTTGAATTTTTTTTAAAAAAAATAATGTAGGCAATAATGAAATTAAAGAAACAAAAATATTTAAAGCAGCTGCTGTAAATAAATGAATAATCTGTTTTCGGCAAAACCACACTGCCACCTAGTGGCTTTTATTTTCTGCTCAGCTTTTTTAGATACGTACCTGACTTAAAACAGGAGTACTTCTTAATTGATCTTCATTTCATGTTTAGTTAGTGATATTGCTAACAAATAGCTGCAGTGCCATAAATTTTCATAATAGGATATTCCCCCCTCTCTTATAGTAGATAGTTAAATGTGTAATTATTATTTTTGGCATCACAGGGAAGAAAAAAGAATGATAATAGTGATCCCAATTTCATAAAGCCAATGGCTTCTAAAAACTTTAATCAGTCTTGTGACTTTGATAGTTAACAAATACTTGCCTTTGGTCCTCTTTTTCAAAAATAAGATCAGAGAATGCATGGAGAATGTTGGGTGAATGACCTAAAAAAACAAACAACTAGGGGTGAAAGGTCATGGGGCCATAACAAGGGCTAGAGAATTCCAAGGGGATTAAATTTCACCCATACCTGGCATAACCCTTTTGCCTTCAAATCTGCAGGCAACACAAGATGTGTCCAGCTGTGTTGTTTTTTAAATTGCACAGTGCACAGCCATGCCTATGTCTTCCTGAATGGTGCCATGACACTGTTTTCCCAGCTGCTCTCTTCATCCTTCCATTCCAGGTCCTACAAGAGAAGTACTAAGGCTGAGTGACTAGAACAGGAATTTCACTTTCTTTAAAGATGTGGGATATTTTTTTTCTTTTAAAAACTGTGCAGTTTGGAGGAAAAGTGAGGCCAAACTTGGAATACTGGGTATAGTTCTGGCCACCACGATATAAAAAAGATGCTGAGACCCTGCAAAATGTACAGAGAACAACAGTAAAGACGATAAAGGGTCCGAAGGCTAAATCGCATGATGGACGGTGATATTTCTAGTCTAAAGAAGAGAAAGACTAGAGGTGATATGACAGCTGTCTTCCAGTACTTGAGGAACTGCCACAGAGAAGAGGGAATTGATTTATTATCTAAAAAAAAAAATGAAAGGACAGGACAAGAAGTAATGCATGAAGCTTATAGATCCTACCTGGAAGTAAGGAAAAGGTTTCTGATAGTGAGAACAATTAAACAGTGTAATAGCTTGCCTACCGGAATTGTGGGTACTCCATCACTGGAGGTTTTTCAAAAATAGACTGAACAACCATTTGACCAGGATGGTGTAAGTTTTCCTGTCTTGAGCAGGGGATTGGACTAGAAGACCTCTGAGGTCTCTTCCAGTGCTATGATTCTATGTTCTCAAAGTTCTTCAAAGGTTTCTCACAGCAACTGTTCTTAAGTCACAGTGGGAACCATCTTAGTTTTTCATCCTGTAACAAATTTGAATCTCTTCATTACTGTAAATGCAAGATTTTGCCAAGATATTTTTTTTTTGAAAATGCTCCATTTGTGCATTTTCCAAATGTGTCTCCCAGGACTCATGTCTAACGGCAGAAGTTGAGAGAATTAGGAGAAGACCAAGTAAGTTATATAATCCAGTCCATGCTAGAATTTCAGCATTCCCACTGATAGCTGTTTGGCTTCCAGCAAGAGAGAAACCACCGTCATTTCAGCAATTGACCTGGAGTCAGCCAGATGCAAATCAATTTCATCCATTTGAAAGACTACGCCAAGATTTTCTCAAAGGACAGTGGCAATGAATGTGTGTCAGGAACACTTTCTAATTTAAATTACTGTACATAGGAAGACCTCCCTGAAGTTGTAAGTGGTTTCATATTTGGTTCTGCTATCAAATGGTTTGCTGGTCTATGAGTCACACACATCCTTTATTCTAGGCTATTGAACACAGATTTTCCCATGTATAGGATGGGAACCCATGGTACAGCTATTTAAATCCTAAAATCCACTGGAACTTAGCCAAGCCTGAAAGCAGCCTGGTCCGTGGAGAATCTACTGTGCTCTGCAGCAGACATTCTGGGATGCACCATTTTCCAGGGATCAAAGGTTCAACAGCTAGCTGTGCCAGATAAGCTACAAACATTTTTTTTTATTCTCATTCTTTGCATTTCTTCCAGTCTACTCATCATTTAATATCTCCCTGCAATAAGCAATCTTCAATTGAAAGGGCAGAATAACACTTGGAGGTCCTCTAGTCCAACTCCTGCTCAAGCAGAAGACCCTATACCATTCCAGCTGTCGGCTGTCCAATCTCTTCTTAAAAACCACCGGTGATGGAGTACCCACAACTTCTGCAGTCAACCCATTCCACTGGTTAATTGTTCTCACTGTCAGGAAATTTCTCTTTAGTTCTAGGTTGCTTCTCTCTCTGATAAGTTTCCATCTGTTACTTCTTGTTTTGTCCTCAGATGCTTTGGAGAATAGGTTGCCCCCCATTTCTTTGTTACCACTTCTCAAATATTGGAAGTTTGCTACCATGTCACCCCTAGTCCTTCTCTTTGTTAGACTAGGCATACCTAATTCCTGCAACCATTCTTTACATGTCTTAGCCTCCAATTTCTTAATACTCTTTGTTGCTCTTGTCTAGAGTCTCTATTTTGTATTGCAGTGACCAAAATTGGATGCAGAATTCCAAGTGTGGTCTTAGTAAAATATATAGCAGTACTAATACTTCACATAATCTTGATAGTATTCCTCTGTTGATGCAGACTAGAACCGCATTAGCTTTTTTGGCAGCTGCAGCACACTGCTGGCTCATATTTAAGTGGTGGTCCACTAGGACTCTTGGATCCCTGCCACGGTTCATGACCTCCATCAGCATTTCCATGATACCTTTCCATGATACCTGGGAGTACATTGCCTTACTTTTTGCTGGCGACAAAATAATAAACTTATCTTTGGATTGGAAGAAAACATTGAAATGAAACAAGTTAAAGCTATCTGAATAACAACGATACTAGATCTTTGTTGCTAATGAGGTCAGAATATATCTCTTTCTTTCAAGAGAAGTATTTCTGTCATGGTATAATGGTATGTGGGAATGACCTTGGGATTCAGGAGGAAATGCTACAAACTAGCATGTAAAAGATATCTCAGTCTACAGAAACACAGGAAGCATGGGAAGCATGAAGGGTCTCTCTCTAGCTTTCTGGAGAGTAAAAAAAAAAAATTAAAAAAAAAATAAAAGAGTGGAAAATACTTTCAGACTTGCAAGATTCTATTACTGTACCTTACACTAAAAGTAGTATTGCTACTCATGAGTTGTGCTTCTTGTTTGTAACCACTCATGAGTTTGTGCTTCACCCACTTGAAGGGGTGATATCAGTCTTGCAAGCCTTTTACCCTCCTTTAGTTTCCAGAAAACTAGGGAGGGCCCGTCCCTTCTGAGATGCTTCCCATGTCCCTTTTGCTTCAGTGGGCTGAGAAAGCATTTGCACGACAGTGGCCCAGTCTGTGGCTCTTCCTCCTGCCTCCCAAAGCCATTCCCTTGCACATAGTGAATTTATCACTTTAAAGGTGAACATTCAGCACATGCATAAAATAAAGCTGAATCAGATGGCTGGGGTTGGCATTTCATGTCAGGACACCGTAAATAGCATATAGTACAAATCTATTTAGTTATTTTTCAGTATTGGTTGGTGAAGTATGCCAGCTTATATCCACAGCAAAAAATATGTTGAGATAAGAGAAAAAAAAATACTACTTTAGAATTGCAACAGCTAAGAATGAACTTTAAGCTGCTTTATGGATAGCAGTGCTGTGAAACCAGGGAAGAAAAAAAAGTTGCTAGGGCACGTTTGTGCCCTTAGAAAGGGCAAACGAGGAAGAGCCAATAGAAGTATACAAGTTTGAATTCATTTTTGGTTTGAAATTTTGGTGGTCAGACCCCCGAGTTCAGGTTCTTTGTGATGATGGGAAAAAGCTGTAAATTGGTTTAAAGAAAACAGGCCTTTCCCCTCCCCTCCCAAACCATCAATGCTGAACTGAAAGCTGGGACACACCCATTACCTCACCATTTATTTCTCACTATCCAGACTGCTACAGCAACATATCTCAAGATATTTGCAGACAAGGAAGTTGGGAGAAGATGGACTGGAAAGACACTGCTGGCAGGCTTCCCGTTCCCAGGATAAGAATTAAACTGTAGCGGGTTTCTCTAGCATTCCTTTGAGAGAGAGAGAGAGAGAGAGAGAGAGAGAGAGAGAGAGAGAGAGAGAGAGAGAGAGAGAGAGAGAGAGAGAGAGAGAGAGAGAGAGAGAGACTCACACCCCTACCTATTATGGAACTATTACTTCACAAACACTTCTTAAGCTCAGCATAAATATCATCCCAATCTTTGCCCTTCTGGAAGTTCAGAAACATTGCAGAATGCAAGCTGGAAAGGAAGGCCGCCAAGCATTTGTTAGTATCATCATGAATGTGTTAGTGCTTAAGAACTGGCTTTCCCTAATGCCTGGTTGGCCCCAGAACCGAAATTTACCATGCTACTCACAACTGAATATGGGATACTTTCAGGTTAGCAATTGTTAAAGTTCCTTCTGTCTTTCTGCCTTTCTCCCTCCCAGCATCATTTAATGGAGGGGTGGGGAGGGTGTACAGTGAGCCACCAATGACTGGTTCTAAGCCTCTGCTGCAGTCTTGGGGCTTTTTTTGGAGCAGCTACTTGGAAGACTCTCAGGAAGCCCTTTGCAATGAGCCTCACGTATCTCATAGCACCAGACCCTTGGCATCCCAAGATGGAGCAATTTGTTCCTTCACAGCCACTGAAAATGATGCAATATTGATATTTCGATATTCCTATGGTTAGAACCTTTAGGGAGACCTCTCATGATCTCCACCCTATTGAAGAAGGGAACTGCCTCAACAAAAGTCAGCTATTGTGCAGGATGGAGGAGGGGAGCTCCCACAGGAGTTTTGTGGAACTTCTGTTTTTTTGTGCTGAAGAGAATATTGACTTCCTGGAGGGCTCACAGTAGGTCTTCCATGAGGTCATTATTTCCATTTCCAAATTTAAAATAAAAATAAAAATAGAAGAAACAGGCAGTGCAGATGAGGTGTCTGGTCCCTCTGGTATCTACAGCCAGAATGGTCATGAACTTCTCATGCATGAGAAGGACAACCCCTGCAACGACCAATTAGAAGGTAGCAAACTGCTAACTTCCAAAGATTCCTCTGCCATCCTTCTATGAGGATGTCTCATAGAAGGTCTTCTGCCAGCAAAGGATAGCAAATACTTGTTTCATGCTGGAACATCTCACCCAACTTTAGTCTGCCTCAACATCTAACCAGCCATGGGCTGGAAGTATGGTTGTCAGGTTATATCCTTAGCAAATAGTGGGGCATCTTCACTTTGTGTCAACAAAGACATGGGGATGAACTCAAAGAGAATTGTCTATCTTGAGATGCTTCTTCCTATTTCAAAAGAAAATCAAGCAGCCCCCCCCAATCTGGTTTATATTTAGAATGCAAATCTGTTTCTAAAGGATGTGATGCTCAAGAACAAAATAGCCCTTAAGTTGATTCAGGTGAGAAATAAATAGATTGAGTTGCATATTAACTATCAAGTTAGATTCAACACTTCTAAACCAAAATTGCTTTGCCTGGAAGCATAGGTTGTGCACTGGAGCCTGACCGCTACCAGTAGTTTGTATCAAAGGCCAAGAAAATACTCTGCAGTTAATGGTCATGTAATCCAAGGAGCCATCAGACAATTAAATATCCATTCCCTATTTGCTTCTATTGAGGTGAGGGTTAGAGTTCAAACGCCAGATACATTCTCTCTGAAGAGCTGTCGGTGAATGAAGACATTCTCTGTGCATCACATTATTCCACACAAAGACTCTTTCTTGCTTCTTTTGGCTCAGATCCTCCTAGTCTTTTTCTCAAGGAAATACATGTCTGCAACCCAAGAACTCAGTGTAACAATTATTTGCACTCCAGGCCCAGTTAAATGGAATCAGACAGTCTCCTTTATGCTACTTGTCACTCCTTCGGGTGGAACTGAAGCCTGAAGTGTGTTTCAAATGAAGGCCAGGGCTCATCTCCAAACTGGCCACCTCAGGCAATCTGTTTGATCACAGCCACCACTCCTCAGACAAAAATTCACTTGTAAAACAGCACAGAGAGCCCTTGTAAAGATGCCAACTCTGTGGACTCTTTACAACTGAAATGTGCTGCGCTTTGTGTAAACCCTGAAAGAGGTTAATTATCCTTTCTCCTTTTAGCATAAGGAAAAGTAAAGTTTGTGTGAGTGACTCTCATAAATTGGGGGGAGGGGGGGCATAAAAAGAACCCCTTTGATATATCCTTGTTTTATGAATGAATTGAACTATAGGGTGACTGAACTATAGCCTTACTGAAACACCATCACCACAATATCAATAATAGGTGGGGTTTGTTTTTTTTTACATGGGTGAGACAAACTCACCATTTTTCTGTTGTTGTTTTGGAACTGCTAATCTGGCTTTCTCATTAAAAAAGTAGAAAACCTGTGCAGATTCTGCAATGCTCCTTGAAGACACCTTTTATCAAGGCAACTTCAGTCATGGAGTCAGGTGGCGTATCAATTTAATAGATAAAAAAACCCTAAGCAGACCTTCTTCTGAGGAAGAATTCATATTCAAGATGAATAAGATGGTTGGAAGATGTCTGAGATGAGAAAAAGATCCCCCACCCCATCTTCCAACCATCTTATTCATCTTCTGAGCCTCCTATGAACACAGGATAGAAAACAGAAAGCAATAATTAAAAATGCATATTTTACTCAACGGAGATTCTTCATAATTGTTACTAACAAGCTTTATATTGTGGGTAGCCTCTCATTTATGCAACCAATTTGAGGAAAGTGCCAAGGTGGCAGGACAGTGCTGTAATTCAGAAGAATAGCATCCTTTCTTCTCATCCTATCTTTACCTGGTTTGGGCAATTTCCAGTTGGGTTAGGTTATAACTTGTCAAGTGCAGGAAACCGGGAGTCCAGGCAGTCAGATGAATATGTAGGTTTATTGTATGCTAAAACTCTCTATAAGAATCTGAACTATTAATGGTCAAAGCAAATGGGTTGTAGGTAAGAGTCAATGGAGTTCAAGGTGGGCTAGACTTAGATTTCTTGTGGGCGTGAAAGGACTCAAGACTGATGATGTGTTTGGCTCCTCCCTCAGGCTCTGCCTGGTCATTTCCTACACAACCTCCGTTAATTTCAGCCATTGGTGGGATTCAGCTGGTTTGCACCACTTTGGCAGAACCGGTAGCTAATTTTTTTGTTGCCCAGGTCCAGAATGGACTTCCGTAAGCAGCGTCTTCACATATTAGAATCCCACCACTGATTTCAGCCATTACTGGAACTGCATCACAACAGGTTTGGAGAGCGAAATGTGTGTAATCGGATCTCTCAGGTTGCGCTTTAGAAAAAAGGTGGCCAAGCTGAGGTCCCAGAACTATCCTTACCCTTGAAAGTTTGGCTGCAGTCTTTTCCCTACAGACCCTCCCAAATTAATGTAACAGAAGGCATATACACACACATCTAGATAATGATTATATTAGCAGTATTTAACTTTAATTTTAAAAAGCCAGTTTGACGTAGTTATTAAGGCATCAAGCTAGAAAGTGGGAGATGGTGAGTTCTAGTCCCACAACCAGCTGGGTGTGATGGAATGCAGTAAGGAGGTGATTTCTAGGAGATGGATTTTGTCCAGAGGGATAAAAGGCAACTCAGTCCAGATATTATGTGTGAGAGAAAGACGGTGAAGACAGCCCCTCCCTAATAGTTCCCAGAGTATATTGCAGATGCAGATAGTAGAGTCCTCAGGCTGGCAATATTTAGTTTATGGTTGTTAAACAATACAGAACTCAGCTTAGAAGATTGACCTTTCTTGGTTTTGGGTCTGATACTGGGTAACTTTGGGCTAGTCAGAAATTTCAGCCCTAGGAAGGGGGCAATGGCAAACCTAATGATGTTACCTAGTTTGGGTAATGAAACATCTACAAAAAAACAATCAATCTCAAAGAGCACTAAGGACCTCCCCCCCCAGTTGACTTTTGGCCCTCAGTCACATGCATAAATACATTTAACAGGATGCAAATTGCAACAGAGTGCCTGGATCATAGGGACAAGAAGATTAAACTACAAACATAAGGTATGTAATCTGTAGGTCGAAAGTTCAATGCTCAGCCTTTGGCACTGTCACTTTAAGACATTTAAAGAAGCGGTTCTCAACCTATGGGTCGCGACCACATTTGGGGTCGAACGACGGTTTCGCGGGGGTCGCCGGACACCGCGGTTCGCCATTTTGTTTTTTGTTTTTTTTGTTTTTTTGTTTTTTTTTCGTCGCGTGCGCGCCGTGCATGCACAGTTCGGCCCGTCGTGCGCGCGCCGCGCATGCGCGGATCAGCCCGTTGCGGTCCACCATTTTGTTTTTATTTTATTTAAATTTTTTTGTTTTTTTTCTTTTCGTCGTGCACGAACCGCGCATACGCGGTTTGGGCCGTCGCATGCACCGCACATGCGCGGATCGGCCTGTCGCGGTCCGCCATTTTGTTTTTGGGGGGGTTGGGTTTTTTCTCGTCGCGCACGCGACGTGCATGTGCGGTTCAGGCCGTCGCACGCGTGCCGCGCATGCGCGGATCAGCCCGTCGCGGTCCGCCATTTTGGTTTTTGGGGGGGTTTGTTTTTTTTGTTTTTTTTTGTCGTGCGCACCGCACATGCGCGGATCGGCCCGTCGCGGTCCGCCATTTTATTTATTTTTTTATTTTTTTTATTTTTTTTCATCGCGCGTGCGCGCATGCGCGGATTGGCCCATCGTGCGCGCGTGCGCGGCGCAAGTGGGGTCTCAACCTGAAAAAGGTTGAGAACCACTGATTTAAAGGCACCAAATTACATAAAGTGTACCGTTTACAATACTGGACCATGAACAAATCTTTTGGCCTTCTAAATGGGAGCTTTGTGGGTTTCTATCTTTCTACTGATAGATCTGGCTGTTAATGAGGCCCTGTTCATTAGGGCCTCTCTCCAACTCATCCATCCATTTCATAGTCACTAAAAACTATATAGCAGGAAAATGTGTGTCCACACTGCCAATCCTCACCCTGCCTTTATTTTCTTGCTGATAAAATGACATTGTCCTGATTTCCTGGGTGTTGTTCATTGTCTTTCATCTGATTGGCGCTTTTTCAAGAGGCTTTCTCTTCTTCCAGATTTCAGCAGCAGGAGGAAGGAGAGAAGGGTGAGAAAACTGCTGCCGCCACTGCCGGCTGAACTGAGCTGTCCATGCCTCCTGGTTGCCCAGCTGCGCTCCGCCCCGTCCACCCTCCGCACTGCATGGGACTCCCCCCGCGCTGCCCAGCCCACCTCCCTCGCCATCGAAGGCCACCTCGGCCCTCTGGCGCCCAGCACAGCCATGGGGCTGCCGGGCAGGAGTGGCTCCTTCCCGGCTTGCCAGGCTCCGGGCCTCGGAAGCAGCCGGGGGTGGGGAAGAGGGTGAGGCAGCGGTGATGCCCGCATGTGAGTCGGAGGCCAGCTCGCCGGGCTGGCAATGGGGCCCCGAAATCAAAGGAGAAAACTTGTTTCAGAGCTGTAAGAAAGGATGCCTCTCCCCCACCCCGATCTCCGCCACAAGCAGCGCCAGAGTTTGGAAAGGCGCTGCTCTGGGACCCTTGGCTATGGGGGCAGGCTGGTGGTGGCTCTGCTCAGATACGGGGGATAAAAAAAAAAGACCGGAAGGGAAGAGAAATCATTCGAGCAGACCCTGCTTTGGATAAGGCTTCGCGGCTCGGAGCGTTTCATTTGGAAACATTGGCACCAGTTTTAATCCGGGCGTTTGTGCTTTCTTACCTCTGTGCACACGTGCCTTTGTGTTTTCCCCAGTGGTAGCCAAAAAGGGAGGGGAAGGGGCAACGGGAAGCGTCCTTTGATACATCATTTACACTCCCACCTCCCCAATCAGGCTTATTTGAAAATCGGTCCGAAGGACCTGGCTTCCTCAATCAGCCACCGGGGGTTAAAATATCTTCCCCGTCGAGTGTTATAAAGCACCTTTTCCTTCCTTCCTTCCTTCCTTCCTTCCTTCCTTCCTTCCTTCCTTCCTTCCTTCCTTCCTTCCATCCATCCATCCATCTCCTTTCCTTCCCCTTCAATCTCTCCTTCCTTCCTTCCTTCCTTCCTTCCTTCCTTCCTTCCTTCCTTCCTTCCTTCCTTCCTTCCTTCCTTCCTTCCTTCCTTCCTAACCCCTTCAATCTCCTTCCTTCTCCATCTCCTTCCTTTCCCCTTCAATCTTCCTTCCTTCCTTCCATCCATCCATCTCCTTCCCTTCCCCTTCCCCTTCCATCTCTTTCTCCTTTCTTTCTTTCTTTCTTTCTTTCTTTCTTTCTTTCTTTCTTTCTTTCTTTCTTTCTTTCTTCTTCTTTCTTTCTTTCTTTCTTTCTTTCTTCCTTCCTTCCTTCCTTCCTTCTCCATATCCTTCCTTTTCCCTTCAATCTCTCCTTCCTTCCTTCCTTCCTTCCTTCCTTCCTTCCTTCCTTCCTTCCTTCCTTCCTTCCTTCCTTCCCCCTTCAATCTCCTTCCTTTCCCATTCAATCTTCCTTCCTTCCTTCCATCCATCCATCCATCTCCTTCCCTTCCCCTTCAATCTCTCCTTCCTTCCTTCCTTCCTTCCTTCCATCCTTCCTTCCTTCCTTCCTTCCTTCCTTCCTTCCTTCCTTCCTTCCTTCCTTCCTTCCTTCCTTCCTTCCTTTCCCCTTCAATCTCCTTCCTTCTCCATCTCCTTCCTTTCCCCTTCAATCTTCCTTCCTTCCTTCCTTCCATCTCCATCCCTTCCCCTTCAATCTCTTTCTCCTTCCTTCCTTCCTTCCTTCCTTCCTTCCTTCCTTCCTTCCTTCCTTCCTTCCTTCCTTCCTTCCTTCCTTCCTTCCTTCCTTCCTTCCTTCCTTCCTTCCTTCCTTCCTTCCTTTCCCCTTCAATCTCCTTCCTTCTCCATCTCCTTCCTTTCCCCTTCAATCTTCCTTCCTTCCCCTTCCCTCCCTCCCAACATTTTTGAGCAAGGAAGAGTAAGCTTCTCCAGTGAGCATTGCTATATTGTTTTTGTGATTAATCACTATGCTTTAATTATGTTCAATTTGTAGCAATGAAAATGCATCTTGCATATCAGATATTTACATTACGATTCATAACAGTAGTAAAATTACAGTTATGAAGTAGCAACGAAAATAATTTATGGTGGGGGGGTCACCACAACATGAGGAGCTGTATTAAAGGGTCGCGGCATTAGGAAGATTGAGAACCACTGAAGTAGAGAGCCATCCTGTTTAGGACTGCCAACTCTGAGCTGAAAAATCCAAATGACCACTAGATGGCAACAAACACATATGGAAAATTGTTAAGTCATCCAGCTCCCTGCAGCCCGGTTTTATAACTCATTTACTGTTGCACAAGCACACTGAAATATGCTAATTCTGTGGGCAAGGCGGGATTCTGCCCAGAATTCCTAGAGCTCTTGTGCAATTCTTAATTTGTGCAAGTATTGAATTCTTCCCTTCAGGCCACTGATGGGAAGCCACACTGAGGCTCATTTCCTGAATTTCCCAGCTTCACTCTGCCAAATTTTCCCCTCACCAGCAGTTACAATTCCCATTTAGCAGCTTGCATGGCTGAGGAAATGGTGGCCAGGTTCTAAGAGAATATGCGTGGTTTGCTGAGGCGTTGGGTCTCTAAGAGTGTCAGGCCCTCTGAAGAGGTGGCCTCTTTACAAGCACCATAACCCTGCTTGCCTGCTTTTACTGGGAGGAAGGAGAAAACAAAGGGATGGCAGCAAAGAAGAACTTTTAGAGGATCAGAGAAGGATGGCTGCATCCAAATTAATTAGAAGTGGCCAATGGGGATCAAGGTGACCTCATCCACGTAGGTCATCTAACAGCATCACTGCCAGAGAAACAGAACAGAGCACCTAAAACAGCAAAATCCTACTAATCTAACCTATTCTCCAAAGCACCAGAAGGCAGGACAAGAAGCAACGGATGGAAACTAATCAAGGAGAGAAGCAACCTAGAACTAAGGAGGAATTTCCTGACAGTTAGAACAATTAATCAGTGGAACAACCTGCTTCCAGAAGCTGTGAATACTCCAACACTGGAAGTTTTTAAGATAGCCATTTGCCTGAAATGGTATAGGGTTTTCTGCCTGAGCAGGGGGTTGGGCTAGATGACCTCCAAGGTCCCTTCCAACTCTGTTATTCTGTTCTGTTCTATGTAAAACTGATGCAGCTAACCACAATCTAAGGCTGCCTGACACAAGGGGATGGGGACAACTTCATGAGGACTTGGTATAATAAAGATGTTGTTAGGGGATGTTATGACAAGTTGCAAATGCAAAAGGCCCTATGTATAGGCAATATTTCACTGTAATTGAAAAAAAGGCATTAAATTATCCATGCATTGTATGCTGAATGATGTGCAGAATAAAAAATAATGCTAATTTCAAAAGCAGAATAGAGGCTTCTTTCTATGGAAAGAAAGTAAAAAAAAACAGGATATGACTGTCACCTAAATAGTGTTACCATCCAAAAAACCCACTTTTTATGGGAAAGGGGTTTTGAGTAAAGATGGTCACAAGGAAAAATAGCTGGTTAATGCTATAACAATTGATCTGTTTATATGCTCTCACAGAATGCATTAGGGGAACTGGCAAGATTTAAGGAACTGGCAAGATTTAAGGATTTTTCAGATAAACAAACAGTCATAAACTGATTAGCGCTTGCTGGCTAGAATTCCCAGTTCCACAAAGACACATAAAGCACTTCCACATGGTGCTATTTCCACTCCCTCCAAATCATTCTGAAACTTGCAGGTGCAATTACTACCTTCACAGCTTCAAATATCAGATTTCTGAGAATTCACAAGAAACACCAAAAAGCCATTGATTAATTTCCATTGAGTGGGCAATAGTGTTGCAAAAATGCCATTCACTCCATGTCCTTCCCCAGATTTTTGCAGATCCCTAAAGCAACGAAAATTTCTTCACCTTCATTCACTGCATGCAAATAAATGAATAAATGAATAAATAAATTAATAATAAATAAATAAAAACATTGATCTACAACCAGCCTACAAACCCCTCAGAATCCAAATCAACCACACAGCCAACCAGAGACAGTACCGACCCTCAACCAACACACGTAAGTCCCCCTCCTCCCCCCAGCAATTCACCTCCCAATGACCCTGACCTGATACAACCTCCCCATCACAAGGCCCATCACCAGCCTCTCACTGATGACTCACCCCTGACCCATCACAAGAAGCCCTTATAAACAGAACACGGGACATTGACATCCCCTAAAGTCTGCTGAAGATGTTACCTAGCCTGGTAACACAACTTTTGGAAACCAACCCACAAGCTCAGAGAATGAACCTTCACCCTCAAATAATAACACGACACAACACGACACAACATAATCTGCTAGTCTCTTTCCCCCCATATCCAAATTGTGCATTTGTCTGGTTTTTGCCCCCCAAAAATCTGAGCAGCTAACATAAAGTGACAGCTGCAAACCTGCCAAAACATCATACCTCCATTATACTTAAAAATTTTCTAAGCGATGGTGGCAAAATCTAGTCCCTCAACAATATCATAGATGGAGTGGAGAAGGAGGAGATACATGTTTAATGGACATGCACTGTGAATAGGATGCTGATGGCTGCCTCTTAGGAAGGAGAAAGATAGAGATAAGCAACAAAATCCTCTCCAACAGGAAAGTGAAAGAAATAGCAAGCATATCCTCTGACCCACCAAACAATCACTTTGTTGGAAAAGACAGGGAGTGTCCTGGTGTTTTGCAGCTGATGACCTCATATTAGAAGAAATGAAAAGCAGAACTTTGCTAATTTCACCTGAACTCTTTTTGCCTGAACTAAAACGCATATAGTAATAGTTGCAAAGATTGACCGAAAAAAATAATAATAGTGAGAAACATCCACATCAATTCCAACTATATTTTTTCAAGTGGGATCAATAGGGTGACGTGTACTTGTCTAACCAAATGCAACACAAAACCTGAGCACTGTAAAGGAGGATCTGAGGGACCTGTAAAAGCACCTTTCTCCTTTTAAGGATATGCTATGCCAGCTGAAACCAAAGGAGTGAGCAAAGGGGCGAGGCAAAATTTCCTAACAATAGAAAGCAGATCACCCACAAACTCACCAGAGCTTCATAATGCAAAATGAAATATTGCTTTTTCTTCAGTTTCCATTAACTACAGTTAACTAAAAGTAACTGGCTCAGTTGCTAAACACAGTGTGAGAACACCTCGCTCTGGAACTGATGCTGAAGTGTGCATGTGCCTTCCGAATGATCTAAGAGTGACCCAAGATAATAAACTGGAGAGGTAGGGCTGAAACATTCTGGCTTTCTCTTTTTTCCCCTTTCAGAAGAGAAACTGAGGCTGCAGCCATAACTTGGGGAAATTTCCTTGTGCAACAGTGTATCACAACCCAAGTGGGTTGAGCAACAACTTTTGTCATTTCAGCCAGCATCTGGCTGAGAATAATAGGGATTATAATCCTACCGTAACATGTCAAGGCCCAAGGAAGCCTCTGGTAGCTAAACTTATAGAAACAACTTTGGATTTTTTAAAGAAAACTAAAAGCTTGATAGTCATGGCTCCCTGGCTGTACCCATCCTTTCTTGGTGCCTCTCCCTTCTGTTACAAGAATAAAACATGATGGAATCTGCATTTCCTTTCATTGCCATAGTGAGAGAGAAAGCCTAATGCTCCTGTATCCAGTGGACTTTGGATACATATACAAGGCCCATAATTTCCCCAAGCCACTGCCATAGGGACAGAGATGGTGGTTCTAGGAAATAGGCATGGAGTCATGTCTCAAAGAAACAACCCCCATCCTCCTCCTAGCGCAGGGGTTCTCAACCTTGGCCACTTTAAGACTTGTGGACTTCAACTCCCAGAATTCCTCAGCCAGCTTTGCTGGCTGAGGAATTCTGGGAGTTGAAGTCCACAAGTCTTAAAGTGGCCAAGGTTGAG
The DNA here is from genome assembly GCA_034064705.1 of Bothrops alternatus. Lineage (NCBI taxonomy): Eukaryota > Metazoa > Chordata > Lepidosauria > Squamata > Viperidae > Bothrops > Bothrops alternatus. The sequence goes on from JARGCV010000023.1 coordinate 14,397,217, forward strand.
AACCCCTGTCCTAGCGTAACCTCTCTTTTATTTTTATTTATCAATTTTTTTAAAGAACTGCCCATCTACCTCACAGAAGGACTTTTGCTGAAGTTCCAACCATAGTTGCTCAGAGTGACCCTTTGGCCTCATATTGAGAGTGTCACTACTCAGGGAAACTATCAAATATCCATATCCTTTATAGCGCAGGATGTACACCTTAGCAAACTTTTAGAAATGAAAAATAAAGATCTGTTTCCTGCCACCACTTGGGGAAGAGAGAAGAGGGTGCTAGATAATGGTCCATAGATTCGTGAGGGGAAGATCAGGGTCAGCAAAAGCAGACAGAGAAGAAAGCAGTATGGAAACTACCGGTAGTAGCAGCTCAGATGTGGCAGAGCCCACAAAGAAGTCAATGGACATGCACATATCCCCCTGAAAGAAGTTTAACCGCCTTCTCTTTTTAGGAAAACTGTTTCTAGAAAACCCCCCAGAGCCTTCTCTTTTGAGGCCTCTTTTCCTGTGCCCACACTCTCCTGTGTATTGTTTCGGAAGATGAGAGGGACCAATAAAAAAACACTGGTGGAGTTTTCCTCCTGCTGGGCCTCAGATCCATGCTGAGCCAGCTGTTGAGATGATGGCATTACACCAGCCCAATTCAGCAACTACTCCTACAGGGAGAGACATTTTGCTGATGTTAATAATGCTATAACTGCTCTATTATTTCATACACAGTTTGTGATGAGCAGAACATTTGTGCCTGAGGATTTCACATGCTTTCTAGCTGTTTCTTCTTTTTATTCTGTCCTCACCTCCACCCAATTTTGGAATACAAGCCAGATCTTAGGACAATGTTTTTCAGAGCTGTACAGGTATAAAAAATACAGCTAAATTTTGCAAATGAGAGCAGTAGCCTAACAAAAAAGACAGAGGGTTGCAGTTACCATAAAACTTACTGACTCTATTCTGCCTTAAATTTTGCACAGTTAACCAGTCAATCATTGTCTGGCAATAATTAGGCCTAATACCTTATAATTGTATTTTTATAGAGTTTATATAGAGTCCAACTACAACAATTCAAATACAACTCAACAAAAACATATAAATCTATTTTATAATCCAGCACCACTGGACATTTATTCCAACATCATTTGTACTGAGTGCAGTGGAAATTATTCACAATCAGTGATCCAGGACTTCAGTCTATAGCAAGTGTAAAGAAAAAGTAAAAAGATAAAAGATGAAGTTAGAGAAAGTGCACTCAAAGGAGAAAACAAGTATCTGGCCTCAAAACACCTACGAAAGAATGCTAGAAAATAGATTTTAAGGGTAGAAGATAAGACACCTGAAGGAATAATTGAAACACAATGGCCATACAAACTGAGATTGTATTTCAACATATATGGAAGACATTATATTTTAGAAGATTGATCAGGAAGCCACTTAAAGCCAAATAGGATCTATCTTGTATTGTCTCCACCACCAACTGATTTCCCCCACCCCACAAGAACTAATTTCCAAAAGGTTTATCTGAGAATGTTTGTGTGTGTGCATTTGGTACTCCAGATATTCTGGTTAATTAGACAAATTAGGCTACTCATTTTTACAAGGTTACCCTACACTGAACCAAGGTATGAAGCATACTGGTAAATAATTCAGTTCTTTGGCAAGTATAATGATTTGCAATTACATTAAAAAGATAGGCTGTTGCACCTACAGGAAATCTACTTCTAAGTAAACATCAAAGCTTGCTGCTTTAGGAATCAAGTTTGCAGGATGATAGCTATAGATCAGGGGTATCAAACTGGCAGCCCACGGGCCGGATGCATCACACACAGGCCACACCCACTCCAGTTCTGCAAAGGCAAAAAAAACAACATCACAATAGTCATGTGATGTGATCGAGTTTGACACCTGTGGTATAGATGATGTCTATGGACATTACAGAGATAGTAAGTGCTTAATGAATGGTTCCGAAGAAGATGTCCTTGGAAATTGAGGGAGGGAAAATTGCTAACGTGATGGGAGCATTTCCATCAGCAACAGCAGCCAAGTAAATGAATTTGTCAGTAAGAGAGACATTTTTATTTCTTCCACTCTGACTGTTCTTAATGCTAATCAAATCACAGGTGGTTTTCTAAACTTGACTAAAAAAGGCTCCCTTTCCTTAATGTAAAATAAATGACTGAAATGTTGCAATTATCACAATATTTCTGGGCTGGAAGAATGATGTTATCAATAACTGGAAGATGATTTTGTTTTGACTTTATTCTTGATGCATCTTTTCAGGAAGAGGAAATGTTCAACAATCAATAATGAGAATAACATACTCCATTCCAGTGTATAAATCAAAAAGCTGTCTCCCACATCTTACCTAGAAATCAGCTTATCTGAATGATTTTCCCTCTGGAAATTGTCTTATTTTGACAGCTCTGTAGTTACACTGCAATTCCCTATAGTTTCTTATTGTTCTTTAAGAAAAGATGAGGCTTTTATTGTTCACATGAAAAATAGGGTGGTATGTATTAGTACATTTGTTAGAATCACTAGAAGTCAGGTAGCTTATAAATGTTGGTTGTGCAGTCAGCCAGTAGTTTTGATTACACGTTTTTATACATTTTTCAAGTCCTTCCATTGAAAACTTGGGCTTGACTGCAACAGCAAACAATTTTCAATACTTCTTAGGGTGTCAGGACTTTGATTGATTAATTATGTACCCTCAAGTTCATGTTAACTCTAAATGACCATGTTGATCCATGGTGGCAACCCTATGGCACACGTGCCACAGGCAGCACGCAGAGCTGTCTCTGTCGGCATGTATGCCATTGCCACAGATAGAGGGATGCTGGGCCGGGCTGCTCTCCTCCCCCTCTCCACGCATGCCCCTGGATGAGGTAAAAGGGGCTAGATCCTGATCCCCCTCCCAACCATTGCCGCCATCACCACCACCCCATGAGGCTGGGCAGCTGGTGACTGAATGCTGCCTCGTTGGGGCCTGCTGAGACCAGCAACCAGTGAGGCAGCTTCAGACACCAGGCTGCCCCTCCTCCTCCTCCTCCCCTGCATGGCCAGCCATTCGATGGGCTCTGAGCAGCAGCCACTGAAACTTACCACTGTCGGCTCATGCTCGCTCACTGTCTGCACCAAATGCTGCTCCCGCTCAAAGTTGCTCCTTTATAGCCTCCCCCCTGTCCATATCTCTAGATTATTCCCAGACTCCACATTCATGGAGAGGGGGAGGGGAGCAGCCCAGCCCAGCGTCCCTCTATCTGTGGGAATGACAGAGACGGCTCTGCATGCTGCCTGTGGCCCGCGTGCCATAGGTTCGCCACCATGGTTCTAAGACATCTCGGACATTTTTGTTGGATGGAATTCCAGTACATCCAATCCACCTTTATACTGAATCTCTTTGAATCCATTGGCCTCCTCTCTCTCTCTCTCTCTCTCTCTCTCTCTCTCTCTCTCTCTCTCTCACACACACACACACACACACACACACACACACACAGAGGGGGTGGGGGGTCTGTGTGTGTGTGCGGGCGTCTGTGTGTCGATCTGTGTGTGTATGTATGCTGGTTGCAGAGTCAGCCAGATGTTCAGAATGGATTTGGCATTTTTGTCTATCTTTCGAGTCCTTTCCAAGGACCTGGGATAGACAGATTTGGATTTATTTATTTATTTTTCGTATCTTAACAACCCATCTCCCTCTCTTTAGCATACCAATATGTGGTTGGAAACTCCTTTTCAGTTCACAAATCCTGTTTTTTAATTTATTTATTTATTTAACTTCTATGCCGCCCTATTCCGGAGAACTCAGGGTGGCTCACAACATGATAGAAATCACAATAAAATACATAAATATAAAAACCCCTAAGTTAAAAAGAAAAACTAATCATTCCACAAACATACACACAAACATACACTGGCTAGGGGCAAGGTGTTAGCTGCCCCAGGCCTGCCGGCAAAGGTATGTTTTAAGCAATTTACGAAAGGCGGAGAGGGTGGGGGCGACACGGATCTCCGGGGGAAGTTGGTTCCAGAGGGCCGGGACCGCAACAGAGAACACTGTCTAGCTGACGGGACCTGGAGAAGGCCAACTCTGTGGGCCCTAACCGGCCGCTGGGATTCATGAGGCAGCAGACGGTCCCGTAAATAACCTGGTCCGATGCCATGTAGGGCTTTATAGGTCATAACCAACACTTTGAATTGGGTTCGGAGACCAATTGGCAGCCAATGCAGCTCGCGGAGTGATGCCGAAATGTGGGCATTTCTGGGCAAGCCCAACACTGCTCGCGCGGCTGCATTCTGCATTACCTGAAGTCTCCGAACATTTTTCAAAGGTAGCCCCATGTAGAGAGTATTGCAGTAGTCGAGCCTCGAGGTGATAAGGGCATGAGTGACTGTGAGAAGAGACTCCCGGTCCAAATAGGGCTGCAACTGGTGCACCAGGCGAACCTGGGCAAATGTCCTCCTCACCACAGCCGAAAGCTGATGTTCCAAATTTAGCTGTGGATCGAGGAGGACGCCCAAGTTGCGGACCTTCTCTGAGGGGGTCAAAAGCTCTCCCCCCAGGCTGATGGACGGATAGATTGAATTATCTTTGAGGGGCAAAACCCATAGCCACTCCGTCTTGTCAGGGTTGAGTTTGAGCCTGTTGGCACCCATCCAAACCCTAACAGCCTCCAGACATTGGCACATCACTTCCGCTGCTTCACTGAAATGACACGGGGTGGAGATGTAAAGCTGGGTATCATCAGCATACTGATGATATCTCACTCCGTGTTGTCGGATGATCTCACCCAGCGGTTTCATGTAGATATTAAACAGCAGAGGGGAGAGGACCGATCCCTGAGGGACCCCACAAGGGAGGAACCTAGGGGTCGACCTCTGACCCCCCGCCAACACCGACTGCGACCAACCAGTGAGGTAGGAGGTGAACCACTGCAAAACAGTGCCCCCAACCCCCAACCCCTCCAGTCGGTGCAGAAGGATACCATGGTCGGTGGTATCGAAAGCCGCTGAGAGGTCAAGTAGCACCAGGATAGTGGAGAATCCCCTATCCTGGGCCCGCCAGAGATCATCCGTCAGCGTGACCAAAGCAGTTTCCATGGAGTAGCCAAGTCTGAATCCTGACTGTTGGGGGCCCAGATAATCGGCCTCATCCAAGGACCGTTGGAGCTGGAGTGACACCACCTTCTCAACATCCTTCCCTATAAAGGGAAGATTGGAGACAGGACGGTAGTTGTTTAATACAGCTGGGTCCAGGGAAGGCTTCTTGAGGAGGGGGCATACAATTGCCTCCTTGCAAGGAGCCGGAAAAGACCCCTCCCTCAAAGAGGCGTTAACAATCTCCTGAACCCAGCCCCGCGTCACCTCCCTGCTGGCCAAAACCAGCCAGGAGGGGCACGGGTCCAATAAACAGGTGGCGGAACTCACAGCTCCAATGGCCTTGTCCACTTCATCGGGTGCCACAGGGTCAAACTCCGTCCACACAACAGGATCAAGACGAGTCCCTGTCATCTCGACTGACTCATCGTCAGCCGACACTGCATTCCAATTGGAGTCAAGGTCCATCTGAATCTGGGCGATTTTATCTGTGAAAAACTTATTAAAATCCTCAGCACTACCCTGCAAGGGTGCATCAACCCCCCCCGATTAAGGAGGGAGCGAGTCACCCTAAACAGGGCGGCTGGGTGGGATTCCGCAGATGCGATCAAGGCGGAATGATACGCGCATCTTGCCGCCTTGAGCGCCACCTGATAAGTCTTAATATAAGATCTTAATAGTGTTCGGTCAGATGCAGATTTACTTTTCTGTTTCTCTCTTCCATTTCTTTAAAGATATTGCTGTAATACTACTTCTTGTCACTTACATTTTTCTGAAACTCTTTGTTAAAATACTTCTTGAGATTGTTGCCTTCTTGGCTTTGGTTTTTCTTCTCTTCTTAGCAATTTTGATGGTTTATTCTGACATCCAGCTGCTTTCTTCCTTTTCTTGATCTTTGGCCACGTCTTTTCATATTGTTCATGAACAACGTCTTTAAATTCTTTCCACAGTTCTTCTGGTTGTTTATCAGTGAAGTCCAGGAGTTTAAAGCAACTCTGGATGTTCTTCTTGAAAGTGGTAAGTAGAATTTAGTTGGCTTTCTTCTTCTACTTTAACTTACTGTGGAATTTGCACATGAGCAGTTTGTGATCTGTTCCAGAGTCAGATCCTAGTCATGTCTTTGCTGCTATAACTGAGTTCTTCCCTCTTTTTATATCAATTTGATTTTTCTCTTGTCTCTGGTGATGTCCATGTATACACATGTTGTTTTGGTTGTTTAAAAACCTATGTAAGCAATGAAGAAACCATTGGGCAGAAAGTAATACTTTATTCTCCTCCTCATTTCAATTTCCTAGGCTTTCTAACTGCATTTTTCTCCTTAATTTCCAACTTTGGCATTCCAGTCTCCATCCACAAGTACATCTTGCCTGCATGTTCTGTCAATCTCAAGTAGAACTTGATCATTAAATTCATCCACCTCCTCTTTTTTTGCATCAGTGGCTGAAGCAGAAACTTGGATAATTATCATATTACAGGATTGTCCATGAAATCTAATTAGTAACAAAGTATTATTCATGCTATACCCGTCCTAACCATGAAAACAATACCATTCCTTCTTTGTTTTTATGCCCTGAGTGGTAAAAGGTGTAATCTGAATAAAGTACCTAATTCCAGTCCATCTTAACTTGTTAATGCCTAAGATGCGAATGTATACTTGATTCTGTGGAGATTCCCAGTCATCCAGGTCAACACAATCCTTTCAGCATTCTAAGAAGTTTCCATAACCAATTGCACTATTCAGGTGACTCTGAGGGCACAGATAAACTTCCAAGTGGCCTCAACAATTCTCAGAAAGAGTGCTAATGACAAGATGACTGCAAGGAATATAAATCTTTTCATTCTCCATTCTCTCAGAACTGAATAAGCCTCTTGGATAAGAACTGAAACATCTTCAAGCAAAAGATCTAGTTGCCTTTTGAAAAAACACCTTTGGATGTAGTTAATTTATTTCATCTTTCATTATATCATTTTTTCCCATGCTCATGCCTCTTAAATTCCATGTTCCCACTATAATTCTGTGCTGGTAGCTTCAGATTTTCTTTTCCTGCATGGCAACACCAGCAACTAGATCTCCAAAGGACTTCAATCTAGCCATGCCATAAACATCAACACTTTCAAAAATCTTCAGTTCATCCTCAATATCATGTTGAGTCCCATTCAATCTGAAGGGTTTTCTCATCTAACATGCTATTGTCCATCATTTTATATTTTCTATCCTTGTGGTTTTCAGGGTAAAATACAGAAGTGATTTACCATAGTCTTCTCCCTCACAAAATGAAATGATCCTTTTGCTATTGTTATTAAAGTGATCTTGTACCTCCAGCATCTTCCTCTATCACTGTTGCCCAATATAGACAGACACCTGATTGCTTTGATTGGACAGCTGGGGTATGTTCAAGGTTTGGGTGACCCTGCTGGGATTATACATTCTTGATATAATTGGGATTTTAACAGGTTTTAGTAACAGCCATGATTTAATTTAATTTATTTTTAAATATTTATTATTATTATCTGTTTTAATTGGGCTGTAAACCGCCCCAAGTCCTACGGGAGAGGGGCGGTATAGAAATTTAAGAAATAATAATAAAAAATAAAAATAAAGTAGCATTCTTTGCTTATCTGTCCCAGGAGCAGCTTTCCCGACCACAACGAGGCAGCACAGCAGGATTTGAGATGGGGTACATAAACTTCAGGGATCATGAATGGGAAAACAAAGCATAATTAACTAGCACATTTACTTTTTTTGGATCAACTAGTTTGGTGCTGCCAGTTTTATGTAAAGATTATAAAAGAGATTGTAAAATTTCTTCCACACTACAGTACGTATACCAGTAAACTCTTCTTCATGAAGAATTAAGGAGCAAACATAATTCCTGCTGTATTTGGACAGGGTATATGCTATAGATTGCAAGTCACTGCTGCTCATACTCATTGCTCTGGGATTTTCTGCTTCTGAGGAGAAAGCAAATTGGTTTTCATGGCATTTCTCTTGATGTATAGCCAGGGGGCTCTGCTCAGAATGATCTAGCATGTATCTATGTATTTACAGTGTTAATATTCTGTCCAATTCTCTAGATGGTTTTCTGCTCCTCTCCCTGATTTATAAACAGTTAAGAGTGTTCCAATCCTTCCAATCAGCTGAGAGGTAAAAAATCCTTTTTAAAAAGCTTTTGATAGTAGATCTAAATTTTCTCTCTGCATATCCATTTCTTCCGATAGAACCATACTGGTTTGCTCATCATAAATTGCTTTAAAAAAAGAAAAGAAAACTAAGGCTTTGGTCTTTAAAAGATCCTTAAATAAGCTTCCTTCCTTCCTTCCTTCCTTCCTTCCTTCCTTCCTTCCTTCCTTCCTTCCTTCCTTCCTTCCTTCCTCGCTCCCTCCCTCCCTCCCTCCCTCCCTCAAACATAGAGTAATAGGGTTAGAAGGGACCTTGGAGGTCTTCTAGTCCAACCCCATGCACCAAAAGTAGACCCTATACCAGGGGTAGGCAACCTTGGCTCTTTTATGACTCATGGACTTCAACTCCCAGAATTCCTGAGCTAGCATGGCTGGCTCAGGAATTTTGGGAGTTGAAGTCCACGAGTCATAAAAGAGCCAAGGTTGCCTACTCCTGCCCTATACCATTCTGGACAAATGAGTGTCCACTCAATTTTTTTAAGTTCCATGTTATTTAAGAAATTATTTATTATTATTGTACTTATACTTTTAAAGCAGTATCCATTTTGTTTATTCCCAGCTTGGACTGGACCCTGATGAGGATTTTTCTTTTAACATTAGCAAAACCACAATACTGTAGTAAGGATGGGAATTAATTTCAGCTGCGAGATTTTCTAGCTGCTTTAACTCTGTGCTATATATGGTCAGGAGCAGGGCTTTTTTCCTCATAGAACGCCCAGAACGGAGTTCCGGCACCTTTTTTGGATAGAACCTTGTAGGGTAGGCAAGGCGGGTTGTATGACGTGTGTGAGTTCCGGCACCTTTTTTTTTTTTTTTTTACAAAAAAAGCATTGGTCAGGAGAGTGAAATTATTTTTAAAAAGGTAAACCATTTTTACCCTATAATTGCCCCAAAATCAGCATGAGGCATGATAGCCTCACACACTGTAGTTTATTTATTTATTTATTTATCAAATTTGTATGCTGCCCCTCTCCCGAGACTCGGGGCGGCTCACAACAACAATATGGGTACACATAATTTTTTTTAATAACAATAACAACATACAAACCAAGGATCCATACATACAGCATTCAAACACACAATCAAGGATGGAAGCACATTCCTCGGCCCGGGGGTAGAACACAGCTCATACCCCCCCAAGCCTGCCGGCACAAATAGGTCTTTAAAAGCTTCCGGAAAGCTAGGAGGGAGGAGGCAGTACGAACCTCCGAGGGGAGCTGGTTCCAGAGGGCTGGGGCAGCAACGGAGAAGGCCCTTGTCCTAGGACCCGTCAGGTGACACTGTCTGATGGACAGGACCCGTAGGAGGCCAACCCTATGTGCCCTAACCGGTCGCTGGGATACATGAGGCTGAAGACGGTCCCGCAAGTAACCTGGTCCATTGCCATAAAGGGCTTTATAGGTGATAACCAACACTTTGAATTGTGCTCGGAAACCAATTGGCAGCCAGTGCAGCTCACGAAGAGCTGGGGTGATATGAGCATGTCTTGGAAAATCCAAGACAGCTCGCGCGGCTGCATTCTGGACAACCTGCAGTCTCTGGACATTCTTCAAGGGTTGCCCCATGTAGAGAGCATTACAGTAGTTGAATCTCGAGGTGACAAGGGCATGAGTGACTGTTAGGAGTGACTCCCGATCCAAATAGGGTCACAACTGGCGCACCAGGCGAACCTGGGCGAATGCTCCCCTCGCCACAGCCAAAACATGATGTTCTAACCTTAGCTGTGGATCGAGGAGAACACCCAAGTTGCGAACCCTCTCCGAGGGGGACAAAACTTCTCCCCCCAGGGTGATGGACAGATAGGATAGTTAGGAGAAAGACCCTCTGGAGGAGAGGTGATAGAGCAGAAACTAGCAAACTGTTACCACAAAGTAGGAAATGGAACTAGGATATGAAGACCTCTTCCACATAGCTTCTGGGAGAGAGGTTTTGGGGCTCTCAGTCTTCCACCTTGCAGACTTCAGTAACCTGCTACAGCTTGGTAACAATAAATGCTATAATAAATATTACCTTAGAAATTCTTATAGTGTCCAGGACTAAGATCTGGACTAAGAACAGACTAGCTTAGGGCAAAGACAATCATTTCTAACATTCTTTATCACATTGTAGCCAAGCAGTTACTGATGGAAGCCCACAGGCAGGTTATGATTCATGTTCCCAGGGATTCATATGGAGACGTATATTGCCTCTGGTTCTAGTTTTGGAGGTAATATATGGACATGAAGACTAGTAACAATTGATAACTGTATGTAGTTTGAATTCATTTCAGAGTCAGTATAGGCTGCAAGGGTGCTTGCAGTCTGTTCTGAAATTCATCTACATGAAGCAGACTCCAAAATCCTTCGTCAGTACATTGCTTATTCCAGAATATGGCAGTAGTTCTGCATATTATGAATGGTAAGCCATCTGTGACTATAAAACATGTGAAGCAAAGTTGTAAATAATGAAAGCTGTTTTTTCTCCTTCGCATTTATTTGATACTGTACCCATTTGATTTGATAGTTACAGACTCTTAATTGATTTGGAAAGACATTGGCAGCTCCAAAGACTCAAATTCCAGCCAATTTAGGAGTTATTTTTATCCTCAGGCTGCAGGTTCTGTGTGTATAATCCCTTGAGACTTCTTTACTTTTTGTGCAAGAAAAGTCCATGTAAGGGATGTGTGATTGCTTTCTATCAAAATAGCATATGGAAGCTTTTAGAAATCAATTTGAAAACTAAATATGAGTTGTCTTTTTTTTTTACAACAGCAGTTTTATGTTAATAGTCTTGAAAGCAAATCCTTCCCTGCTTGCAAGAAGGGAGGAAATTCTCTATCCAAATAATATTTATCTGAATCAACTTGGGGTTTAAAAAAGTACCCATAAACAACTGTGTATGCAGTCTGGTCCTTGCCTTATGTTTGAGTCTGCAGCTCCCACCAGGATATGATATTATGGGAACTGTAGTCCAAATCATTTTGCCATTTTTCCCCCAAAATTGATCAGGAAGCTGTCTTGTGAGATTAAAACCAAAGTATAAGGAGCACATTGACACTTGGATAAGATTATCTTTTCCACCGAACTGTGTCTATTTATTTAAAGCATATTTATTCTTTCCTAAGCCAAAGAGCTTAACAAAATTCAGAGAAAGACAAACACATATGCACACACACAGCCCACACACACAGGGAAGAGAAGGGCATGCACACATATTCTCTCTCTCTCTCTCTCTCTCTCTCTCTCTCTCTCTCTCTCTCTCTCTCTCTCTCTCTCTCTCCCCTTAAAAATAAAAAGCATAGCAACAAATTCAGGTATTTAGTTCTGGAGGCTAGTAGCCAAATAATAACCAATGTGAAAAGTAAGACAGGCAAAATGGGAAACTAAAGTTTTGACAAAAGGAAAAACAAATCTTTTAGAAGGCAAAATCTAAGGGAATGAAAAATCCCTAAGCAATTTGATAAGGACTGACAAGGTAAAATAGGACTGAAATAGCCAAGAAACGGAGTATAGTTGGAGCAAGGAAGTGTTCCATACTGTATTCCATCTTAATTGGCATTTGTAAATATTATGGAACAGATCCCTAAATTATTTTATTTCAATTCCAACTGTTGCTATTTGCATCAACTATTGTATACTCGTGCAGAAGAGCTCAAGGTGGGTCATGTGTGCTCTCCATTTTTATCCTCAAAACAATCCCCCTGCGAGGTCAATTGCTCTAGAGAAGGAATGGTCTAAACTCATTCAGTTACTTTCCTTTGTTAAGAGTAGATTTGAACATAGGTCCCCTAGTCTTAGTAGTTCCTTAACTACTACTCCACTTCTACTTTCACTGGATTAATTCTACATCTAGAGTTAAAATTGGGTCCTTGTACATGGATAGTGCACATGCTTTATTACGCAGCTTTCATAAAGAATTTGAATGAATATGATATTCATGTACAGAGAATGCTTTATGATAGATGAATGCCATACTGATAATTTACTTTAATTTCTGGACCATAGTAGATTCCTGGCATTGAGTCAAGGATCAACATCGATTATCTCAATAATATGTGCTGTTTCTCTTCCCCTCCTGTCATACCACAAGCTCCATTTATTCCAAGTTCACAAGTGAAGCATGTACAATTTCCTTGGGCAAAAGGAGAGATGCAGGTTCCCTAACATATTTTGATTATTAAGGAGACAATTTCAGTTTCTGCACATTCCCTAGTACACATCCAGTCCTGTGCAATAGTGATATACCTCAAGGTTCATGTTTATGGAGTTCTCCATCTCTTTGCACACCTGAATGACAAGTCCCTTTCAACAAATCTTGACTCACAATAATATCACAGGCACATCTATATTGTTTTCCTGGTCACATACAGAAATGGTTCTTGTCTTCTATGGTCCTTAATTTCTTGGTCCAAGAAATTCTTGGACCTTTAAGGTGTTGGACCAGGGAAGAAGTTGGTTCTTCTTTTTTGACTGAGTTTTTGTGTTCTTCAATGCGTGCACTTATTCTTCTGTTGGTTTGTCCAATACTCCTTGATTTTCTAACTCAATTTTGTCTTTAGGGTTTCTTAGGATGGTGGATATTTTTCTGTTTGTGCAGAATGCTGTCTTAATGTTATGTTTGTGCAAGATTTTGCTGATCCTGTCTGTGGTGCCTTTTATGTATGGGAGGAGGGCTTTGCCATTTTCTTGTTCTCTGTCTTGTATCTTAGTGGGAGTTTCTTTTTGGATTAAGTTGGAAATCTTATTTCTTGGAAATCCGTTGGATGTTAGTACATTAGTGAGAGTGTGTAGTTCGGTTTTTAGGTGTTGTTCGTCAGCTAGGCATTTGGTTCTGGAGATGAGTGTCTTGGCTACGGAGTTGATCTGTGCTGGGTGGGGGTGTGAGAGTGCGTGCAGATAGCGGTTTGTGTGTGTTTTCTTCTGGTAGATGGTGTGTCCTAGGGAGCCATTGGATTTCTTGTAGACTAAGACATCCAGGAAGGGAAGTTGGTTATTAGCTTCTGTTTCCATGGTGAACTGTATTTTGGGGTGTAGGCTGTTGAGGTGTGTGAGGAAGTTGTCCAGTTTTCCTTTCCCATGTGGCCAGATTACGAAGGTGTCATCTACGTATCTGAGCCAGAGTTTGGGTTTGTGATCAGATTTTTCTAGAGCTTGGGTTTCAAAGTGTTCCATGTAGAGGTTTGCAATGACAACAAAGCCCCCACCCAAACAGAACACTCCCCCAGCCAATCAGAGCACAGCCAAGCCCCTAACCAATCAGAACACACCTCCACCCAATCAGAACACAGCCAAGCTCCCAGCCAATCAGTTCAAACCCCCACTGGCAGTTAAAAGGAAGAAACAGCTAAAATCTCACAGTTCTCCTAGAAGCAGAAGCCGAAAGCACCAGCCTGAAGATGACGAATGAGACTTCATCGAAACGTCACCAAGACACTTCAAATTCTACGTGGGAGAAAACCCGAAGAACCAAAGACCTACATATATATATATATATATATATATATATATATATATATATATATATATATATATATATATATATATATATATATATATATATATATATATATATATATATATATATATATATATATATATGTACTTAAGAACAAACTGCCCTATTTTGGATTCTTGCACAAACCAAAGGGCTGCCTAAATTGCCATTGGATTCCATGAATAGATTTCTTGACTCATTTATGATTATATTAGAAATCTGAATGCCATACATCCAATAGTCACTTACCCCAACAAAATTATTAATATACCGAACACAGAAACCAATTTTAAAAAGTGAGCCAATCTCCATATCCCCTATATGAGGGTGTTAAAGAAGCTGAATGATCATAAAATGACATTTTAAATGAAGTTAATTGAAAGGGAGCTTTTGCAGCTGGTGCAGGTGGCTTCCCCCTGCTTCTAGCTAGAGGATTATGAAGCTTAAAGGGGTCAAAGCTTCCCTTGCCACACAAGGCAGAGTTGATGACATTAGTGCTTAATGGTGTTTGCATTGCACTCCCCCCTCCCCCCCCCCAAAATAGGTAAGAGGGAAAAAGCAATAGAGGTTCCAGGGCTTTTGAATCAATTAGCGTTACAATAAGTAGTTTTCACATATGGGGATGACCAGCTGAGCAACTACAGGCCTGGGTATTTGCATAGCTGTTAATTGGTCTCTTGCTGCTGGCTTAATAGGGCTGAGTTTATCAGCATTCCTAAGAGCCTCCTCCTTGTGGTCATATCATCATCACCACCATCATCAGCATTTTGTATAGTTGCAATGAAAGATACTTAGTGCATCAATTGGAGTATCAGAACAGGCAGAGGGGGAATCAAAACAAGCCACAAAACAAGCCAATATAGGGTAGGACCGCATGTGCTACTGGGCAGCTGTACCTCTAAAATAAAGTATATGCTCTTATGCTGTTTGGCCTCAGTTTTGATTAAGGGCCAACATTTCTTCGTATGATAATAATGGATTGCAAAATGTAGCGTGCAACTACAGTGTGGCTTGAATTCCTCTCCAGCCCAGTTTGGTCTCTCCTATATTGCCTCTTCATATGAATTTCATCTAAATCTGGATTATTTAGAACTGTCCTTCAAAGAAGATCTTCAAGGGCTGTCTGGTTCTATTCTACTGTTTTATGTGACAGTTTGTAATCATGTACATGGAGTAATATTCTCATATCATGATAAACATGACCGGATGTCCCATCCCTGACTTTATTATTGATACATGGACACATTACAAATAGTTTCACTGAGACCTTTATTCTTTTTAAAAATACATTTTATTCAGTTTTTATTATGAGATACAAATGCAGAAAAAGACAAAGCTAGAGAACAAGGCGAAAGAAAGAGAGAAGTGGAAAGAAGGAGAAAAAAGGAACGACTTCTGACTTTTTTTCAGTGTAGTAAAATACACACACACACACAAAATACAACGTCAATATTTTAAGTCATGTCTATAATAACAACATCGGTTTAATCATCAAAACCTAAATTAAATATTTCCTTTTTTTAGTTTCAGGCAGTTTCCAAGTAGAAACAAAACTAAATAAATATTGATACCTTTAGTCTTTTGTATTACTGAAAAGAAAGAAAAGGGAAGAATGAGAGAGAGAAGATGACAGAGACTGTTACATAAGGAGCCTTAAAATTCAGAATAAGCCCCTCACAATTATTCAAAACTAGAACTGTGTACTTTCCCCTCTGAATATCTTGCTCCATTTTTCCCTGTTGTTTGCTTTTAAAAACTGCAATTAACCACTTTTTCTTATATAAGGCTTTCAAGTAAAGATGGTGTGTGACAATTTCTATAATAGTCTTGATAAATTTAAAACAAAATGTAAACAAAACAATTCCTTTATTAAACATACTATAATTAGAAATGCTTATTTAAAGCCAGTTAATGGACAATATTGGGATAGCTGCAGAACACTTAAACCGGTAGGACTCTTTAAAAATGTTTTGTTTTTAACCAGTTGACCTCATTAGATGAAGTGAGAAATGTAAGTCAACCGGATGAATGACTAAACAATTCAATTTTAAATGAGTGAACACACCTATTAGAAGTGGAAAGGTTACATAAACCTCAAGGAGTGATCTTGCCTCTTTTTCTCTCTTTCTCTTTGAAAAGGAAAAGCAACACCATGGAAATTGATGTCTTTTAGATACATTTGGATATGTCTAGCTATGTGGTGGTGGTGGTGACTCAAAGCAACTACATTGCTCTTGAATGAGTAAAAGAGTCCACAATTGAGTTCAAGGCATGAGGCAGTTTTCTTTCCAGCTCCCTAATATACACACAGTAAACTAATTGCATATGCAGCTCAGCGCTTCTTGGCTGTCACTTAACTTACTGATAAAAACAATAATTTAGAAATTCTACAAACCATTGGAGCAAACAGTGTTAATTAGAAATGTTGGAATTATATTTCAGATGACATTTTCTAATTGTGCTGCCAATGAAATGGCGGAACTGTAAAATCTATTCGTGAGTAATTTTATTCTTCTTAAAAGTGTTGAAGATTTACAGGAATTCCGGTCCTCTTTTGCTGCATCTTGCAGGTTGTTATCCTTATTTGACAAGATGCAACATTTGAAAATCTTTAAACTGTAACCTGAATATGAATTGTAGCTGGGGAAAAAAAGACAAATGTAAATTTAGTCTGCATCAATAGAATTATTTCTAGATTACAGTGATCATAGTTCCTCTTTATTCTATATCAGCGGTTCTCAACCTTTTTCAGGCCGCGACCCCGACCTGCGCCGTGCATGCGTGGCGCGACCCCGACCTGCGCCGTGCATGCGCGGTGCGACGGCCTGCATCGCGCATATGCGGCATGCCGCGACGGCCCGCATCGTGCATGCGTGGCGCGGCGGCCCGCATCACGCATGCACGGCGGCCCACATCACGCATGCACGGCGCGACGGCCCGCATCGCGCATGCGTGGTGCTACCCCGCGCATGCGCGGTGCTGCCCCCTGCGCCGGCCGAGGGGAAAAGGGGAAAAAATGGCGGACTACGTTGTTTGGCGACCCCCGTGAAATGGTCGTTCGACCCCAAATGGGGTCGCGACCCATAGGTCGAGAACCACTGTTCTATATACAGATCACTCCTGTGCTTGCATATAAGAAAGGATTCAGATACATTTGAACAGGGTCAAAGATGAATGACTCTGAGAGATTTTGGAAATGAAAATTCTCATTTTCTCAAGAACTTCTCAAAAAATTGAGAAGTAGGTACAAAAAGAAAAGATTGCATGAAGACACCAATCACAGAATCTCACCGATGAAAGAGATTATTTAGATTAGTGCAGGAATCCAGTTGCTGCCTGAACATTTCCAATATAGGAAAGCACAAGATCCCTCTCAATCATTAGCTTCATGTTTGAATTGTTGTTTCAGTTAGGACATAATATTCAGCTGGTCTCTAGCTTCCTGTAACTGGTCTTTAGCTTCCTGCAAGGGCATTACTCCATGTTCTATACTTATGGATGAGCTAGAACGGATCAGATATTTGACTCAAGAAGTACAAATGCCACTTTATCTCCTCAGTGTTTTTTCTTCAAATTAAATGTACCTATGTTATTCAAACTTCCCTTGTAATGGTTAGTTTCCAGTTCCTTGATCCTTTCTTTCCACCTGTTTCATTCTCTCTGAATCTTTCAATCTGCAACAGATAAATAAAAACAACCAGCAGCAAAGATGATTACATTTTTCATGCTATTATAAAATGTTGTCACCCCAAAGCCCTATGACCTGTACCTATACTGTTGTAGAAGGACAGAAAGCAAAGTTCATTTGAACATTTTCTAACAGAAAGAACTTTTTGGTAAGAAAACTAATTGCACAATATGGCAGTATATTTTCTGTCACTGTAACTATGGAGGCAAAAATGAACAGTTATTTGTCAGAAATGCTATAAAATAGATCCCTGAATATGGCTGATGGGACTTGATGGCCTTAATACCCCCCTTTAATTCTGGGGTACAGTTATTTTGGAAAGAGTTTCAGTTGCAAATCAACTATGTCTACACGTAGCGAACAATTACAACTATACCATTCAGGTTTAATTTACACAATTGTTTTATTGGTTTTATGATTGCTCTTTTTCCAGACAGACTTTTAGAATAACTTTCCTTGATATGGAAACACAACCTTATGGATGTTGTTCTGCTGCCAAAATTGTATCCCAACATATAAGAAAAAAGCTCAAAACAATTTCTGCTCTATTGTCAATAGGTCATGTTTTAGAGTTGTCTAAATTTTTTGTCTATATTTGTCATAATGAAAAAACTGTATTTTGAATGGACTTTTTGATTTGAATTTTGACAGCCTTTTACATTCTGTTTTAAAACTGTGGACTAGTATGTATTTCACTGTAAATCATAAATCATGTTTACTTGCTGCCCTGATCATTGGCAAGCTAGTGTAACATGCTATGGTCTGATCCTGGCACTGTCCAACTGGAAGATAGAGAAAACATGGCTTCATATTCTGATTTCCCTTTTAAGTAGATAAAGCTGGAACTCCATCTTTACAATTCATGCTGAACTTTATTAACCAAGCTAGGAGTAGATATTGGCCATATCAGCTTAGACTTTGTCCTAATGGGTAGATTCACTGTTTGCATCTCCATCTTATAACTTAAGTATGATGTATGTGTATACATCCATTATGAAACATATATTTTTTTGGCTTCCACCTCCAACTTTATTCTCTTAAGTTGACAACAGACATGTTTCATGTAACACTTTTTGGCTTAATAAGGTTATTAAACTAATCCAAATTTTGGGCTTCTTTTATGGCCAAAATGAAAATGCAATAAATGGAAAAGCTAGTTTTGCTTTGGGTTCCAAAAACAAAAAACAAAAACCAACCCCACCTGGGCAGAGCCAGAAAACCAGTGAGTCAATCCTTGAAATTAGCCAAATTGGGGAAAACTCCTTATGTGGATGTGTACTCTGGATGATAGGCTGAACAAACCAAACCCTGTTTTTAAAAATGTTAAAAAAATAATAACAAGAATTGTTTTGTCAGTTGAGCCCTGAATTTGAATCCCAACTCCACAGAAGGCTAGGTAACAGTTTCAATTTATTAGCAGATTTCTTTTATATAAACCTTTGATAGGGATATTTCCCACAGGACATCCACTTTATCACTTTGGTCAAAGATATTTTGGAGAATGGCTTTATGGAAGAATAAGGGTAGCTTTATGTAAACCTTTTTGCTAAGAGCAAAACCTGGAGTTCACTCCAGGTTCTTCACAGAAAGCTTGGCCCATGAGGTAGAATTTTTGTGAAATGACATGTTGTGTCCTCATTAACACCCACACTATTAACCTATGATTTATAACAATTCAGTGCTTATGAAGATAGTGAATTATTAAATCAATGGCAGATGATACATTTGGAGCACAGATTCTATATCGGACAATGCCAGTTTGCTAAAGTCAACCAGTTGCCAGGATCTTACATTCTTTAATCAACCTCTCATTGTTTGATTTATATGCACGCACCAAGACAGTACAATCTAGATAAGAGCAAGCCCTTCTGGGATCTCTTGGCTTCAATGTGTTTAGCTTTATGTAATCATCTACACTGACATATAAAAATATCAATGACTTTGGTAATAGCTGGGTCTGCATTGGTGGGAAAATGCATTAATACTTAGATCAATGACACAATTAGTAATATATGCAACATATTTAAAATGAGCTGCTTTTCCTAGCAAGATGAGGGATTTAAGCTGTATCAACCAATTAAGTTCTAAGGGGTTGCCACAAAGAAGAGAGGGTCAACTTATCCACCAAAACACCTGAAGGCACGGCAAGAAGCAATGGATGGAAACTAATCAAGGAGAGAAGCAACCTAGAACTAAGGAGAAATTTCCTGACAGTTAGAATAAT
Source organism: Bothrops alternatus (assembly GCA_034064705.1). NCBI lineage: Eukaryota > Metazoa > Chordata > Lepidosauria > Squamata > Viperidae > Bothrops > Bothrops alternatus. Next base: position 14,416,866 of record JARGCV010000023.1, read on the forward strand.
CAATCAGTAGAATGGCTTGCCTTCAGAAGCTGTGGCTATTCCATCACTGGAGGAGTTTTGTTTTGTTTTTTAAAAAAGAGTTCCCTATGGACTTTTCTGTAGAATGTTGTGCAGTATAGAAGAAATCATGTTTCAGACAAATACATTTCTAATCCCTTTCTCTGAACTCAGTCAAGTTATGTCTGGCTTGTATGTAATATTACATTATGCTTTAATGCAGAGGTGTCAAACTCAATTTCACTGAGGGCCGCATCAACATTGCGGTTGCCCTTGGGGGGGGCTGGGGGGATGCAGCCTACTGGGTGGGCATGGATGGAGTGGGTGTGGCCTACTGGGTGGGCATGGCCAGCTCTACATCGTTCGTGTCAAGGGTGCCTGTGGGGGCCTGGGCAGGAGTGGGACAGATCTGAGGGTCTCTGGCAGAAGGGGGTGGGACCGGGGCAAGCGCCAAGGCATGGTCCATTTCTTCATTCCTCACAAAGGGTGACGCCTCTCCAGCATGCAACAAGGGGCGGGGTTGACACAGCAGGAGCTGGTTCCTCGCTGTTTCTAGATGGCCTTGTGGAGCTAAGACTGAATGCATTTCAGCATAGATGGCCACCACAAAATTGTACATTGGCTCCCGGCCGACCAAGGCCAAGGCAGAGGGGGCCGTTCCCTCACTGTTTCCAGGATGGCTTCGTGGGCCACATGAAACCATTTCACGGGCTGCATCCGGCCCCTGGGCCTTGTGTTTGACATGTCTGCTTTAATGCAACAGGGTGAGTTGTTTTCCATGAGGCTTGCCTGTTCCCTCTGTTCTTTTTGTGTGACCCTGTGGAGATCAGAACTAATTGCATGAGCATGTTATGTTTGGTTCAAACTACTTAGTTGTAACTGAGGTTTAGACCAAAGAAACAAACAATGATTTTCAGCTTGAAAACATTATGGTTGATTTCCTTTCCTTCACAGAGGCCAGGCTTGAATGAAGGCTTCTGGCCTAGAAATCTCACTCTTACTTAATTATTTTTGTCATGGGATGATTGCTATGCATTTCCTTTGATACAAAGAAAAGAATCCTGCAGGGACTGATTTCTGCAGGGAAAAATGCTTTCTGTCCTACAAAGTCAAAAGAAGTTCCCACCTTCTATAAGGCAACCCTAAGGGTGGGGTTTTGCTGGAGGTGGGTGAGTTAGGGCTTATGACCTAGCAGAGATGTGAACATGGGAGGAGAATTCAGCTTTGGGGCCAATTCACTACTTATGGTAGTGTTGAATTTGTCCCAAAGTTGAATTCTTCTCCTAATCACATTCTCAGGTAGATTCATGTAACCATTGCTGAAAATTCAGCTAGATGAAGAACCTTAGCTAGAAGAAGAGAGAAAAATAGGAGCGTGTAAACCTATGACTACATAGCCTAAATCAGGGATATCAAACTCGCAGCGTCACATGATGTGTTGCGACGTATCGCGACTTTTTTTCCATTGCTAGCAATGAGGTGGGCACGGTTTTGCCATGATGCATCCGGCCCATGGGCTGGCAGTTTGACACCCTGGCCTAAATGGTGTTTAATATTATATTTGAATGAAGCCATTATATCTGCAGTAGTTTCATTATTCAGGAATCAAAGGAATTGTTGCTTATGCACCACTGAGTTATGGTGGCACGGTGGTTAGAATGCAGTACTGCAGGAGAATTCTACCCACAGCCAGGAGTTCCATCGTGACCAGCTCAAGGTTGGCTTAGCCTTCCGACCTTCCCAGGTTGATAAAAGGAAGACCCAGATTGTTGGGGGGGGGAACATGCTGACATTGTAAACCACTCAGAGACTGCTGTAAAGGCACTACAGAGAGGTATGTAATCACAGTGCTATTGCTATTATGCATTTGGCTCAGCTATTTGTCTTTCCCTTTTGCTGTAGGAAGCCACTTTTCATATTTCTAGTTAATGTAATTTATTTTGAGCAAGGACTTTGGTGAGAATACAAGTAACTCATGATGATCTACTATGTTTACAGTTAAACTATTAGACTGTACTATTTCCTCTTTCATTTGTTCTCCTTTCAGTCAGGGGTATACAAGACAGTATTCCAGAACTATATCCAGCTCTGAATTCCAGGGAAACCTCTCTAAAGCCCATAAAATGGTTTCAGGAAAAAAAATGTAATTTTCAACAGAAAGGAAAATATACATGGGGAATAATCCCATTAATTGTATTTAATTGTAACTTCATTCAAGTGCTGCTGTTTGGGTCCTGCCTACTTTTGGGGGTGCTGTCCCTAGTAAATACAACAGCTTAAAGTCCAAGTGCAGCATTTGGCCCAAAGAATGGATGTAAATCTCTGTTCCTTTAAATCAGTGGTTCTCAACCTTTTTCAGGTTGGGACCCCACTTGCGCCGCCCATGCGCGGCACGACGGGCCGATCCGCGCATGCGCGGCACGCGCGCGATGGAAAAAAACAAAAACAACAACAAAAAACAAAATGGCGGACCGCAGTGGGCCGTTCCACGCATTCGTGGTGCGCGCGCGATGGCCTGAACCGCGCATGCGCGGCACACGCACGACAAAAAAAACCCCACAAAAAACAAAATGGCGGACCGTGACGGGCCGATCCGCGCATGAGCAGCGCACGCGCGACGGCCCGAACCGCGCATGCGCGGTGCGCGCGAGATGAAAAACAAAACAAAACAAAACAAAAAAACAAAATGGCAGACAGCGGTGTCCGGCGACCCCCACGAAACAGTCGTTCGACCCCAAATGGGGTCGCGACCCATAGGTTGAGAACCGCTGCTTTAAATCATGTTGCATTAAGAATTCTTTTAAAGATGCAGATAGAAGCTAGGTTCTCAGAAAACTGTAATAAATATGTTGATGGATGTTTTTAATTGTAATGATAGGTGGATGGATCTGTGGTATATTTCTTTTACAAACTGTTCAGATGAATCTTCAAGCAGCATAAGAGAGCTTGAAAAATAAGTAAGAACTCTGTTTTGTATCACATGTTTTTGGTATGAATTCAATATGGACTGGAAGAAAACTCTTATTATAAGTGGCAAGTGATTTCTAGGTTTGGGGATACCGAGGGAAGTTACTATATATACTTCATAAAACGATTACTTTGGTTTCTGTTTGATCTTTCTTCCTTTTTAAGAAATTACTGGCTATTCCTTGGTTTGTTTATTTTGTTCCCCACTTTCTATGTACTGGGAAGACTTGGTGTCTGGGCAAGTGCTCAAATGAAGCTTCTGTGGAATTATAAGTAGAAGAATTTAAAGATGGGAGGCTGGGGAGCAAGAATGGAAGAAAGCCATTAACCTCCTGTCCAGGTTTGTGAATTAATTGTATGCTTCTGCTTGGCTGCTCTCTAATATAAAATGCTGATAGACATTGGAATGGTCCCATAGAACTATGTTTTTACATCACATATGTTACAGAACAGCCTCTAGAAAATAATTATTGTATATTCTACCTTTGTATTTGTAGAACAGCTGTGTTACAACTACGGTATAAATCAGGGGTAGGCAACCTCGGCTCTTTTATGACTCATGGACTTCAACTCCCAGAATTCCTGAGTCAGCATAGCTGACTCAGGAATTCTGGGAGTTGAAGTCCATGAGTCATAAAAGAGCCGAGGTTGCCTACCCCTGGTATAGATGAAACAAGGCAGATAAAAGCATTATTCTCAGGTTTCTTTTCCCTCCTGTCCTCCTGATATTATACTTACTTAAATAAATTTGCCATTCATTTATTATGTCTTTACTACTCAAGTCTTTATGAGATAGTTGGATTTTGATTTAAGTTAAATTTTATCACTACTGTTCTGTTCAAATCAAAGGGACTTGTGTGTATGCAAACTTTGCAATTACAAAGATTCATTACATTTAAAACAGACCCATAAAAAAAATAAGTGAATCTTAAGTCAGTCAGGGCTAAATTAAGGCCCACTGATTTTGGTAGGTCTGTTTTAAATACAACTGGATTCAATGCAAACTATAAATTATTTCTTTTTCATTAAAATATTTTTCACAAAATACGAAGCTCTCTCTACTTCTCAACCTTAGCAAGTTCTATGGACTTCAATTCCCAGAATTCCCCAGCCAGCCAAGGTTGAGAAACATTGCTGTACACAATTTGAACTAGTTTTGATAGCTAGAAGACAATTTAGAATTTAAATTTCCTACACAATTGTGTATGTTAATTTCGCTATTTTTTCCCCCTTTGTTAAATAATTCGGCTGAAATGTTTTGATTAAGGGAGATTAAGGGAGATTTTTGGGGGAGGAGAGTTTTTTCTCTTTTTTCTTTTGAGCAGGTAAAAATAAAACAAACTATTTGTGTATGAGAGCTCCAGAAATTGTTCGGGGTGGATTTGATTAGGAAAATTATTAAAATCAAAATAATAATAATAATATTGAAATATTATTAAAAGCTAGATCAATAGTACATATTGTTTGATAACTTTTCACATACAAGGAAATAATCCCAAATAAGATTAGTAAACGTGGTTTTATTGAAATCTTTCTCTCACAGACACATATTTCAATATTGAGCATAGGATTAATTTTTCACTTCTTTGCACAGCTTCACTTCTTCTAATCAGATCTGAATTAGTTTCTTGAAGAAACCAGATGTAATCTCATTAGTCTTTGGGTTTGAAAACTACAGGATGGCTAAGTAAGGAGCATATGTTAACAAGCATTACTCAGGAGAATTGCGAGTGGCCTTGAATGAAAGATAGAACTGCTGGTTTTGAAAATTTGATTAGCACTTTAGGAATTAAAGGGGAAGGTCAGTTCAAGCTGCTAACAACTGAAATATGCATTGTAGGCAGGGAGACAAATGAGAGCCATATCTTTAATGCAGTAGCATGTATCTGTAATCTTGACTAGCAAAGTTCCTATAAGCATCCATCTGATTATGACTGTATTTATGTAGCTGGATGCTACTCCAGTTTTGCTACTGTGGCCTCTTCCTTATCAAAGATAAAACTGCTTTAAAAGATTCCCAGAGTTTTGGATGTAGCCAGCATGTTGGGCACATCTTGGTAAAATGCATATATGAAACAGAATGAGATGTGATACCAGCTACCAGCTTGGCTGGCTTCTAAAAAGGGTTGGACCAATTCATGGAAGTCATGGGGATCATTAGCTGTTAGCCTTGATAGCAGTGTGGCTACTGCAAACATATGTGGGAAAGACCTTGAGAGATAGGAGGAAGATCTGCAGCCTAAACAACAATCTGATAAGAGGCAACTCAGTCCACAGGTGGGGGAAAAGCATGAGAAACATTTCAGAAGTGACCCTCCCTAGATTTCCAGAGACTAAAAAAAGAGGATGGGATAAATACTTTCAGCCTTTCAAGATTTTGTTAATATAACCTTATGATAATGTAAGATTAATTCATCTGAGAGTGCTTCTTATCTGGACTACATTACAAGGCTGACACTGCCTCCAAAGACTACTTGCTCGGAATCTAGTGGGCTTCCTCATGCAGTTGGTCATTGTGAGACACACTGTTGGAGTACATGAGCAGGGTGTCAGTCTTGCTAAACAGACAAGATGGGAGACACAATGGGATGAGCTAATTCTACTTTATCATAAAGCTACATTAACAGAATCTTCCAAGTTTGTAAAGGATGTGGAAGTTCCCCTTTCCATCTTCTCTACAGTTGGAGAAACTAGAGATGGTCTCTTTTGAGTCTCTTGCCCTGCCCACTATGCAGCTGCCCTGCCCACTATACTGTCTCTTATCTGATTATTCCCTAGACAGCATCTCTGGGCACAATCTCCAAGGGTCTTTCCCATATAACAATACATATAAAGCACTGTTTATGCTCCCCCCTTCTTATTCAGTCTTTGGAAGATAGGAAGGAACTTTCATCGGTAGGAACATATCTATATATATTTACACTATATATTCATGAGTCCAAAGCATTTCTTGAATCTGGAAACAAACCAGAGAAACTCGTAGACCTTTCATAGACCAGTTGGATTGTTTACTATTCTGTATAAAAGTTTTCAGGCCAGAACTAATGACTAGTTTTATCCAAAAGAAGATTCTGGTTTCAGAAGTTGACCTTATCCATAAACTATCATGTTTCATATTCCAACAATATGACTTCAGTTTAAGAAGCATTAACAAGGATGATTATATGCTGATGGTCCCAGAACTGATCCTGGACATATCTACAACAGTTTTGGAAAGCTGCTTGGCAACTTTGTCAATCAATTGGACAATACTAGAACAAAATGGACTAATGATTTGATAAACTCTTTGTTTCATTACTAGAGCACATATCTTCAATATCTTCATAAATGACATAGATGAGGGAATAGAAGGGGAAGTCATCAAATTTGCAGATGACACTAAGCTGGTAGGATCCAAAAAGATCTTGACAGACTTGAACAATGGGCCCTATCTAACAACATGAAATTTAATGTGGAGAAAAGCAAGGTTTTACACCTAGGCAGGAAAAACCAAAGGTAAAAATACAGATTAGGCGGAACCTGGCTCAAAAACAGTAACTGTTAGAGGGACTTTGGAGTCCTAGTGGACAATCACTTAACTATGAGCCAGTAGTGTTCAGCAGCAGTCAAAAAAACTAATACAATCCTTGGTTGTATAAATAGAGGCATAGAACCAAAATCATGTAAAGTATTAATACCGCTTTATAAATCCTTAGTAAGACCATACCTAGAATACTGTATCCAGTTTTGGTCACCACATTACAAAAAAAGATTTTGAGACTTTGGAGAAAAGTGCAAAGAAGAGCAACTAAGATGATTAAAGGCCTGGAGACAAACACATATGAAGAATGATTGCAGGAATTGGGTATGGCTAGTCTAGACAAAAGAGGGACTAGGGATGACATGCTAACACTATTTCAGTATTTGAGGGGCTGCCACAAAGAAGAGGGGATCAACTTATTTTCCAAAGCACCAGAGGGCAGGACAAGAAACAATGGATCGAAGCTAATCAAGGAGAGAAGCAACCTGGAATTAAGGTGAAACTTTCGAACAGGGAGAGCAATTAACCAGTGAAACAGCTTGCCTGTAGGTGCTTCATTACTGGAGGTTTTTAAGAAAAGACTGTACAGCCACCTGTCTGAAATGGTATAGAGTCTCCTGTCTGAATAGGGGGATGGACTAGGAGACTTCAAAGGTCCCTTCCAACTCTATTCTGATTGATTGATATTTCCAGCAGAGAGTGGTTGGTAATTGACAATTCACTGACAATCACTCTAAGTAATCATAACATCACAACTAAGGTTAAGGCTATCAGTTAATCTCTAGTTGCAGTGGTATTTGTTGAAAACCCAAGAAACCCCACAGTCTTTGATATGCTTTCAGGAACTCAGTAGCTACATCAAAACTGTAGCTTCTAAGAATCTGAAATATTTCTGTTTATGCTTTGCTTCCTGATTTCTATATCTGGGGCTATTAGAGCATCTACTCTCTGTTGTCTAGCAATTGACTGGAGCTAGGAATAAATTCATTTTATGTTTGACAAAGGGCGAATTTGGATAGTGATAGATGGATTTATTTCAGTTTAGCTGAATGGGCAGGATCAAATAATCAAATAAATTAAGGCAGAAATTATGAAATATATCAGGAATGATCATGCTAAGTATACTTACATCCAAAGGAGAGCTAACAGGATGATAAGAAGTCTGCAGTAACAAAGTTTATGAAGAACACCTAAAGAAATGAGGTGTATTTAGTTTACGGAAGAGAAGATTAAGAGAAAAGTCTGAAAAGATATCAGATGCAAAATATCAAATGCATCCTGAGAACAGGATGAGGATCAATGGTTGGAATTTAAGGTGAAAAAAAGATTCAAATTGAATATTAGAAGGAATTTCCTGATGAAAAGAGGAGTAAGCATTTATGCTGACTGCCTACAGCAGTGTGGATTCTTCCTCTCTTTCAAAAGTTTCACATGGATACTGGATAGCCACACATTGGGAATGGTTTAATGGATTCATGAACTGAACAGATTGATCTAGATCAGGGGTGTCAAACTTGCAACGTCACGTGACGTGTCGTGACGTATCACAACTTTTTTTTCCATTGCGAGCCATGGGGTGGGCACGGTTTTGTCATGACGCATCCAGCCTGCAGGTCGGCAGTTTGACACCCTTGATCTAGATGTTCCATAAGATGCCCTCCAACCTAGGTATCCAAATTATTCTACCCTTCCCTATTTATTTATTTGTATCCTACCTTTATTATTTTTATAAATAACTCAACACACCTTCCTCCTCCTATTATCTCCACAACAAGGGAATTGGGCTGAGAGAAAATGACCGATCCAAGGTCATCAAAGTCATCTTAGCCTCATTCCCTTTATGCAACCTCTGTGAACGCAATAAAATAATTCACTATTGTCAAAAGATGTTCTTCCTTTCCTACTAAGCAGAAAAAGAATACATTTTCATCTTTCTTACTGGCCCCTCATTTATAACATCTTTTTTTCTATACTAAAACTGAATTGCATCATGGAGACTGGGAAATTGTTGTAATATTAGTAGTCAGATACTCTTTCTTCAATATGTAGGACAATCGAGTCCTAGGGCTATATTAAAGAATAAGTAGAACTCTCTTAAACAGTTGTCTTGTATATAAAAAGCAAACACAATCATACTCGCGACACATGAAATTTTTTAGAAAAAAAATATGAAGGCTATGAGGGTCAGTTTTCATAAGCTATTTTGGAAATGGAATATTTATCCCATCTCCAATCCAGTCTCCCACCAATGCTCCTTTTTTAACTTTTATAATTAGCTCTGACATCAAGTGCCCAATACTACAAACTTTTCTTCCTTAATTGTCAAACTTAGAGCTCCATATTGGGGAAAACTTGCGCCATCAAATGGCTGTCCAGTCTCTTCTTAAAAACTTCCAGTGTTGGAGCATTCATCGCTTCTGGAGGAAGGTTGTTCCACTGGTTAATTGTTCTAACTGTCAGGAAGTTTCTCCTTAGTTCTAGGTTGCTTCTTCCTTGATTAGTTTCCACCCGTTGCTTCTTGTCCTGCCTTCAGGCGCTTTGGAAAATAACTTGACTCCCTCTTCTTTGTGGCAGCCCCTGAGATACTGGAATACTGCTATCATGTTCCCCCTCGTCTTTCTCTTCATTAAACTAGACAAATCCAATTCCAGAACCATTACTTATATGTTTTAGCTTCAGTCCCCTAATCATCTTTGTTGCTCTTCTCTGTACTCTTTTTAGAGTCTCAACATCTTTTTTACATCGTGGTGACCAGTGCTTTTTTTCTAAAAAAAAAAAAAAGGTGCCAGAACTCATACACATCATACAACCCACCTTGCCTACCCTACAAGGTTCCATCCAAAAAAGGTGCTGGAACTCCGTTCTGGGTGTTCTATGAGAAAAAAAGCCCTCGCGGTAACCAAAACTGTATGCAATATTCCAAGTGTGGCCTTACCAAGGCACTGTAAAGTGGTATTAATACTTCATGAGATCTTGATTCTATCCCTCTGTTAATGCTGCCTAGCACTGTGTTGGCTTTTTTAGCAGCTGCAGCACACTGCTGCCTCATATTCAAATGATTGTCCACTAGGACTCCGAGATCCCTCTCACAGTTACTACTATTGAGCAAGGTACCCCCTATACTATTCCTGTACATTTGGTTTTTCTTGTCTAAATGTAGAACCTTACTTTTTTCACCATTGAATTTCATTTTGTTAGATAGCGCCCAGTGTTCAAGTCTGTCCAGATCCTCCTGTATCTGTACCGTTATTGTTTATCAGAAGGATGGATAATGGATAATAATGGTTGTATGATGACATAATGAATAATTATCATACAGAGATAGTTATATGTCTGAAATATATCACCATGGAAGAAAGTAAAGTCTATCAAAATTTATACACTTTGTTCAAATTTCTTTATATAATGAACAGCACTGATATTTAACACCTGTTCTGCCTTTGAATGAAAGTATTTAAGTTACATGCATTCCTCAAATTACCAACAATTTATTACTACCAGAACAGGTGTTAAGCTAAGTAGCCTGTGATATCCTGGATTCATTTTTATAAGTGAAGCATGGGGGGGGGAGGGAGGTTGGCTAGCTTTCAATTTGCTGGCACAGAGATATTTTTATGAAGGTGTGCAACTTCAGAACTGAATTCTTAAACAATTTTTGGATAGAAATCCTTAGAAGCCAGGAATTTATTCATTTTCAATTTGTCAGTAGGTCCCAGTACATTTTGTATTTCGATTTACTTCCCTAAAAATAATCAATTCTATAATTTCCTTAGTTGTTTCTCAACCCTTGTTAGCTACTCCTACTTGACTAAGAAGCAGCCATAGAAATTGGTTAAATAAAAATAATTAAGAAGTAAAATAGATTTTTCAAAGATATTCTTTTAAATACTCAGTTTCCCCACAGTTTCTTATCTACTATAAGCACATCCTTCACTTTTGTTAATTAAACAGATTCATTGTTATATATTTATTATCATAATGCTTACTGTCAGCCTTTATGCCTTAGCAATAGATTTATATATTAGTTTTGTCAAGAGTTTTTGTCCATTTTAAACATCTACTCATAGATATTGAATTTGTTAACATTGTGATTATTCCATTGTGATTATTCCAAGGGCCTAAATATTTTGATTACATGTTATTTTCTACATCTCATATATCATTTTGGCTACAGCAGTGTCCCTTGATCTATAAAATAGTTAATATTCCCCCTTCCCATTAGAAAGAGAGCTCTAACCTTGGAAGTTTGATATAACATTGGGTCCTCCCCTGCAATTTCAGAGCTCCAGTGTTGGGAGAAGGAGAAACAAGGATAATTGTGAGTTATAGCATAGATCTGAAGAGTTCAAGGCCCTCTAAGTCTTTCTCCACACCCTGATCCAGGGGAAAAACATCCTAGTCCAAATGTGGATATAAAATATTTATTTCCATTACTTGTAATAAGAAGAATATAATGAGAAAATTATTGGAACACTGACAAAAATCTATTCATCTCTAATTTGCACACTGCTGTGATAGGCAGGCCAGGGTCTGGGTTTCTTAAAGCATCCAGCACTGATATACTCTGAGTGGTCCAAAATGGTCTTTCTTCTAGGATGCAATCATTTACTGGAATAAGAAGTGTGGTTGTCTGTAATGATCTATATATACGCAAGCAATATTTCTTCTCAGCAACCTGTTTTATGCTGGTTGCATTTAATATTTTGATATATGACTTTAGAATCGGGCCCTACCTATATCACCAGAATTATGTGGGGACTATGGGAATAATAAGATGTTAGTAGCCACGTCATGCAGACTATGTTTACTCCAAGTCAGAGGAGAATTTTCAATGCAGAATCCAATTGACAATTTCTGCTGGTGTTACAGCAAATTGTTAGAATACTTCCCTTTCTGTTAAATAAGGTGACCAACTTTTTTACAATGAAAAGGAGGACACAAATTGAAGAAAAAAATATCGTAAAAGCTGGCCCGGCCCATGAAGGTCAACCGCCTGCGCACCCCCGCTCGCAACCGCCCCGCCAACACCGCAGCCCCACTGTGTAGAGCAGGCCCTGCGGCTCCCAAAGCACCAGCCGCACTGGCTCCAGCCCCAGGGGGCAGCCCGCCATTGACACACCCTGCCTGCAGCTACCACACCAGCACCCTGCCCACCCTGCGCAGCCCCGTGTAGAGCCAGCCATGTGGCTCCCAAAGCACCAGCTGCACCAGCTCCGGCCCCGGGGGGGGGCAGCCTGCCGTCGACACACCTCGCCTTCAGGCACCTCGCCATCACCACTGTCCACCCTGCGAAGCCCCGTGTAGAGAGGACCCCGTGGCTCCCACAGCATGGGGGGCAGCCAGCTGCTGCCGCCCCTCACACCCCCGCCCACAGCACCCCCACCATCCCTGCCTCTTGCGCCCGCAGCCATTATTGCCCTAGCAGAGCCGAAGATCAAGAGAAACGTACCGCTCCAGTGTCCTCCAGGTATCTTCGGAACTAACTAGGAGATGGTGTAGTTGGGTAGCAGGGAGGGGTGCAAAGTTCCTGCCAATTCACCTTCGCTGCAGACAACTTGCATGTGCAAAGTTTGCCGGCCGGGTGTTTTGGCGCGCTCAGCAGCAATTCCTATTGGCTTTCAAAAGCCAATAGGGGGAGTAGCACAGATCATGCAAAAGTTAAAAAAAAAAACCATCAAAAAAAGGTGCCGGGGGAAAAAAAAGCCCTGCAGATTAGTCTTCAAATATCAAAAAGGAGGACATGTAGGAGGAAACTTTTTGATGGAGGACAGAACTTACAAAAGGAGGACTGTCCTCCCTAAAGGAAGCTGGTTGGTCACCTTATGTTAAAGACTCTGCTGTATCTAATTCAATGCTAGAACCTTAAACCAAATCTGAAACTTCTCCACAGAACCTAGTGAGGGCAGTCAGTTAATAGGTTAACCAGGAGATGGAAAAATCCCAAATTTAAAGAACCCTTCAAGGAAGACATTGGGTAGACATGTTGAGACAGCTCATTGAAATGAAAAAGCTGACAGGAACATGACAGGAAAATCAAAACTTTGCCTTTTCATTTGTTCTAATTCACAAATGTGCAAATGGATAGTAGCTCCCCCTTGATGACAGATTTAATTTAAAACTTTATGTAAGTACTAATTATAATATTCTCCTGAGAGGGAAAATATTTCAGACAGTATGGCTAATGACACTGTGAATTGAAAGTGGCTTCCATTTCTTTATACTAAAAATGTTCCCTCCCTTCTCCTCCTCTCTTTTTCATGTCTGTTGTGGGTAAAATAATTAAAATCCCACAGTTTTTATTCCCTAAAAAGCTACAGCTGCCTAAACTGACTAATTTAGTGGTGACAGAAGCTTCATAAGCAAGAGCTAATTTCACCTGCTATATCTAAGGAAAGTGCTGGTGACCTGAAATGACTTAATCCAATTAAACTGTTCCTGTCTTAAAGGTAGGACAGCTGTAACAGAAAAGCTCCTTGGGCTGTTACAGAAAAGCAAAGCTAATATGGGAAGTGAAAGCATCAGCAATTGTCTCAATGAAAGTTAATGGCAAAAATTAATTGGTAGTTCTGTGGAGAATGATATGAACGTGGACAGTGTTTCTTCTTTTGCTTGAAGGTCTCAGAACAGGTTGCCATAAAATGAAATATACATCTTTCCTACCCAAATGTATAAGATGCCTGTTCATCAGAGTTTTATTGGAAGAAAAAAAAAAACACCTGCTGAGGTGGGGCTCTCATAGCCACTTTCAGTAGATCATTTTATGTGCTTTAAATCAGAGTTGCCCGACCTTACCAGCTTTGTGGACTGGTGGAGGATGGTGGTGTGGAGAAGGGATGGTTATGTGCAAGTGGTGGGCAAGTGCACATGCATGCACAGCTCCATTTGTGTGAGTGACGGGGACACATGCCCCCCTTACACAAATGGAGTGCACATGCACATGCTTGCTCTTGCCCAAGTGGGAATGCTCACCCGTACACTCACCTACCACTTCCATACCCCACTTCTGAATGGCTCAACGCCCGGTAGTGAGCTGGGGCCCAGGGGTTTGGGACCCCTGCTTTAAGTCTAGTCTTTCAACTAAGGAAGTGGATGATATAAAAACACTCTGTTCCCCTCCCCATTTTCATATCACAGGTAGACTAGGTTGAACTACAAGACAATACATTTCCCGATATTTTCTCTTCTAAGCAATGATGATAATTTTATTTATTTCTATAGCCACCCACCTCAACAAAATGACTCTGGGTAACTAAAAACTTTCCTAGCTCTCTTAAAACAATAGAAAATAAGTGTATAAAACTTCTGAGAAAACTATCATAATAATTGTCAGTAAAGTCAAGAAATGGGAGCCCTAAATATAGCTGAGGTGCCAAGTCAGGGCACATAGCCAGATTTTTAAAGCCTTACAAAAGGCCAATATGGTCAGGGCTATTCTTATCTTTGAAGGAAGGATTTTCCAAAGGACAGAGGCTACAGCAGAGTAGGCTGCCAACATTCTTTGACTTACAGCATGCCCAACCTGTTAGACTGCATTGGATTTCCAAACTATAGAGAAAAGATCCTTAGGTAACCTAGTTCCAAGTCATGTAGGGCTTTAAAGGTGACAACCACTACCTTGGATTGTACCCAGAAACCCAACAGATGCTCACACAGTAGTGGTGTTACATGTGCTGAATTTCTGACACCACATTTTGTACAGTTGAAGCTTCCAAATGTTCTTCAAGGACAACCCCATGTAGAGGGTATTGCAGTAATCCAACTGAGATGTTACAAGAGCATAGGTGGCTGTGAGTAGAGTAAAGACCCTCCTAGCCATGGCTGCCATATGGTCTTGAGCAGGAGTTGTGAATCCAATAGGACTCCCAAATTGCACAATGGGTCTATTTGGTCCAATGCTACCCCATATCCAGAATCAAAGACAGGAAAGCCCAAATACCCTCAGTCACTCAGTCTTGTTTGGGTTAAGTGGCAGCCCATTGGGCCCCATCCAAACCCCAACACCCTCCAAACTGAGACAGGACACCCATGTCATCAGTATAACTGAAGTGTAGCATGACTCATGGAAGCCATGGGAGCTGCCATTCAGCAGTTACAAAGGCTTCCAAGTGAGTTGGGATGTTATAGAGTAACATGCCTTTAGGAGGGGAGGAGCTGCTTACTTAAATGAGAAAGTATTATCCTAACAGCAGTATAGTGACTCACTGATGTCATTCAACAAGAACTCCAAGTGTGTGTGTGAACAAATGAGCTTTCTTTGCTCTCATTCATCAATAGACAAAAGTCTTCTCTGATCTGGTGTCTTCCACGTGAGCTGAAATCAACTCCCAAAACTTTTGGAAGGGCCTAGCTTGAGGAAAGCTGCTCTAAGCAAGATGTCTCTTCAGATGAAGTTATTATTTTTTTTAAAATAATACTAATTCATTCACCATTCAACAATATGCCAAAAACAACATGCCATACATTTTGAACATTTAAACTGTTTGCAGCAGTTAAAGCATAAAGCTAAAACTGGGCGAGAAATGAAATATAGACAAGATTATGAAAACATAAGATGACATCTGTGTTGTGGAAAGCTTTCATTTTCATTATACGGGCAACATAAACCTTAAATACTGAGATATTCTAGAACAAGGATTTGGGACATTTATATTAAACCATGATTTGTTTAAATATGGCATTTATTGACTAAGCCATAATTGACTGAGTTCATACTGTGATAAGCTATAAACAATGATTACATACATGTATACTCACATATTATCTTTTTCTATAAGCAACTTTATGCAAGCATAAAAAAGTACAAAGTTAAGATGTAAGAGAACAAAAAAAACCCCAGATAAATGTATGCCAACTCCCTTCATTATACCTTTACATACTTTTCTATCCTCAAACCATCTTTGCTTCCATCAAAGATCCATAGAGCACATTTTTTTTGATCCATGGAGCACAATTTGCAAAAAAATATATATCTGTAATATACATTTATAATATTTTAGACTTTATATTTCATATTTTATATTTTTATCTCTTGTGATATCAAAATGTAACGCGAATGTGGCACAAATAAATAGTTTACAGACCACTATGGCCAAATTAATGCGACATGCTAAATCAATTAAACCACACTGTAGATTGGGTTTAGTCACTGGGCTACTATATAAAAAAGGGTAAGATACAATGTTCAACACTGTTCCTCACAGAAGGCAACAAATGAACAGCTGCACAACAGTAAAGACTACTCATTTCCACAGCAACTGGTAATCAGAGGTTGTTTCTCATCCTGGAAGTAATAGGAAGTTTTTGCAACTAGTAGTTTCATCCTCCCTCAATTAGCTAAGTCTTTTTTTAAAGCTGTTCAGATTGGCAGCTGGCTTGATCACCTGATGACAGATTCTACAGCTAGGTCCTGCATGAAAAAAATCCTTCCTTTTATGCATCCCGAGTCTCTCATTGACTTACTATAGAATTAGCTTTATGACAGAGGAAGGAAACTTCTTCTTATTCATTTCCTCAAAGATATTTCAACACTTTTATCATATTGGTCCTTCTCTAATTTTTTTCCTAAGTGACAAAGTTTCAGACCTTGAAACCTGTCCTCCTCCAGCTCCTTTCATCATTTTGGCATTTTTCCGCTTGTTTTCCCTTTTGTAGGATTGTGACTAAGATTCTGTAAAGCAGCCCACATGCTGTCTGGGGAATTCTGGATGTTGAGGTCCACACATTTTAAAGTCACCCAGATTGTGAAATATTGATATAGAGTATTCCAAAAATCTGTGGACTGAGTTATATAACCACAGTATAGTTTTATTTTTAATCCCTTGCCTTGTGATCCCAACATGCGGTTTGCCTTCGTCACTCCTTCCACAGGCAGAATCTCTACCACCACCGGATCCCTTTCTCATTCATGTTGTTATAAGTTCAATCATATCTGCGTATAGCTGGAATTAGAAATTACTTTTGCTCCAGGGAGCAGTGCTTATCTCTGTTTTTTAGCTGAGGGAGTGATCCTTATCTGAAGAGACTTCTGTGGTCATTTGGCCAGCATGACTAAACACCAAGGCACATGGAATGCTGTTACCTTCCCATCGAAGTGGTACCTATTTACCTACTCATATTTGCATGCTTTCGAAATGCTAGCTGGGCAGGAGTTGGGGCAAGTAACAAAAGCTCTCCCTGTCACATGGTGCTTGGGTCTCAAACCCAGGATGTCAGTTTTCCAGCTGACAAGCTCAGAGATATCACACCCTCTCGCTTATGCTGAGCTACATTTACTATTTTAATGTTTTCTCCTTTGGTTTAAAGACATTAAATATTATTCTCACTTTTGTTTTAACTACCTAAGTGGTTTAATACTGTTGACAAATATAAGGAAGCAGATCATTTATTGAAAAACACTGGCCTATATTCTCAGCTTTGGAAAATCTCACTTTCTATATAACTCTGTGAAAACTCTGCTTCCCCCCCCCTTTTTTCCCCTAGTACTTTCTTTTAATTAGCAATGGATGCGTAAGCAGTTTTCTTTTTTTTCCAAAAACTGCTAAGTTAATTCAGTCTTTGATGAAGGATCAACACATGCATTCTGGCCAAATGAAAAATTTACAAGACCAGAAAGAATGCTACTTCCACTCCACATAAAACCTTTATTTGACTACTAGATGAAAAAAGCAGAGTGCTCGCTGTTCTTCCCAGTATCAGATTTTGCAACTGTGCTCCTATTTGTAATTGCTTATGAAATCTTAAAATCATAGGGTTGGAAGAGACCTTGCAGGTCTCTATACAATTCTGGACAAATGGCTGTCCAACAAACTTCCAACAATGGAGCACCCACAACTTCACGGGGCAAACCGTTTTTGAATGGTGTCAGATTGTGTTCCTATTCCTGATGGGATAGAATGTGCTCCTTCTCTTTTCTTGTGGCCCTGAATGGTCCAGACTCAAAGGAGTATGTGGGATTGCGAGAATTATCATAGACCGGGGATGATAAAACAAGAAACATACCCATGCTTCAAGGGTGTTCCTTGTAATTACTTATAATTCTTACCAAATGTGGTAGAATTCACCTCTGGATAAGTACTTAACCATAAGTTCGTGAGTTTTTTAAAATTATTATTATTGCAAATATACCTGCAAAAATATATCAACACAACTCTGATTGTTGGCTTTCTGTATCTTTGCCTGAGTTCCTCTATCTGTAAAACAATGACAAGCGTATTAAGGCACCTAGCCTGGGCATTGTAAAAACTTGTTGCAGTAGGCACAGTTCTGTGAATATAAAGATTTTTGATAAATGGTAGATATTACTTATTGGTCTGTTTACTGGATTTGTTGTGTTAAATGTGGCAGAACCCCTTTTCTGCCTGGCTGTGTTTATTCACCTTATTCACCTTCACAAATCAGAGGGGCTATGAAAGAGCAGAAACATGCACTGAAAACCTCTGCAATAAATGGATTCTGTTTATCTTTTGAAACAGGGTATTTAGAAATCCATAGCAGGAAACTAAGCTACTTGAGATAGGTATCTGGCATCCATTTGCTGTGCCTAAATGGATTTCCCTACTATTATAACCTAAATAAAATGCATTTTATATTGACATGGACTGAATACAGTGATGATGATCTCTAACTTTGTTGATAAGCACCAATTCTGTGTCTCTCAAAGATGACCAATGAGCAGCATTTTCATTATGTGTGTGGATTTTATATGGATATGATATCTTTCCTGGCTCTGAGGTCATGTTCAGGTCACTGGGGTATGTATTTTTTTTCTCTTTCTTTGAACATGTGTTTTATACAAAATACAGAGAACTTCAGACACAATTTTTCTATTATAGAGAATGTCCCTCTAGACATTGTCTAACTTTCATTCTTTAACTTTTAATTAATTAATATAATTAATTTACCAGATCAATACATAATTTCAGAGTTATTTCTGATTTAGCCTGCAGAGTGAACCAGCCATTACAGTGCAGCAATATAGTCCATCCAATAGTGGTTTATTTAATAAATCATTATCTTTCTGCCTCACTTAATGTAATGTATAAACCAAGTTGTAGATTCAAAATGGTAATATTTCCGTGTTATTTTGGGGATATGTGTAGGATACTTATTATGTATGAAGGATTTGGAAAAGCCCACTTTGATTTGGGAACATCAGCACTAACTCCCTAAGCTCAGGGGAGATTGGAATATCATAGATCTTTTATTCTCTTACGTAGTTATCCCCTAAAATTTCTCTCAAATGTGATATTGTCTCTTTATTTAGAGCTACTAGATATGAACTGCAAACATCTAAAAACCCCACTAGATACTTCAAAGGATAAAGTCTCTTGTATCCCTTTGCCGCCTTCTAATGGCCATCCATTGGTACACGAGATGCACTGTTCAGCATTCAGGTTCTTGTACAGCATTGTAGAGATATCAATCACAGTGTTTACATGTGCTTCATTGATTTCAAAAAAGCTTTTGATAAAATAAGACATAGCAAACTATTAGAAATTCTGAAACAAGGGGGACTAGATGACAAAGACATCCAAATAATAAAAATCTGTATTGGCATCAGGTAGCAAATGTGAGACTAGGCCAAAAATACTCAGCTGATGCAGAAATAAAAAGAGGGGTCAGACAGGGATGTATTCTGTCTCCACTGTTGTTCAATATCTACTCTGAGTCAATCTTCAAAAAGGCACTGGAGAACATCAACGCTGGCATCAAAGTAAACGGTGTTTGGATCAACAACTTAAGATATGCTGATGATACAGTTCTGTTTGCCAGTAAGCATGAAGACCTTCAGCTCCTTCAACAGAGTCACAGAAATATCTGAAAAATACGGTTTGAAGTTTAACACCTCAAAAACCAAGATCATGGTTGTCAGCAAACAACCTGTTAATTTACCACCGATAAATTCAGAAGGAATACCACAAGAAAAAGTTGAAAGGATCACGGACCTCGGTTCTAATTTACATGAAAGCTGGGACATGACTGTTGAAGTAAAGACAAGGATAGAAAAAGTTCGAACAGCATTCTTCAAAATGAAAAAGGTCTTCTGCAGTCACGACATAAGCCTAAGACTGAAAATCAGGCTTGTCAGATGCTATATTTTTTCTATCCTGTTCCATGGAGTAGAGAGTTGGTCTCTGACAGAAGGCCACCTGAAGAGACTAGAAGCATTTGAAATGTGGATTTACAGGCGGCTGTTACATATAAGCTGGGTTGACAAGATCAGAAATGAGGAGGTGATAAGCTGCCTGGGAAAGCCAAGGGAAATCATCAAAACAATTAAAAAACGAAAATTAGAATATTTCGGACATGTGATGCAACACCCAGAAAAATACGGCATACTCCATTTAATCCTCCAGGGAAAGATTGAAGGCAAACGAGGTCCAGGCAGAAGAAGAACATCGTGGCTTCAAAATCTAAAGGACTGGTTTGGACAAAACTCAGCAGCACTTTTTCGTGCGGCTGCTGATAAAAACATGATTGCCAATGTCTGATAATGGATATGGCACAACAACAAGAAGAAGAATGGCCATCCAGATTTCTTTAGTCCAGGTCTATTACCCATAATTCAGTATGAGTGTGAAAGTAATAGAAGTCACTTCTAGTCAAGCTCAGTTCCTGGTGACTTCACAACCATGCACTTTTCTTGGTATCTAATTGTTCATAGCTGATCTTAAAAAAAGCAAGTAAGCAGAGTAAGTCCTGATTGCTCTGTGGATATGAGAGTCCCTGAAAATACAACATCTGTCAGCTTGATTGATCTGGCCTGGCCTATTAGATTCCTGCTATTTTCCATTCTGATGATCTCATAGAATAAACAGGATGATAAAGACTTAGCAACCAGGAAATTATTACTATGAGGAACCCCTAATGGAGTTTTCTCTCTTTAACCATCTAGGCATATTTCCTCAATAGGAAAATCAGTGCATTGTATGGATGACATCATTAGTGAATAGAAGTATGGGCAAAGCCATGTAAATCTATAAAAACACATCTATGCAGATAGGCTTGGGACGTGTGAGCTGTGCTCTGCCCCTGGGCCTTTGATTGGGATTGTATGTTGTATGAGTGGGTATAGTTTATAGTTTTATATTGTACTACTATTTTAAATGATTTATATATTTTTGTACTTGTATTTCTGTTGTGAGCTGCCCTGAGTCCGGGGAGAAGGGCGGCATATAAGTAATAAATAAATAAATAAATAAATAAATAAATAAATAAATAAATAAATAAATAAATAAATAAATAAATAAATAAATAAATAAATAAATAAATAATAAAAAATCGTGATGATATCACAACCTGAGTAAGTTGCATAAATATTCTAGAAAGTCAAGGAGGCAAAATTAAACTGTTGACATTTTGGGCTGCAGCCTTGTGTCAAGAGGAAGTTCTGTTTTCACAGATCCTAGAGCATTACTACAAATGCAGGTAAAGTTGTCAGAGTAGCTGAATCAGTAGTCTGACTTGAGCTGTTTAAAAAATCTATGACCAATTAAAGAACAATGGATCTATCTATCCAATGGATCTGGCACTACCGTAATTTGAAGATGATGAAATACTGATCCATTCATTCTTCACTGGTCTTGCTGAATTTCCCCTCCTGTCTGATCAGTTTCCCGCTTGCCTCATCAGATACATTTCATGAAAGTATGAAAGCTTGTTCATGTTTCAAGAACATTTTTAATTGGGAGGAGTTGTAATTACCAGATATGAAACTCTTTCTGCAAGCAGCCAGTATGTATGGGAAGGTATGTACAATGAGCCCATGAAATGTTCTGCTACAAGAAGAATCATGTTGCCTCTGCCTTTGATTATGTATAATTTAGATTTAAAAGGTATTATAGTTGAAGAGATGGGAAGGCTCTGAAAATGTAACTTGGAATGAAATTGCTCAGTTGCTATTCTTTTTTTTGCAGCATGCTTCAATCACCAAGAGCTCTTTATTTTTAAGTGCTTGTTCTGAATGGAAAATTATTTTAATTGAATTGCTGTCATCCATTTTCCTACTCTTTGTTCTATGATCATTACAGAAAGTCAAGTTGGGAGAAAGAGTTTATAAAACAGATTCTTGACTCAGTTTAGGTTTAAGGAAAAGCTCTAATCCAAAGCTATTAATTCAACCATAGGAGTGCAGTGTCTTTTTATAATACCACAAGTAGGGATACTTAAACAAATTCCAAGATATAACTTCATCAAAAAACAACTGGGTGAATATTTATAGAAATAGAATTTACCAAAGATTGCAGAGAATCAGAAATTTTATTTTGAATGGATCTAAAACATATGGAACTGTATAATGCTATTAAAAAGACTAAAACAGGAAATCAATCTGATGCAGATAGGCTGCCTGCCTTGCTATAAATGTTTTGAGGACAAGCTTTTACAACTTTACAACAAATAATGAATATTATTCTGCAGAATGGAAAGGTTTTTGATAGCTGGAAAGAAACTAATGTAGCCTTAATATCTAAGGAGGTACAAGAATTGACTTTAACAAATAATTATCAAACTATGTATTTATATAATAATGAGTACAAATTGTTTATCACAATTTTGGGTGAAAAGTTGAAGATAATTGTACAGGACTTAATTCATGAAGACCAATATGGATTTTTTACATAGAAGACAATTACAAGATAATATTAAAAATGTTTTGGATATTCTGGAGAACCTGGAGCAATATAATGAATGCAAGCAATGCAGCTTGCATTGATATTCTTAGATACAGAGAAGGCCTTTGATAATTTGAACTGGATTTCTTTGTTTAGAATTCTGGACCATTAGAACCTTGGAGATAATAATGGAGATAAATGGATAAGATGTATTTATACTTCATAGAAAGCAATGATAATTGTTAATGGAGAATTTAACAAAACCTTGTGAGATTTAAAACAAGACAAGAAAAGGATGTCCATTGTCTCCACTTTTATTCACTGAGGTACTGAATAGAGAGATAAGACAAGAGAATCACGGGAGTTAAGATGGAAAAAAATAAATTTATAAATTAAGGACATTTACAGATGATTTGATGTTTTGGAAGATCCACTAGAGCAGGGGTTCTCAACCTTGGCAACTTTAAGACTTGTGGACTTCAACTCCAAGAATTCCTCAGCCAGCAAAGCTTTGCTGGCTGAGGAATTCTGGGAGTTGAAGTCCACAAGTCTTAAAGTTGCCAAGGTTGAGAACCCCTGCACTAGAGGAAGCAGAAACATTAATGGGAAAATTAAAGGACTTTACATTAGCAAGTTTTAAGATTAATAATCAGAAGACATAGATGTTAACAGGAAATATGAATTAGAAGAACAAATACAACTAATGAAAAAAACTGTTAAGATTGAAAAAGTAAAATGCTTGGTTATTTCTATACAAACATGAATTACATGTTGTTTCAAAATAATTATGTTAAGACATGGAATGAAATTTTGTTTGGTTCAGATAAAAAATGGATGTTGCTGAGAAACAAATAGACGTTTATAGTTAGAAGTTTGCAATCCGAGGTATGGATGGAATGAATATTTATGGTATAATAAAGAAAATTTTAGACTCAATTACATACAATGATTTTAAAGATTAATATTCAGTTTAAGCCAGAAGTTTTCCCTATAGGACTGATGGATACACAAGTAGCAAAGACATAGAAGATTATTTCAATATATGATTACAATACTGCATTGAGATTATTATATGCACAAAGATGGAAAGATTCAGCACTACCCACTATGATGGAATGCGGATGAAATTAACATGCCTTGCTCAGATGGATAAACTGACATCTTTGATTAGAGAAAAGATAATATCTACATTTGCTGGCGACTGTAAACCTCCTACGGACTTTTTGCATAAAAATTTAAAAAATGAAATGTGATTATGTTTTTGATGATAGGATAGATTATAGAAAAAGTAGAATCATGATGTAGATGCATAAATTGTATTTATAATTGCTATGAAGGAGATACAGGGTGGCTTACAAAATTAAAATAAAAAGATACAGCTTCATGAAGACTAGGTTTTTTCACTCCCTATCCATGGTGGCACAGTGGTTAGAATGCAGTATTGCAGGTTAATTCTGCTGACTTCCAGCAGTTCGATTCTGACCGGCTCAAGGTTAACTCAGCCTTCTATCCTTCCGAGGTCAATAAAATGAGGACCCAGATTGTTGGGGACAATATGCTGATTCTATAAACTGCTTAGAGAGGGCTGTAAAGCACTTATGAAGTGGTATATAAATCTAAGTGCTATAACTATTGCTACTCCCTCTCATTTCCATTGTCATATTTAATCAGTTAAGCCTAGTCCAATCCAACAGAATTGCTTGTTAATTTTTATTTTCATACCTCTTTCCTAAGAAGATGATACTTTGCAATAGGAGGTCAATTCTTTATACAGCTTGGAGTAATTTAGGTTTTATTAGATATCCAAAAGGTTTATAGCATCAATGATTTCAGATAAGAGTGGGATAAGGAAGGGACGGCTAGTATAAGGAATGACTACTATAGTTACTCTTCTGTGCTTCAATGAGTGGAGGAAAGAGGATGGGAGCTTACTTATAAATTATCATTGGAACTGATTGCTACTTAATTTAGATAAAGGGGAAAACTTTGGACAGAACATTGGGAAACTGTAAAATAAAAGAAAAAAATGATATCAGGAAAGATTAACTCATTCTATTCATTGCTACGTTCTTCTTCCTAAAAAACCTGTAAACTGTGATACATTTTTTTTCAATTACATAACATCCTTCCTATAAAAATGATGCTATTTCTCTCACACACATATGCACTGATTTCTGTGGATTCAGATCACAGTAATATTTATTTCATGCTTATTATTGTTACTATGAGGAAAACAATCCCAGCTTCTATATGAGTTTTATGTCATGGTAATTGAAAATGAGCTTGAAGGACTTTAGGTGTGGCTGTAAACCATCCGTATCACCCACCTGAACTCACCATGTCCCTTATTTTGTTCCAAGATGAGGAAAAAGATCCCTCTGGTCATCTGGCCCATATTGTATAAGACTTTTCAGAGAGATACAACACATAAGCTAATGGGAAGAGACTGAAGATTATAAATTTCAAGTGCCTAGGGAACTACATTTATATATGTTGAAATGGCATACTGATAATGGAACAATGAGTGCATCAACCATATAGTTTTATAACTAAGCAATCAAGACTTTTCACATCTTGCTTGTATCTCAATTCCAGCTGCAGTTGCTTTCGTGTTAGGAATTGTGGCTGCTTTAGCTGATCATGCAAGAAAATATCGGAAAACCAAATATTTAAATCATGGGAAATTATATTAGGATTTAACTGCTTTGGTGTAGTTGAACCTTTCTAAAACATGACAAAGGACAGCCACCACACATGGACCTAATTTTAAATTTTAATATTTTAATTTCCAGGAGTTTATGACCTTTCATTGAATTCTCTTGCCGAAAGGAATTTATGTATTTCTGTATGGATGACCTTAGGCCTATCATTTACTGGAGCTCACTTGGAACAAATTCCTAATATATTAGGAACCACACATGTCCAGCCAGGATTGCCACATTCTCATAAAACAAAATACAAGTAACAGGTTTCATTATTTCCCACCTGAAGCATCAAAAAAATGAAGAAGATCAACTATATGCCCAAGTAAACAGGCTAAAACAGATTTTCATTCATATTAGGAAAGCTTCTGATTTGGTAATTTGTATTAACCCTGGACCATCTGTGGACATTTATGCAGTTGCAAAGATATCCTTTTGGGATTTTTTATATCCTAAAAATCAAAACTCTATAGCAGGGGTGTCAAACTCAGAATGTCACGTGATGTGTCATGATGTATCGTGCCTTTTTTGCCATTGCCGGCAATGGGGTGGGCACGGTTTCATTATGATGCATCTGACACCCCTGCTCTATAGCATCAATGATTTCTTATCTCCATAATAAGATTATAAAATAAGTAAGTTTAAAAAAATAGCAACAATGGATTTCAGCTTTTTCTCAGAGTGTGTGCTTTGTGAGTACAGAGTTCAGGTATCTGAAGGCAAGCATCATAAAAAATAGATGCTATCCCATTTTGGCTCCATACACCAAGATTACAACATTTCAGACTGAATAAAAAAAATCATGACTAAAAGTAAAACGATACACTGTCCTGATGCACAAAATGGGCTGTAAAAATCTGAACAGCCACAGGAATGGCAGCAAAAGCTTCTCTTCCCCTCCCCCCAGCCAAGTTCAAACCCTATCATAATTATTTTGTAAAGGGGAATGATCTACTGAGGTGGGAGTTGCCACTGAGCAAACATGCCTAGGCTTGAACCAGAAGAGGGCTCTTTGCATGATTAATACTCTGGTTTATTTTGGTGGGAGGAGAAAGCAACAAACCTTTAACTATCTAGAGAGGTGATTTATCAGCTAGACAGCTTTCCTTTATGGAGCTTTATCCCAGCACTGCAAATCCTTCCCAGCTAAGTGAATTGATATCTCTTCCATTAGCAATCAAACTCCTTCATATGCATGAGGTATGGGAATCAATACTTAATCAAGTGGAGTGGTACTTGTAGGGTATTGATACAAATAAAACACTGGTATAGAGAATTAAGTAGCTCTTCAATTTCTTTTGGAAAAGTCACGTGATTGGATATAAATGGATTGTGTTTCAAGACAACCAGAAGAGCTCCCTGTGCTTCTTTGTTTGATAGCATATGGCAGGGGTGTTAAACTCGCAACGTCACTTGACGTGTCATGACGTATCACAACTTTTTTGCCATTGCCAGCAAAGGGGTGGGCACGGTTTCATTATGATGCATCCAGTCTGCAAACCGGCAGTTTGTCACTCCTGGCATATAGCTTTTGCTTATGTAGAAAGAAGCATTGTGCTTTTGTGGACTTGTGGTAGAATCTGATCTAATTTCCATAAAAACGTTACCATCAATACTGTCCTCATGAATCAGATTGTGCAGCTTGGGAGATCTAACTGAATAAGTCATGATTCCAGATTATATCTATTTCTTGAGCTTTATTTTAGCTTCCAAGTCTACAGTGTGCTGTGCTGTGCATTATATCTTTACAATCAATTAAACAATTGTTCTGTGATTGTAATAGTGCCAATTTCTATTGGTCCACTGGAAATAGAGCAATGGTAGGAAAAACCTCAGCTGACTAATTTCTGCATATTATCATCTGCTTTGCCATTCAATGGTAGGAGATCTGGCTTGCATGCTGGAGATCTACATTTTAACTCTGACATCTCTATATAGGATGTTGAATCGGACCATTCTAAAACCCAAGAAAGAATCCAGTTTAATGAACTCTGAACAATTCGAATCAACAAACAGCCTGATTTCAGTAATAAGCAACTTCCTATATTTTTTACAGAAGGCGGAACACAAGCCAGGAGGCAAAGTCAGCTCAGAGGAGTTAATACTATTCTTTATCATGTAAAGGGGACATCTTCATTTGTGATATAAATTATCTTCCACTTAAATGAAAGTTCATATAACTACTACAAAGAACATTGTTAGAAAAACCTTAAAAGATGTCTATTCAATGTCTATTTAGTTCAATAAGTCTCTTTCCCCAATAAATGGATATATCAGATTGTAGTTTCAATATTTGTATTTTGTTTTTAGTGGTAAGAAAGCTCTTGCCCAAGCATATTGCTTTACTGTTATAAATAATAAGGTTATACAAACTTCAGAATGATCTGGAAGAAGTATTTTGAGCCTCATCTATGCCCAATGTCAGTCTGAATCCAGATTTTTTTTCAAACTGCCAAATGAGAGAAAAAGATATGACTGCTTTAATGAGTCAGTTTCATTAAAGATTACTCCTCCCATTCATAGAAAGACCAAAGTCTTTCTGCTGAAATTATCTGTGAAGTACAATCATATTGGTTATTAGGTTCACGTGCATGGCCAGTTAACTCAGAGTAATAAAGCAGAATGGCTGTATTCATATAATGTGCTCATATGACACCCCCCCTAAAATCAGACTAAAGGTGCACTGGCCTGGTCCAAGGAAATAACTTGAGTAAACATCTTATACAACATGCTCCCTTGTTCACATGAAGATAAAGGGAGGGAGAAGGGAAGCACATTCAAACTTGCAAGATGCTGTTACTATAGCTTTACAATAAAAATAATATCAATCTATATGCATTGGTTTCTTAGACTAGTCTACCAGGTTCACATGTGCTAGGACAATTGGTTCTGATAGCATGTTGAATGATAAACTATCCCACCACCCTGTTTATTTATTTTTATTTAAATTTAAATTTTATTTCATTTTGTGGCTTATATGAACTTAGCCTGGAGAAAGTAAGACAAGAAAACAGGGCCTTCTGTAACCCTAACCCTAACCCTTAATTCTTATAGAAACATGCTCAGTGTAGGACAACATTAAAGCCACAATACTCAATTTAATTTGCAGTGTTACTGGTTCTGGAAGCAGATGTAAACTTTGCATCTGAAAATTCCACATTCCTATTTGAATGGACTCCAATGAGTTTGAAAGGAATATTTGGGACTTATTACTCAAGTGTTTGGCAGGAACAGGTGGGAGAATAAGTGGACTGAAAAAAAATTGGGTAGGAACATTTCAGAACCATACACAGAATGAATTAGAGGAATCAATTCACTCCCAGAGGGGGTTATCCTGTTAGCCCAAGAGTTTTGTGGCAGTTCTGCTTAATAAACTTTAATGAAGCTTAATAAAGCATAATGGTTGGGTTCACATAACCCACACCTGCAAACCAACAGTCATATTAAAAGGTCCTTTGTCTATAATAAAGCACAAGGGGAAGCATATTGTATTTTACCAGCTTACTAGTTTCTCTTCTCTGAAAAAACAACAACTGATGAATGCAAGAGGTGTTGAATGACAGCTCTTATAATCTCAAATCATTATGGTAAATTGATCCAGGTAAATGTGAGCTGTAATGTGGTCATCAGACTTAAGAAAATGTAGCTTGTATTATAGGATATGTGTTTATTCCACATATATTAAAGGTGGACACATGTAATGGTGCATATTACATTTCCCTTCTTATCAGTATTTTCCTTGGCGAAGTCACAACTTTTTCTGAATTCCCAAGACTTAAAAAATATGGCTCTAAAAAGGAGCAAGATTAATGCATTGTTGATCTATGTAATCATCAATGTGTGAACAGAGGGCACACATTGTATGTATGTGTGGGTGTGTATGTGTGTGTAAGAGAGAGAGACAGAGAGAGATGGGGAAGGAAAATTACAAGGATTCATCTGCCCCACCTTCTTGTCAACCTGATGAACATTTTATCAGATCAATTATATAGCTAATCCAAGCATGTTCAGACTAATATAAACAGGGAGGAATAATGTATGTCGTCTGAAAAATGTGTCAACTTTAAGTATTTGATTGAGCTAATATTTAGATAATGGACCTTTTCCAATATTTTGTAACAGGTCTGCAATCCAACTGAAAGTGAATCAACAAAGGAACATAAAAGAAAATCTTAATGGCATTCTACAGAGGAAAGAGAATTTAATCTACCCACACATCCCTGAACAATTTGATCCTTTTACTCTGACTTCTAATGTCATGTCCCAGTTCAACACAATGAGTGGTAAGATACTGTGCATCAGCTTTGCTTGTACATTAGGAATGGACAAATTTTGGTGGCTGGAAGTCACAATTAACTTCTTGTGGTTTGTCCATGAATCACAGAGGGCAGAAGGGAAAGTGAATAGAGCACTTTATCTAAGCAGGCCCCTGTTTTTAACTGTTTTTCTTTGAGTTTGAAATGACATTTTACTATTTATCTTTTCTTTTTAAGTCTCCTTTAGTGTTTTCACTATGGTACTTAGATGTTCTCAAAATGTATGGAAGGTAGGCCACCCCTTTCCCATAATAATAGAGAAGGCTCTAAAGGAATCAGAAAAGGGATTTGGAACCATCTCAGATCCATGATCTAGTGTCGAGTAAATAAAAACAAAACAAAACAAACATTCCTTTCAAAAGGCATGAGATAAATATAGAAATGTATTTCTCCCCCCCCCCCAGATACACTTCCCAAAGTGTTGGATTCCCATTGTCATTTGTAATTGAGGAACGCTAGTTTGGTATATCTGGAGAGTATAGTTAGTCTTCGATTTACGACAGTTGAGCCTAAAGTTCCCATTGCTAAGCAAGGCTGTTAAGTGAGTTGGGCCTCATTTTATGAAGTTTTTTGGTCCCCCCCCTGTGGTGTTTTGAAAGGAAACACTGCAGCTGTTAAGTGAATAGGCAGTTGTTAAGCAAATCTGGCTTCCCCATTAACTTTGTTTTCCCAGCCTGCTGGGAAGGTTGCAAATGGTGATCAGATGACCCTGGGACAATGCAACTGTTGTAAATACATGCCAGTTGCCAAGCTCCGGAATTTTTGATTATGTGACCATGGGAATGCTGTAGTGGTCATAAGTTTGAAAGTCGGTCATAATTCCTTTGTTTCAGTGCTGTTGTAACTTCGAACAATCACTAAATGAATGGTGGTAGGTTGAGGATTACCTGTATCTTGTTTGAGAAACCCTGTGGGACCATCAGTAGAGGGCTTTCAGAAAAGTATCTATTTTTATACAGGAGGCCCCATAAACCAGTTAGTTCCAGAGTATAAAACTGCTCTAACTACACCATTGAGAAAGGGAAGTCCACAAAACCAAGGACAGGAAGACAAAATGCTGAAGTGGAAGAAAGGATAGGCAGGGCTGGAGGGATGAGCTGATCTGACTTACCACCGTGAGGTAAACAGTGGTGAGGCCTCCTCACACGGGTGTCCAGAACAAGGCATGAAAGAGGTTGCCTAGAGACGCCTGCATTCGTGGAGATCACATCAGGCATCAAAGAGGCTAAAAGGTGTTGCCAGGAGACAGGGAGGGGAGCAAGTACAATTGCTCACAGAAGCAGTTAACTTCATAAAGTTAAAGGATGACACACGTGTAGGTTACTAGGCTTTGGCAAAATGCAAACAGTAATCAAGATGGGAAAAACCAACAACAAATGAGATGGGCATGCCAAGGAAAGCTTTGAGAAGCCTGTAGTAATTAACATGTACACACGTAAGGTGAAGCACTGAATCATAGGCTTCATCTTCATTCATTTTGATTTTAAAATGCATATAACGTATTTCTCTTTGCGTCAAAATTAGCAGGTTGTTCTTTTTGTGGCTTTGGCATGTTTACAAGCAGAGTGATTCAGCCATAAATTCAATTGATACATTTCCCTCCTTACCACATGAATGAAGTTTTCCAGATAGATAGCCAGTAGTGAGTGGGCCTATATGCAATAGTTCCATCTCGCTGGCCTACCCCTTACTGGGTCTGCTCTTCCAATATCCAACTATTGGGGGAAGATTTGAAGAAGGAGGCTACCATGAACTCATAGACTTTCCCTAGGAATAGCATCTCCAAATTGCATAAGCATCATCCTTCCAGCATTTCTCCAGCATGTAAACAGTGTGGGAGGACAAGTTTTCAAAGATATGGCTGGGCACACATATGATGCTCCTACCTCATCAAAGTTACCACTTTGTAATTTATTGTTACAAAGAAAATGCCCAAAGTAGTGACGTATGACATGAACATTTAAAGTGGCAGTCCTATATACCAGGAAGATGCTCCTTTTTTCTGGCTTCACAGTCTCTGAGTGATATGCTGTGGCCTTCTTCCAAAGAGCAATGTGTAGAGCCAGGGCAAAAAAAAAAAAAAAAAAAAGATTTGATTTGAATCCATGTAATTAAAACGAGACAGCAATGATATGATTACCACCCAGTTGCTGCACTTCAAACTGGCCTTGTTCTGTGATAATGAAACATTTGGTAACAATGGTTGGAGATGTCTCTGGGCCATATTCAGGCCTTTTAGGTTGCCACACCCAGATTGTGTGTCTCAGTGTAATGCGCACTGGCATATGAATAGCTATTTATATGAATACTTTAACCTCTTCGTGTAAAAATTGCACTTGACAGAATGATCCAAATATCAGCCTTGAGCATATTTCAAGACCCCACTCCCTACTTGGAATCATATTGGAGAAAGAATACATTTTATGTGCTGAACTTCAAGCATGCAGCATTTTAATTATTATGGCTCAGTTTTTCTTCGATTATGAATTTTAGCTTCATTTCTTTTTCTAGTACAGTAAATAGAAGATGGATGGAGTACCTATTGGTTAAAAAAGAAAGAAATTTGGGGCAGATGAAGTTTTTCGTTTTAGTACTGAAAAACAGGTAAGAATGGCCTCTTTCTTCCCATTCATTTTCTTCCCACTGCATTGTGATATTATAACCATAAATTCAGCAGCACTGGCATTTTTATCTGTTTATAGCTGCAGGTTTATTTCAATGAATGACAAGCTAAGTCAGGCAAGGAAAAATGCTCCTTTACTTGTTGTTGTACAGCCACGCTGGTTTTAGTGCTGTATTTATCAACTTTGTATTGCAATGGATCCTATGCTATATATGTGGATGTACCCGCTGAGGGTCCATAAATGGAATCATATCAGAATAAAAAATTCTCCCAACAGTCACCTATTCAAAGCTAAACCTGGTTCTATGGGTATTCAACAAGGCTGCATTTTAGCATTCTACATAAACCTGATGGTTAGCTATCTAAAGAATCTCTTTTTTTTTTCACCAACACTTCAGAACAAGCATATATCAATATTTTTATATGCTATATATGACAAAACCCACCAAGGCAGTTACAAACTGATCTGAAAGCAGGGACCATTTCTTTTTTAAATAATATGAAACCAGGAGAAATAATCTGTCAGAATGGGATCTGATAGCATCAATATGCTGATGATTCCTAGCTATATACCTTGACCGTGGGCTAAAGTCATGATGCAGAAATACTGACCCGGACCTAGAGGCTACTAGATAGACTCCAACTAAACCCCCAGGATGGCTGTGAATTTGTGGGCCAAATCAGGGGTCCCCAACCCTTGGGCCATGAATTGGTACTGGTCCACGGCTTGTCAGGAACTGGGCCACACAAGCAAGAGAAGCCCCATCCATGCATGCATGGGATCCAGGCAGCACACAAAACCATGCCACTCTGGGTCCACCAAAAAACTGCCCTGCATAGAACAAGTCCCTGGAGCCCAAAACATTGGCAGCCACTGGGCCAAGTTATCACAGAGAAATATCAAATTCAACTCTGGAAGGAGTTATGCTTCCCTGTTCAGAGGTAGTTTGCAATTTGAGATTTGTCTTGAACTTATAGTACCCATCCTGTTTGTTTATCAGATGGTCACTGTGACCAGGAGGGCTTTTGTACAGCCCATTTATTTATTTATTACATTTATATAGCTGCCCATCCCACAATAAAGTGACTCTAGGCAGCTTTACAATTGTCTATTGTATGTACCTCCTGTATGTACTTCCTGTTACTCATGCCTTTGCCACCTCTAGCTTGGAATACTGTAATGTGTTGATTATGGGACTGCTCTTGGAAAGCATTTTGAAGCTAGAGCTGATATAAAATATGGTAGCCTGGACAGTGATATAGTTGGCTGACTCAAAGTGCTGATTAGCACCACATGGTTTGGGATTAGGCTATCTGAGGCGCCTCTTCTCCCATATTCATCATCCCATCTGCACTTGTCAAATAGGGCCATGTCTCATCTATATGAGAATGTCATCTGATGGTTGCTCAAGAGTGGTCATGTTTAATACCATTCCTATAATCCAGAATTCCCTCTGCATGGAGATCCACTCTGCTTCTTTCTTTCTGGGATTCAATCAATCAATCAGAATAGAGCCGGAAGGAATCTTGAAGTCCAGCCCCCTGCTGAAGCAAGAGACCCTACCATTTCAGACAGTGGCTGTCCATTCTCCAGCATGGGTGGATTCCGAATCCACCAATGGGTTGTGACAGCCTGTCACCCAATCACAGACTAGGTCCGAAATTTAGCTCCGCCTCTTGGCTTCCTCCCCAGTTTTTTCCTAGTCTGAAGCCCAAGAACAGCTCTTCCCGGTAGCTCCAGGAAGAAAAGGTTTTTTAGGTCTAAAGGACTGGTAAACTTTAGTCTTTTTAGTTAGTTTTTAGTAGTAATTTCTTCCTTAGCTATTGGAAATACGAAATTTAGAATTTTTTTAGTCTGAAAGTTACCTGAATTTGCGTCGGGTTTCTTTTGGATCTTCATCCTCGCCCGGGATCGTCAGGAGGCCGCCCAGGCCTGGGGTCTTGGGAGTCACGGGGGGAAATATCCCCGGACTCCCGGACTGCCTCCGGAAGACGACCAGGACCCCACAGGCGTCGAAGGAAGCAAGCCGAGGTTCGCTCGTCGACGCAGAAGGGCGAAGGAGCACCCCTACCAAACGCAAGTGGAGACCCGGGGACGGGGAGGAGGCCGCCGGGGGCGGCAAGCCATTTAGAACGCTCCAAAACCGGAGCGGGTAGACCGGAGCCCTTTAAAACGAGGCTCCGCGTGGTCGGGAGCACTGAGCTCCGACCAAAAATTCGGCGCGGCGGCCATCTTGTTTAGGGGGAGGTCCCAGCCACTGGCGCGAATCGCCATATTGGAAAGAGGGTGGTCCCCGGCCGTGCGCGCCTGGCGATTGGTGCTCTCCGCAGGGCGCGAAAATATCCTCTTGAGGAAGGGGGTCGCGCGGGAACTCCTTGTCCCTTTGTTCTCCCTCCTGGGTCCTAGTTCCCAGGGAAGGCCTTGTTAACGGACAGCGAGTGAGCGGAGCCACTGAGTCATCACCCCAAGCCGGACGGTTGCACCGGAGGGTGAGGAAGGGAGGTTTTTTTGCCCCTTCATTCCGGAGGTGCGCTGTGTGCGAAGCCACTCCGGCACCGGCACCAGGCAGCACAGGGGGAAGCAGGAGGGCCCAGCAGAGAGGCGGAGGAGACGAGCCGCCGTTGCCTTTCCCCTCGACTTCGTCGCGCAGGCTAGGGAAGGCCTCCCTTAGGTACTGCCGACCCCGGCCTCGCCTGCCTAGATTCTGGGACATAGTCCCTGCTTGAGCATGGCCATGGCAGAGGGCACTCCGGCCCAAGGCTCAGGGCCCCCCCGTCGCCGCCACGTCGAACGGAGGAACAGGGGGGGGCAAGAAGAAGGCAAAAACAAAGCACCTAACTGAGCCATCGAAGTCAGTGGAGCGGCAGGCCTTAAGGAGACACCAGGCCTTGGAAAAGGAGTTTGCCAAGGCTCAGCGCAGGGCTGTGGGTACAGAGAGAACTGACCTGGCACTCCTGGAGACTCCAAGCTCCTTTGGGCCGTCGGAAGCACAGGGGTCTGGGGAATGGATCCCCAGGAGTGGAACGGATGAGGACCTGTCCCCTATATCGGTGCCCTCTTCACCAGCACACTCTGAACCCACAACCAGCCAGGAGGAGGCTGGGCGCAGAGGTAGGAAGAGAACGAGGTCAGGTAAGTGTTTTTCTCAGCTTCACTCCCTCCTACAGGAAACCCTGAAGCAGCTCCGTTCATCCAGGAGTGAGTCTCCCTCCCCTAAGGCTCGCAAGCCACGGAGACACGTCCCCAAGGGGGGGAATGAACTGTTCCATGACTCTGACGCGTCTGAGTTTTCTCCACAGGCGTCAGATGAGGAGCAAGGGGAATGGGAGGACGAGGGAGCAGTGCTGTCAGGAGCTGAGGAGACAGAACAACAGACAGCACAGGCCCCAGGTCTTTTCGACCACACATTATTCCTTCCTCTCTTGCCAAAGGTTTGTGCGGCACTCGATATGCCAGCTAAGACAAAGGAGGTCAGGCCACCCTCCTCAGAGGAGGAGGATGCCAAAAACCCACTAATGTACTCTCCGGTGTCAGAGGTAATACAGGTGCCCTGTACCAAGGTGTTCAGGTCGTCGGTACGGGCCCAGTGGGCAAACCTGGGGGCCATACCATCACCTAGCGGTGTGGAAAAGAAGATGTTCAATGTCTGTGATCCCCTGGCATCACTTATTGAGGTGCCACAGGTCGATGAACCACTAATTTCTCTGTTTGCTTCCTCAGCCATCCCTGGAGACATGTCAGAGGCAATGAAGGCAGAGGAGAGGAAGGCAGAGCTCTCTCTCCGCAGAGTACACCACTCATCAGCCTGGGCCATTAGGGCCGCGTCTACTGCTTCTGTTTTCTCCAGGGCATCGATCAGGTGGCTGCGGGAGCTCCAGTCGAGCGTACCGCCAGAACAGGTACGCATACGACAGACTCTGACGAAGCTACGCATGACAGCGGAATTCATGGCGGATGCCACCCTGTATGCCTCACGATATTCGGCCAGAGCCATCGCAGGTACAGTAGCAGTTAGGAGACTAGCATGGCTAAAAAATTGGAAAACAGACCTGAAATCCAAGTGGTGCCTCGCCACAGCTAAGTATTCAGGATCGAAACTATTTGGGGCGATCCTGGATCCTTACGTGATTGAGGATAAGACCAAGAGAAAGGTGCTAGCGCACCCCTCGAGGAAGTCAGACAGGGGAGGACAGGAATTCCGCAGACAGGGGCCCCGGCAGAGCGGGGGCGGAGAATGGAGGCAGCCCTTTCAGGGAGGACGATCCTGGGACGGGCCCAGAAACGCGCGCGCCTTTCCGTACAGACAGGAGCGCGGCCAGGATCGTCCAGCCTCTGGCAGGGGTCAACCTTCCAAACGCTCCTATAGAGGTCGCCCCTACAGACGCTCCAAATGACGCCCAGGACAGCCCCATAGGGGGTCATCTGACGCTGTTCAGCGAAGCGTGGCAGACGACCACAACGGACGCCTGGGTCAGGGAGACAGTATCCCAGGGTCTAGCAATAGAATTTTACTCGACTCCACCAGACCACTTCAGAAGGTGTCCGTTATCACGCAACAGGACCAAGGCGGGCCTTCTAGATCAGGCCATAAATCACCTGAGGGACATAAGAGCCATAGAGGCAGTCCCTCCAGAACAGGAGGGTCGGGGATATTACTCCATCCTGTTCCTGGTACCGAAGTCATCGGGGGATTGGAGGGCCATCCTCGACCTCAAACGCCTCAACCGCTATGTAGTGTACAGGAAATTCAAAATGCAGTCCCTCAGATCAATCCTGGCCAGCATTCGGAAGGGAGACATGTTGTCCTCCATAGACCTCACAGAGGCCTATCTACACATTCCGATAAGGCCGGATCACAGGAGGTTTCTCAGATTCTGTTACAGGGGACGACACTACCAGTACAGAGCCTTACCATTCGGCCTGTCCTCAGCACCACGAGTCTTCACGAAGATTCTGGCGGCACTGGGAGCGCACCTACGCAAGATGCCGGTAAGGGTCCAATGCTACTTGGACGACATCCTGATCCTGTCGGGATCACACCAGGCAGCCCTGACAGACATTCAGATCACCATAGACACCCTCCAGACCCATGGCTTCTCAGTAAATCACAAGAAAAGCCAGCTCACCCCATCAAGGAGGCTTCTCCATCTGGGAGCCATCATAGACTCAGGGCAGGACATGGTATATCTTTCACCGGAGCGTCGGGAGAGCTTACAGAAGCTCGCGCGACTGGTGGCTCAAAAAAGAGTGGCCACCATAGTACAGCTCTCTCGGCTCCTGGGAAAGATGATCTCATGCCTGGGCATTGTTCCGTGGGCAAGGCTCCACTCCAGAAGTCTCCAATGGCTTCTACTCCCTTACCAGAGGCAGAACCAGAGCGCGTCGCTCAAAAGGGTCAGGGTCCCACCTCAGGTCATAGCATCCCTCAGATGGTGGAGGTCAGGCGCCCTAAGAAGGGGCACTCCGCTCAGGGAACCAGACAGGATCACGGTCACGACAGACGCAAGTCTGTTCGGATGGGGGGCCCACTCCGCGGACAAAATAGCCCAGGGGAGGTGGAACACGGAGGACCTACGGCACAGGATAAATTGGCTCGAACTGAGGGCCATACACCTGGCCCTGCGGGAATTTTCAGTCCATTTGTCAGGGAACCATGTGCTAGTCCTCACGGACAATGTAACAGCAAAAGCACATGTAAACAAGCAGGGCGGGACCAGGTCAGCGGCACTCATGAAGGAAGCCAGGGACCTGGGCCTTTGGGCAGAACAGCATCTGGCCTCGCTCAAGGCGGAACACATATCGGGGGAGGCAAACCAACAGGCAGACTCCCTCAGCAGAACAACGGTAGACCACGCAGAGTGGAGGCTGGCCCCGGAACTGTTCGAGGCAATCTCGGACAGGTTCGGCCGGCCCTGCCTGGACCTCTTCGCGTCTCCAGCAAACACTCAAACTCAACGTTTCTTTTCCAGGTTCCAGACCCGGGGAGCGGAGGGGACGGACGCGCTCAGATGCAGGTGGCCCCAGGGGCTGCTGTACGCCTTCCCCCCTCCGCCCCTAATACAGGCAACAATTCGCAAATTGATCCTGGAAGAAGCGGAGGTGATACTAATCGCCCCATACTGGCCGAGACGTCCATGGTTCGCAGACCTGGTAGATCTATCACTCTCGCCAGTGTGGAGACTCCCTCCGAGCCAGGTATCTCTGAGCCAAGGGAAACTCCAACACCCAGACCCACAATGGCTCCAACTAGCCGCCTGGCACTTGAGCGGGAGGGTCTGAGCAGACAGGCCTTCTCAGAGGAGGTCATCTCGGTCATACAGGATGCCCGTCGACCCTCTACCAACAGGATATACGACGCCACCTGGAGGAGTTTTTCCGCCTGGTGCAGCAGGCGGGGGTTAGACCCCATGTCAGTTACCATTCCGGATATCCTCCAGTACCTGTGGGAGGGCATGGACAGGGGGCTAGCGGTAAACACCATCCGTAGACAGGTAGCAGCCCTACAGACGGTCCTGGTCTGTGAGGATCGGGGAACCCTGTCCCAGAACCCGGCGGTGAGCGCATTCCTAAAAGGGGCCGCTTTCAGACGGCCACCAGCAGTTCACCGTTTCCCATCCTGGGATCTACACAGGGTATTACAGGCCCTAACTGTGGCTCCCTTCGAACCGATGGGGACCAGCTCACTCCGTTTTCTGACGCTGAAGGTGGTTTTCCTTGTGGCAATCACCTCGGCGAGACGGATTTCCGAGTTGGGGGCCTTGTTGGTCCGTCCGGACCTGCTCACGTTCGCAGAGGGCAGGGTGATCCTGAGACTTGACCCAACGTTCATTCCCAAGGTCAACACATGGTTCCACAGGGCTCAGGAACTGATCCTTCCGGATTTTTGTCCAAATCCCACACACCGTCTGGAAAGACAGTGGCACACTTTAGACGTACGCAGGGCTCTGCGACACTACGTTGACAGAACAGCATCTTTCAGGAGATCAGAGGCGCTATTCGTCTCCTATCATCCCTCTTCCAGGGGCCTGAAGGTTTCCTCTTCGACCATTGGAAGATGGATCAGGGCATGCATAGCCAAGGCCTATGAGTCATTGGACCTGCAGGTACCAAGCAACATTACAGCTCACTCCACAAGGAGCGCGGCCACATCGGCAGCTTGGCGCACGCAGGCACCGCTGGAGGAAATTTGCAGAGCGGCCATGTGGGCCTCTCCGTCCTCCTTTGTTAGGAACTACAAGATAGACCAATTTGCTGCAGCTGAGGGTTCGTTTGGCAGGAGGAGCTTGCAGCAGATAGTGGAGTCCTAGTAAGAGATAGCCTAGACTCCCACCCAAGGGGACTCATGAGGGCTTGGGTACGTCCCATTGGTGGATTCGGAATCCACCCATGCTGGAGAAGAAGCGTTGGACTTACCTGAACGCCTTTTCTCAGCATGGGGGGATGGAGAATCCACGCCCTCCTCTAACTTGTCTAGGCAGGAATTCTCTTACAGGACGCTGAGAGGGAGCTACACGGTCCGACCTGATGAGGAGCTTCGCCTGTCAAAAACTGGGGAGGAAGCCAAGAGGCGGAGCTAAATTTCGGACCTAGTCTGTGATTGGGTGACAGGCTGTCACAACCCATTGGTGGATTCTCCATCCCCCCATGCTGAGAAAAGGCATTCAGGTAAGTCCAACGCTTCATCTCTTCTTAAAAACCTCCAGTGATGAAGCAGATTCAGGAGAACAGGTAAGATCTGATTATTCCATCAGGGAGAGGAGGACGCATGCTGTGGCCAAAAATTTGAATTTGGCAGACAGATCCTTATGTACATTTTCTTTCTGCATAATTTTCTCAATCTTTATCTGGATGTCACATTTCTTTCTTTTAAAAAAGATTAATCTAGACATGAGATTAAAATTTTTTATATTATATATTTGGTGGGGGGAAAAAACACC
Source organism: Bothrops alternatus (assembly GCA_034064705.1). Taxonomy (NCBI): domain Eukaryota; kingdom Metazoa; phylum Chordata; class Lepidosauria; order Squamata; family Viperidae; genus Bothrops; species Bothrops alternatus. The sequence goes on from JARGCV010000023.1 coordinate 14,456,540, forward strand.
TCTCCCCACAATACATACAGAAGCAAGTACCATCTTTCAGAAAATGACTCCTTTATAGACTACAGCAGAAGAGGAAAGGATAAAACTCTTCCTAAAATTGGATTAATTATCAAGCCTGATGTTATATGCATTTTTCCAATTCTGCATATTAAGTGCAAAGCTGCATTTAAAGTGATACTACCATGAAACCTGAGGTCCTTCAAGACACAAAAAGTAGGCTATGGTAAGTATAGCATCTGTAACATTGATAGAGTTTACCTGGCCATCATTCAAAGCTACTTTAATTGTACCTATAATTATTTCACCTTTGTATCTTCAGTTCAAGGGCAACTAGTCACATTGCTTTATGTTGTGCCAAGACTTTCATGGCTGACTGAAAATGAAGTTTTCAGTTCCAGTCCCACAAAGTCATTTCCACACACATGTATTTCAGGTAGATGGATGACATCTTTATCACTTGGATTCAGGAACATCAGGCATCTGAGATGTTCAACCAGCACTTTAACAGTTTAATCTCACCATCTAGCTCAGCCTAGGTAAAACACGTAACAGATTTATTTTCTGGCCTCCATTGTGCAAGTATTTAATGAAGTGCTTTATAAATGTATATATCCTGGCTTGATTAAACAACGAATTGAAAAACTCATTCACAATAAGATAAAAACAGCTAGAAGGTTTTTAAAATAGAAAATTCAGTGAAACAACTATAAAAACATGTTTAAACTATAATAAACCCATTAGTATTCTGTGACTTTGTTCATCAATACCCAACCATTCAAGGCAGAGATCACTGTAGTGCCATTTTAATCAAAAGCCTTTATATCCAGCCAGTTTGCACCACATTGGCAGAACCGGTAGCTAATTTTTTGTGGCTCAGGCCCAGAATGGACTTATGGAAGTGGCATCCATACAAAGAACCGGTTGTTCACATATTTGAATCCCACCACTGCCCAAATCCATATGAGAATCTTCTATTCTCTTTGGAAGAAACAGAGGAGGGGGAAAAAGCCTTTTACATAGGTAGCTAAGAATTTTTCAAAAGTAGAAGATAAGATTTAATATAATATTAGTATAGACTTCTATTTTCCATTGAGAACTCTGCTAAACTAGAAAGAGTACAGAGAAGAGCAACAAAGATGATTAGGGGACTGGAGGCTAAAACATGTAAGGAACGGTTGCTGGAATTGGGTATGTCTAGTTGAACGCAGAGAAAGACGAGGGGGGACATGATAGCAGTGTTCCAATATCTCAGGGGCTGCCACAAAGAAGAGGGAGTCAAGCTATTCTCCAAAGCGCCTGAAGGCAGGAGAAGAAGCAACGGATGGAAACTAATCAAGGAGAGAAGCAACCTAGAACTAAGGAGAAACTTTCTGACAGCGAGAACAATTAATCAGTGGAACAACCTACCTCCAGAAGCGGTAAATGCTCCAACACTGGAAGTTTTTGAGAAGAGACTGGACAGCCATTTGTCTGAAATGGTATAGGGTTTCCTGCCTGAGCAGGGGGTTGGACTAGATGACCTCCAAGGTCCCTTCCAACTTTACTACTACCGGTACTACTACTACTACTACTACTATTATTATTATTATTATTATTATTATTATTATTATTATTATTATTATTATTATTATTAAATGCACTACAAACTCCACTGTTTGTGCCAATCTCTTCACAATTGCCTAAGCCATGTTTCTCAACCTTGGTAACTTTAAGATGTGTGGACTTCAGTTCCCAGAATTCCCTAGCCAGCCATGTTAAAGTTGCCCAAGTTGAGAAACACCGATATAAGGAACTCTGCTCTGCCTTCTGGAACAGATTCCGAATGTTAGGTACAAACATAGGACCTTCTTTAACAAAATTGGCAATCTAGTGTCATGAAAAAGCAGTTAAATAAGGTCCAGCGGTTACCTAGGAGACATGTGTGAGAGAACAGCCCTTGAAAAGGCAATGACAAGGCAACCACTTGTCACAAACAGTTCCTAGCTAAAACACCCTAATGTATCATCTGTGATCTAGTGCCTGGGCCAGATCGTTTCCATCTCAAAGGAAGGTTTAGGTTATAGATCTGTCCTTGCTTAAAGACAGTTGTGTAATGTAAAACAGCCATGCATCAGCAAAAAAGAGCCTAATGCAGACATAAATCAAAGGTCTAAGTGAAAGATATCTTCACTACCTTAGGCAATCTAGCAGCATCTTCATCTTTTCCATTTTTAACTTCTCATATATCCTAGGACTACGCAGGTTCTAAAAGGGAATTGGAAGAAGGGCTTTAGGCCTTGAAGGAGCAGAGTGCCTTGTGCTGTTTCTTAAGGCAGCATTTCTCATTTCAGGTTACTGTGAGAAACTGAAGAAAAGTTGTAACTGTTTTCCCAAAAGTGCACCAAAAAAAAAAGTATCTCTGTGTGTGTGTGTGTGAGAGAGAGAGAGAGAGAGAGAGTGTGTGTGTGTGTGTGTGTATAGGCATGTGGGGGTGCGTGGGGGTGGGTGGGAGGTCTGCTATGCTCACCCAAAGTCCAGAGCATTTTTATGCATCTTTTTGGAAGTATGCAGATCTCTAGCGCATATTAACAGTGCCAAGCAGCATTCCGCACAAGATAACCAAGCTAGCGTGTGGAAGAAGAAATAGCAATATCCAGAAACCACTCAGAGAATATTTCAGTTGACTCTAGCTTCTCACATTAAGAAAATGTTCTCTGAACAAAGAAACTTTAAAAGAAGATTGTGCAAATTGCAAACTTACAGCTTATGGAGAAATTTGCATTAATTGTTTGTATATTTTGGAATGCTTAGAAACGAGGCATTTTTGACATGCTGATCTAAAATAATAAAAATAAAATAAAATACAGCAAGAAATCTTGCTGTTCAGAGTAATTCACTTCTTTAATCAATATTTGACTGACTGAATGGTATTAGCAGACGGTAGCCCAAACACCATCAGGATGCCATACCTTCAGATTGTATGCTACTTGCACTGTTGAATGCTGTACTTTATGTTAAACCTTATGCTCCGTAGGGTTGGGCTGTAATCAGAAATGTCCCTTCTGTAAGCCAAAACGTTTGGCTTCCTTTGTGCCACTCTTATTAGGAGATACTTTTAAGACTTCTTGGACACATGGCTTTTTTTAGCTTGCCAGCAAGGGTCAGGTCTAGGAACTTTTAAGTCTTCCTTCTTTTTCAAGCTTCTTATAAACAACGGTGCTTGAGGGCTATTGCAGTTCAACAGGTCAATCAAATAGCACACAAGATAAAGAGCCTCCCGGGTGTCCAAAGTCCCCTGACATGGCTAACACAATGGCCAGCTGATCAAACAGCCACATATTACCCCAGGGTAGAAAAGGTGGTGGAAGCAGGCAGCTTAGGTTTGCCTGTTGTTTCAGTTTTGATCTGACCATACTCATTGCCTGGCCATGAGCTGGGTAGAGGCAAAAATCTGAGAATTTCTCCCAAAATCATGATAGGCTATAATTTTGTATGTAGAATATCAACATCCTCTATTCTCTCAATTGTTTCTTTGTTGCAGATGCACAGAACTGCATTAGGCTTGACAGGACATAATGTGTGTGTGTGTGTGTGTGTGTCTTAAAAAAGACAGATTTGAAAATGCAGGAATTGCTTTTAATTGAGTAATTCATAACTATTAGCTGCCGAAATAGTTTTATAGCTTTGTAACAGTGGCGAATATCTGTAGCTCAGGTGTAAGATGAAGGTGAATGTTTGTTCGCCGTGGCTTGTGAGTTGGTTTCTGAACACTTCGTTACCAGGCTAGATAACATCTAGGGGATGTCAGTGTCAGTGTTCTTCTGTTTATATGGACTTCAGGTGTGGGAGTATCAAGTGAGGGTATTGTTATGGGTCTTGTGATGATGTGGTTTGGGTACACAGCACCAAAACCACACCACACCACACAGTCAACCACCATGCAAAAACTAACCCTACCATATACAAAAGGGGTTCCAGAAAGGACAGCCAGAATTCTCCAACTCCTAGGAATAGCAATAGCCCATAAACCCGCAGCCACACTCCGCCAGGAATTATCCAGAACCAAAGACAAGATACAGAAGGATGAAAGAAACAATGTAATCTACAAAACCAACTATAAAGATTGCAATCAATTCTATGTGGGACAAAAATCACATCAATTAAAAACCAGGATTCATGAACACCAGCTGGCAGTCAAATGCCACGATCCCAAACCCTTAATCTCTACCTACACCAACACCAAGCAACACCAGTTCGATTGGAGCAACACTAAAATCATCCACCACACTACCACCCACCACGCCACATTCATGTGTTCATTGAAGCCTGGCACTCCACAAGCAATTTCATCAACAGACACATTGATCTACAGCCAGCTTATGAACCCCTCAGAATCCAAATCAATTGCAGTCAACTGGAGACAGCACCAACCCTCAACCAACCCATGCAAGCCCCCTCCCCCCACCAGCAGTTCACCTCCCAATGACCCTGATCTGATATAACCTCCCCATCACAAGCCTCATCACAAGTCTGTCGCTGATGACTCACACTTGACCTGTCACAAGACCCATCACAGATACTCACTTGACACATCCACACCTGAAGACTTTACAAACAGAAGAACACTGACACTGACATCCCCTAAACTCCACTGAAGATGTTACCTAGTCTGGTAACGAAATGTTTGGTAACCAACCCACAAGCGTCACCTCAGTTTTATCGTTGCCAATGCAGTCCTAGGCTGCATAAACAGAGGGATAGCATCAAGATCACGAGAAGTAACAGTATCACTTCATGCTGCACTAGTGAGGCCACACTTGGAATACTGTGCCCAATTCTAGTTGCCATGATACAAAAAAGACTCTGAAGCCCCTGGAAAGAGTGCAGAGAAGAGCAACAAAAATATTGAGTCTGCAGGATAAATCGTATGATGACCAGTTAAGGGAACTAAGTATGTCTAGCTTAACAAAGAGGATTAGGGATGGCATGATAGCTGTCACAGAGAAGAGGGAGTCGACTTATTCTCCAAAGAAATTGAGGATAGTAGGAGAAGCAATGGGTGAAACTCATTAAAGAGAGATCCAACTTGGAACTAAGGAGAAATTTCCTGACAGTGAGAACAATTAATCAATGGAAGAGCTTGCCTATCAGAGTTATGGGTGCTCCATCACTGGAAGTAATAAAGAAAAGATTGGAAAGCCATTTGTCCAGGATGCTATATGTCCTTATGCCTTGGGCAGGGAATTGGATTAGAAGACTTCCAAGGTCCCTTCCAAGCCTATGATTCTAGGATTCTACTGATCAGCTTCTATTAAGACATTTATAAATTGTATGATATCAAATTATAAAAAAAGATTATGTTAGGACAGTGGTGGCGAACTTATGGCATGCGTGCCAGAGGCGGCACTTAAAGCCCTCTCTGTGGGCATGCATGCCGTTGCCCCAGCCCTGCCTCCCCCCATGACCCCCTCCTTACCAGCAGCCCTCCTGGAGGAGAGTCACCCATGGGAATGGCCTGCATGGAGAGCACAACCAAGGACATGGCAGCTGGGCAGCAGGGACAAGACTTTGCCCCCGTGCCCCATCACATGCAGATGATGCTGCGGGGTGTGGGCGGAGGGTGTGACCATCATGACCAGCGGCGATCTGCTGTGGTGGGCTGTGGAGGCAGTGGGTGGCCCTGCAGGCAGGCAGGGGCAGAGCGGGGGCAGGGGCAGAGGGTGTGGCAGGGGGCATAGTGGGGGCAGGCCAGGGGTGGGTCGGGGTGGTTTTTGGGCACTTGATCTCTAAAAGGTTCGCCATCACTGTGTTAGGAATAACTCACCAATCTTGCAACATCCAGAAAGAGGTAATAAAACATTTAAAAATAAATCAACAAAACATTTTACTTTTATATTAGTAAATATACATATAGGACCAAGTTAAAAAAATTGGAAAAAATCTCAGAAGTAACATGTTGTCAATATCTTATGCTGATGGTTCATCATATAATAGGGTTTATAAAACTTTATAGATCAGGAAAAAAAATATTTTGGGCCTAGAATCAGATTTGATTGTGATCTTGCATCACTTAACTTCTTACAGTTTTTTTTTCATGTGTATTTCACTGTTTTAACAATACAAAAAACCCCAAACCTCAAGTTCCTGAAATCTAAACTTCAGATCTATCCACAATCTGATATTCTTATTTTGGGCCACTTTCTTAGTTTTCACTTTCAGAGAATCTGCCTTTTCTTCTACTAAATGCAAACAAAGTGGAACTCTGTGCTTGGATAGGGGCATGATTAACAGCATGACTTCCAAAGAGAGCCCAAGAAGGAAGCACATGGAATGCAGCAAAGACAGGAAGAATTATTGTGGACAAAGGTCAGATGGATCAGAGCTGTATAAGATGATATCTGAAACCTGACACATTCCAGGAATTTTTGGCACATTAATGTCACCTTAAAGAGCATGTATTGCATATCCCCAAAGTCATGCTGCATGTTAGGTTTCATAAATTCTGTGCAAGTACATTTTGGATCTTTTTTTTTAAATTAGGAATGATGGAAAGTGGAGGAGGTGGAAAGATTTACTGCTATTTGGTATGCCAATTGCAGCAGGTGGGAGATTCTATCCATTCCTATTAGCCATAATTAGAACAGTAATATAGTATGTTTCTGTCCTGCTTCTGCACTGATGATGATGATGATGATGATGATGTATGCCTACAAGTCAGTCTTGACTCCTGGTGACTGACAAGTCTCTGCAATTTTCTTGGCAAGTTTTTTTTTTTAAACTATTAGCTATTGCTTTCTTCTTAGGCCTGAAAGACAACAAATGGCTCAAAGTCATGTATCAGATTTTATGTATAAGGGAGGATTAAAGATCAGGTTTGCTGGTCCAGTGTCTTTAACCACTACACCAAACTGCTTCTCAGTAATATCTTAGTACTTATAAAATCCGTTTAGGAGCAGATAATATCATTATTGGGACCCATGAAAATAGCATAAAAGTCTGTTTGAGATTTTGAATTCTCCAAAATGTTTCAGCAGGCAAGATGTTACAAACCTAAGGGATGGAGAAGCAGCCCAAAACTTAAGACAGATTTTAAAGTCATGTTGTTTGCAGTGCAAGGTCAGCCTAGAGTGGATTTCCAGACTGAAATTCATTAGTTAGTGGGAGAAGTTGATGCTGTCAGTTTACAACTTGTATTTAGGAAAAAGGTAAATGATTTCTTCCCCAGCCTTTGGGGAAGGGGGTGAGAATCTTCTACTTTAGTCTTCCTGGCATTGCATTTTTAAAATTATAAACAAACCTGGAAAATATTTTATTAAGGGACTTCAGAAGATGGGTCTTTTTTCTGAGGGACCATCTTTCCCCCATAGTATCCGCTGATCATATAAAATCTGATGTATGTATGTACACACACACACACACACACCCGTCCTAAGAAACCCCAAAGACAAAATTGAGTTAGAAAATCAAGGAGTATATGAAATCCCATGCACCGCTTGCCCCACCACATACATCGGACAAACCAACAGAAGAATAAGTGCACTGAAGAACACAAGAACTCAGTCAAAAAAGAGGAACCAACTTCTTCCCTGGTCCAACACCTTAAAGCCACAGGACATGAAATTGACTTTAAAAAGACCAGAACTATCGCCAAAACTGAACACTTTAATAACAGAATAATCAGAGAAGCCATAAAGATAGAAAAACACCTACACAGCATGAGATGATACCTCCCGCATACCAGCCATTTGGAAACACACCCTTATTGACAAACGAGTCCCTAACACAAAGAATGACACCAGACCCACACTCACGAAAACCACACAGGATGTCACCACCACACATCCACGCAAAAAGCAAACCCAAACCCACACCGATGATGAGGCACGACAACAAACCAGAAGCCAGACCACAGCTGCATCATTAGCCACTTTAAACCCCTCCAATCCATACATGAAGCAAGCTGACACCCACAATGAAGATGAGGCACGACCACGAACATGAAGCCAAACAACAGCAACGCAGCTCACCATCTCAAATTCCCCTGAAACTCAGACTAACCTGAGCACAACAAAGCCCCCACCCAAACAGAACATTCCCCCATCCAATCAGAGCACAGCCAACCCCCCATCCAATCAGAGCACAGCCAAGCCCCTAACCAATCAGAACACACCTCCACCCAATCAGAACACAGCCAAGCTCCCACCCAATCAGTTCATACCCCCACTGGCAGTTAAAAGGAAGAAACAACTATGATTACACATTGCTCCTAGAAGCACGAAGCCGAAAACACCAGCCTGAAGATGACAAATGGGACTTCGTCAAAATGTCGCCAAGACACTTCCAATTTTATGCAGGAGAAAACCTGAATAACCAAAGACCTACATATATATACATATAAACACACACACACACACATAAAACAAGTCCACCATGCATAATAAAATGTCCCTTCATGTTCTTCACATTTCCAGCATTGACTAGTAGTATCTTTATACATACTTTATACATACTTTATACATAGATAATTTCTATGTATAATTTCTGATGTCATATACCAATGGTACCTCATCTTATAATCATTCTCTTCTAAATTACAATACAACGTGCATTTCAATCCTAAATAACAGATTCTTGAAAGCTTGCCATATATTCTTCATGTCCCATTTTCTACCAAACAAAACCAGGGAGGGGAATAGGAGTTATTTTGGGTTTATCTCATGTTTTCCACTTTCTATAAACTCTTCTTCTCCCTTAAAGCTTCACTGTTCATTGTTCCCATTCTCTTCCTAGAGCCAGATTTACATGCTTTCACGGGACTCTCACTTGGGGTTGGGGAAAGGAGAATCATTATGTTGTCACTAAAATCACTTTAAGTCATAGCATTGCCTAAAAGATGCAGGGAACTCAACCCCCAATTTGTGATGTTTTCCTACAGATTGTTAAATCTTCTCTGCCTTAGCCCTGAATATTTTTTGCTAGAGCAGATAAAAAGCAATAGTTGGCCATATTTAATAGGTCTGAGCAAATCGCCCTGATCTATTTTGAACAGTCACTTTGCCTGATTAATGGCCATCACTCTACCTCAATTAACACAGCTTTTCTGCATGTGCTTATACTACCGTAGGCTTTTCCTTTTCCTTCGTCCCTACTTTTCTTGAATCTGGACATGTTTTGTTGGGCTTTTGTGCCACAGAATACATCTGGATATAGGCAACATTTGGAGATTGTTTTGTGAATCTGCTATGAACTTATGTGGATTCATCCAATTATGGAACCCAGAAAGCAAGTAGGTAAGCTTGTTCCTTTTCACGTCTTCATATCTCATAAGGATATACTCTGATACTCAGCTGATACTTTTCATTTTCTCTAAGCAAATAGGCATATTTTTAAACATAGCCTTCAGCTTAAACCACCCTCAACTTTTCTTTTGGGGTTACAGAGACGTAAGATATTATATAGATGATGCTAGGGGCTAATGCTTCATTTAGCAGCATGCCAGCTTTTGATTTATTTTCTAAAAAATTGAACTAATGCTTCTAAAAAGCCAGGTAGGAGCAGGCAGTCTGGTAGGCACCAGAAAGTTCCTCATAGACGTCATTATCTAATACTCTTAATGTAGCGTTTCCTAGATTTGAATGAAAGTTATTATGTTTTCTGGTAAGAAAATTATGGATACCGCATCCTGTTAATCCCCATCCTGTTAATTGCAGCAAAGTGTGAAACTGCTTTTCCACATCTGTTTATTAGAAATGAAATGACCAGCAATTAGCTCAATATGTAAAATATTTTACTGCTCACATAGAAGCCTTTGCTTCCACTGCATGGAAATTCTTTAAAGGAAAATGGTAAGATAGTGTCCACAGTCTCATTATTTTGTGCATTATTTATTTATTTATTTATTTGATTTGACTTCTATGCCGCCCTTTACTTCTGAGATCCAGTTTATCCTATGGAATTCGAACATAGCAAACTCTTTGTGTGGTGCCACTGTATTTCAAGCTTGATGAGGTTCAGGTTTCTTTGAACTGCAGGGAAATTGATGTGAAAGTTGTGTGTGAGAGCATCACTGGGGATGGCATAGGACCTGTTCCAAGTAGATTGTGCCTGAAGGACTCACAGAGTTTATAGTCATTCTTGGCAGCAAGGCAGGCATCAATTCCTGGCATCTTTGGACAGCTGCCCAGCTGAGGCACTGAGGGTACTTCAGGCAAGAGCAGAATCTCGCTGCCTTTCTAATTTCTTTCCTTGCCCTCGTGTCACACAAGTCCTTCTTGCAATGAAATGTTCAGAGGGGACTAACATTGCCTGATACATAGGTCATTGATAACCATGTGCAATACTTTGTCCAGGGTCTCTTCGTTAGATTTGGTGTGGCAGAGTAGCTTAGACTGTAAGGTTAAACCTGGAGATCAAACTGATGTGTGTAAATTAATATTCACATACATTGCCCTTACATTTAAACAAAATTTAGGTTGCTGCAATATGTTCCTATTATTTCTGGCCCTGGCTTTTGTGTTCCCAACCATCTTGTCACCTCTGAAATGGCTTTGTATTCCTCTTCTAGGAGATGCAACTGAAAAAGGGGACACCATACAGATTTGTTTATTCGTGTCAGAAGCATCACAATTAAAATAAATTTAAAATATAAGATACAAGATTAAAATGTGTACACATTAAACAATCCAGAAGCATCCAAAGCGTAGGGAGCTGCTCATTTCTGCGACAGTGGTTACCTCCTTTCTTCTCCAGACTGCACATAAATTGTTTCTCTTGTTCTGAGCCTTTTAAAAATGAAGTTCTCAGCTTCATGCTCTGCTTCAATCCACTTAATCATCGTTGCTGTCAACAGTAACACATGATCTAAGGCAGTGATGGGATTCAAATATGCGAACAACCAGTTATCTGGGTGGATGCCACTTCCGGAAGTCCATTCTGGGCCTGGGCAACAAAAAATTACCTACTGGTTCTGCTGAAGTGGTGCAAACTGGCTGAATCCCACCACTGATTTGAGGTCATCTAATCCATTCCAAGTTGTAATAAGTGGATCCTTGAAGACTGTCTACACAATTCAGTTTGGCTTCAGTTTATTCCATAGTCCAGGTTTTCACTGTGAGCCCTTGCCCAAAGATATGTCACTTGTAGAGAATGTGGGTTCTCCATTTCTGAGAAATTCCCACCCATTTTAAGAATAAATGGGATAACTAACTCCCTTCCAACTCTGTTATGCTGTTAACCAACCCCTCAAGGATAGTTTATTGATTTTCATGCACATTGCAGAAAGTTGTTGCAGATGATATTTATAGTCCCTTCCAACTTCAGCAACATAAAAGGCCATGATGGGTGGGAATTCTGCAAGTTCAGCCTCAATGTATCTGGAAAGCACCCAAGTTGGAAAGAGCGTCTTAGTCAATGGGTGTATATTTGGCTTCTGTTGTAAATCTTATTATATTATCATGTGCTACATGAAACTATGCTTATTCTCAGAATTTATAGGTGGTGTTGCTTTTTCCTTTGGGTGCTTAATGTTCAATCTTTGCTTTGTTATTCTTTTTTTCAGAACTTAGGAAAACTAGCCCGATCAACTCCTCTCTAGCCAAGGCTTCCAGACATTTGATTTATCACTGATCAGTTATAACCTGCTTTGAAATAGTTGAATCTTCCTCAGAGATTCTATCTGATCATTTGCTTTTAAATTTTTCCGAACAATTTTATTGTTATGAGATACTTCAGTGAGCACGTTTGTTAAGGTCACAACACTGTCTGTAACACAGATTTTCACAATGAGTAAATTTGGGGTGGGGACAAATGACAAGAAATGTGTAAGGATGTCATAATACATAATGCTGTGTCTTATGATTCCCAACAAACAACAAACATGCAACTGTGCTGCTCATAATGGCCGCACTATAATTTTGGCATTATTTTGATGTGTTGCAGAGGCTGAGGTTTTTGAAACAAAAAGACTGACTGTATAATAAAGAAGAAAACTCTGCTGTTTATTCTCAATTTGCAAATTGCAGACCTGTGGAATTTACTACATTAGGCTCATAAACATAGCCACTTTTCAGATACAATACTACCGGTAATTAGCAAAAAAAAAAAAAAATTGCTTAGAAAACCTCCATCTTTTTTAATGAAAAAGGCCTCAAGGTTATAGTCCCCTAATGAATTCTTCATTAACTGTCTCAAGGCATTAATAGAAGAGTGTCGCCCTCTTAATCTGGCCCACAGACTCCATAAGTAATGTCATTTTTATGTGACAGAAAGGCTGAGGTTTAATTGCTGCAGGAGGAATTTCCATTCAGTTTCCAATGAATTTAGTGTGCCTGAATAACAGACAGTCCTGTTTGTTCTGAACTTGCAGTTATTAGTTAAAAGTTGTTATTGGTTGTGGATTTTTAGTCAATATCGCTGAGGATAGCCAGTAACTGAAGTCATTTGTGAACTGTACTAGTACAGGTAATCCTTGACTGACAACAGTTCATTTGGTGACTGTTTGAAGTTACAACAGCATTGAAAAATATTACTTATGACCATTTTCCCCACTTATGACCATTGCAGTGTCCTCATGGTCACATGATTTACATTCGGACGCTTGACAACTGACTCACATTTATGACAGTTTCAGAGTCCTGGGGGTCATATGATCACCTTTTGCAACCTTCTGACAAGCATTGGGGAAGCCAGATTCACTTAACAACTGTGTGATTCAACAACTGCAGTGATTCAGTTAACAAGAAAAATGATAAAACAGGGCAAAAGTCACTTAACACATTTCTCACTTAGCAACATAAATTTTGGGCTCAATTGTGGTTGTAAGAGGACTGCCAATGGTGTACTGAGATAGAATCCATCAGAATTAGAACTGCTTAATTTGGATTAAAACATGCATATTTCCTGCTCTTGTCAGTATGAATAGCTGCTGCACATCTCATTTTGAAATAAATTGTTCAAATTCAGATGCCCAACATAAATACGAAACTTGTATTTAGAAGCATTATATTGTATAGTGCAACTTTAACTTCATTTTTTTTTAAGGTGAGGATGTTAGATTATGGTTTTAAATGCTCTGAAGGAAGCAATATTGGAATTAATTGGTTTCTAAGTAAATAGGGTTCTAATCAGTGGTGTGTGCCAATTTTAAATGTGGAAATACTGTTTGTATTAACCTGATCACTTCATACTTCACTGTGTTCTATTTACATTCTATTTTCTTGTTTTTCTTTATTTCTAATGAAATGAAAAGATTATGGATCCTCCATATTTAGCAATATACTCCTTTTGTCTTTGCTCATATTTATTGAACAAACAAGATGTAAATCAGTAATAAAAAACATTTCCATGAAATGAAATAATCACTCACAATAATCAGGTTCTTTTTTGGTTCATGATGAGTATGCTTCAGGTATTATGGCAACTCTAGCCATTTTGTCCAGATAAAGCTCCTATTATAAGCAAATGCTACAGGAATACTCATGGTGATTTATATAAAAAGCCATCGTCTGCTCTGAAATAATCTTGGTTTTAGTCTATTCAATGATATAGGCAGATTCACTTTCAAATCCATGGAACTTTCTCTGCCTGTTCAGAAATGCCACCAACATCTTGTCTCTATATCTCTTGCAACATCTGTAACCCTTGATGGGCATCATCCATGTTCAATGGCAGTGGTTTTCCAAGATATCAGATTGGATATTTTTGGAAACTTTTCTATACCATGCATGTGTTCTACCACTGAACTGGGTTGTTGTTGTTGTTATTTTTTCTTAAATCTATATTACAAGTCCCTGTTGACTTTGCTAGTCGGAAGCTGGCAGTGAAGGATGCAAATGTCAATCATGTCACCACTGCAACATCATAATTGTGAGTTGATTGCCAAGTGTCTGAATTATGATATATGATCACAGGAACACTGCAATAGCTGTCCTTACAAGGACCCATCATATGCACCCCTTGTTCAGCATCATGGTGACTTTCAGAAGATGTCAACCCAATGCGCAGCAGCAGTAAAAAAAGCAAATTCCATGCTTGGCATGATTAGGAAGGGAATCGAAAATAAGTCAGCAAGTGTTGTATTACCTCTGTACAAATCGATGGTGAGACCACACTTGGAGTACTGTGTACAGTTCTGGTCACCACACCTCAAGAAGGATATAATGGAACTGGAAAAGGTGCAAAAAAGGGCAACAAGAATGATCAAGGAAATAGAGCGCCTCCCTTATGAAACCAGATTGCAACGCCTTGGTCTCTTCAGCCTTGAAAGACGGCGTTTAAGGGGTGACTTGATCGAAGTGTATAAAATCATGCATGGGATAGAAAATGTGGATAGAGAAAAATTCTTTTCTCTATCACACAATACCAGGACAAGGGGGCACTCCCTAAAGCTCATAGCTAAGAAAGTGAGGACAAATAAAGGGAAATATTTCTTCACCCAGAGGGTCGTTGATTTATGGAATTCACTTCCTGAAGGGGTCGTGACAGCTGTCAGCCTTGACAGCTTCAAGGCAGGGCTAGATAGATTCATGGATGCAAAGTGTATTGGTGGTTATTAAAACAGATGTCCATGTGCCGCCTCTATGTTGGTTGAGGCAGGCAGGATTCCCTTGGGTACCATTTGTTGGGGGTCAAGGGAAAGGGAGGGTTTTGCCTTCTCTTTCTGCTCAAGATCCCCATGTACATTTGGTGGGCCACTGTGTGACACAGAATGCTGGACTCGATGGGCTTTGGCCTGATTCAGCATGGCTCTTCTTATGTTCTTATGTTCTAACATTCACTGAATGAGTGGGTATTAAATGAGCACTATCTGTAGAATATTGGCGTTGTACAACAGTTTTGTATATGGCAGTTCAGGCTTTGTTCACCAGATCCAAGTATGTAACAAAAAAAAAAAAAAAGGAATTGTTTCACTTGTTGTATTAAGAGGATCAACCTCTGACACTGAATTGCCTGTTTTGCTGAAAAATATCAAGCCGAACAACCAAATGTATACACCACAAACATAGAGCTAAATTTTATTAAAGGTAAAAACCCAAGGGTGCAAACCTGACCATTTATCCTACTGTGAATTGAGAGAGAAGATATCAGTGCAAAATACAACCATTTAAGACACTGTTAGGAAAAGGCAAAGTCCAGATAAGTCTACATTTGATTTGTATTCTGTTAGTTACTATGGCAGCCCGGTTCCCATCAGATGTTATCTACAAATAAGGGTGAAGGGCTGATATTAAGGCTGAGCCTGGCTTCATGAAGTCTTGATTGAGTGATTGCCCTAAGGGGAAAACAAATGGATTACGCCCCTATCTCAATGTGCCTGACCAGACGGTTCGCCTTTATTTCCAAAAGGTCCGAGGGAAACAATGTGTCCTTTGACCCTGTGGAATTGCCTTTCAGATCAGCAATGGTGGCAATTACAGATGTCATCCCACCTCTTCCTTTCCTTCTCTCCTGAAACAAAGTTGCAGCCCAGATACCAGTTTTCATCTGGCTTGTCTTTTCATCATGTTTGATTATATATAATTGTGTTCTATTTTACTTTATTATTTAAATTGTTTGAAATTATTTGACTTCATTATGAAATCATTTGCCTTTGCTTTTTAATATGCAGATCTACTTTGAAATAAATGACAGGTTACATTATGCAACCTGTTACACTTGATTAATGTCATTAACAAAAATAGCAATATCCATTTCATGAGAAACACATTTGGCTAATAAGATAAGATAACATAACCTTTATTGTCATTTTTTTTTACTGTGGGCACAACGGCACACATCAAAAATGAAATTTAGTTGCCCGCTCTCAAAGTGAAACACATACATGACACATACCTAAACATATTATATACAACATATGTACAGACCCACATCCCTACATATACATAACAAATAAATATTAAATATTGTCCATCTTGAATATATAACAGAAGGAGGAAGCTTGAGAGTTCACAAGGTTAATGCTGTATGGAATGAAACTCTGGCTGAATCTGGATGTTCTGCTACAGATACCACGAAGCCTCCTCCCAGAAGGTAACAAGGAAAACAGGTCATGAAGAGGATGTGTAGTGTCCCAGATAATCTTATGGACCCTGCTCAAGCAACGCTTCTGTGCTATGTGCTGGATGGGAGGAAGGGAACTGCCAACGATCTTTTTGGTCAGCTGCACCACTCTCTGCACCGCCTTCCTGTCTGAAGCAGTGATGCTTCCAAACCAGACTGTGATGTTGTATGACAGGATGCTCTCGATTGTCCCCCTGTAGAAAGTGGTAAGGATAGAAGAAAGATGTGCTTTTCTCAGTGACGCAGAAAATGCAGGCGCTGCTGTGCCCGCTTCACCAGTATCTCCCTGTTGAGTGACCAAGCCAGCCAACTTGGTAGCTGCACATCCAGGAATTTGATGCTGGTAACCATCTCCACAGGTGAATCATTAATGCACAGAAAAGTGTGGCGGTCCCTGCCTTTTCTGAATTGTATAATTCTAATAAAGCAGATACCCTTTTTATAAAACTCGTCAAGTTAGAGTACAATCCCATACCTGCTTATTTGGAAGGAATATTCATTAAACCCACTGAGGCATAATTCTACAAATATCTGTTATCCTACTACAGTACTTTTATCTGAGCTCGTTTTCCCAAATTGGAAGATACCATTTAAAAATGAGGAGTAAAGGCTTTTTTTTTTTTCAAAGTACACCAACTGAATTCACTCACAAACCCAATTACAAAGATGATTAAATATAAAAGTGAAGTGAAAATGCCCTTTGTGCCACCATAAATATTTGGATAGATGTGACTTTTACCAGCTACTCATAATTTGGCAACAATAATGTTGTCTGAATGCAGGATACAGGTTCCTTCTCCCTACTCAGATCACAGAATATAATCATTATTAGTAGATTAGTTTAGGGTTAAATAGACAAGCCAGAAGTAGCAGCATTTTGTAGAGCCATGTGTAATATCTCCCAAACAAGCCATACATTTCTAACTGCTCATGGGAAGACTCATTTTATGTTTAACAACCTCATGAATTGTACCATGGGTTCCTAAACCTGCATTCTGTATAACAACCTAACTGGACAAAGG
The DNA here is from genome assembly GCA_034064705.1 of Bothrops alternatus. Classification (NCBI taxonomy): domain Eukaryota; kingdom Metazoa; phylum Chordata; class Lepidosauria; order Squamata; family Viperidae; genus Bothrops; species Bothrops alternatus. The sequence goes on from JARGCV010000023.1 coordinate 14,473,597, forward strand.
CTAAGTACTCAGCTTCCACCAAATATTCTACACAGACCAATCAGATAATATTCACAGGCTGTCTGTGATAGGTCACTGCCCTCTCTCCTACATTTCAGATTCCAAATTGTATCCCTTGCACAAATCACAAATCACTATTGGTGATTTGATTATTAATTCAACTCATTACAAAATAGATAAGTCTGGCAAGAGGTGCCGAATGGCACAAACTTGCTGAAGTTAATTTTTCCTCTCCCTAGCCTCATGATTCCCAGATGAATTGGGATTTTATTTTTTAATTTTATTTATTAAAAAAATATATGACCACCCAACTTACTCAAGGTGACTCTGGGAGGCTTGCAGTAATAAAACCCCAAATACTAAACCCAGTAAATCCCTACCCCCATGGTGACAACATTCAAACAAACTACTTAATGGGCTCCATATCATCTTGGAATACTCAGACCTATTGGCAAAACCATATCTTCAAGAACTTTTGGAAGAGTTGAAAGATGAGGGCTAATCTTATATCCATGAAGATGATCTTCCATAGGGAGGGAGCCACCACAGAAAAGGCCCCTCTTGGTCTCATTAGATGGATCTCCTTGATGGAGGAGACCCATAACACATCCTGCCTCCCCAATCTGGTGGGTCAGGTAGATATAATTAATTCAAATTCATTACATTAATTAAATAAGATCAGGTAGATGTACTTAATTCAAATGTATTACATTAATTTGTAACTCAGATAACCTAGCCCCCAACCATGAAGGGCTTTAAAATATTATTGTTTATCACTGCTACCTGGGGGTGATAGGAGTTATAATCCAGCTTATTTGTAGGGCAACAATTGTGAAAGTCCATATGATATAGAAAGCAATTTAAAGGATCCTACAAAAGAGAATGGATGAGTGGGATTTGGGCTTGGGAATGTATGTGTTCAAATGTAGTTCAAAGTAGAATTTTCTAGAAGCCCAGAAAATGCTTGTGTGCCTGTTCAGTGGCTATGCAGAAGCTTCATCTCATTCCTAAATGGACCAGAGGGAGTCAGAAGAGCAAGCAAAACAATGCAGCAATTTCACATTGCTCTTCAAAGGTAAGGATTGTGCAGTGCAAGAGTGTCTGCAGGGGATGATACCCCCCCCCAGAATCAAGATGCACATAAAAAACAGACAGAGTTTCGATCTCACTATCATAGCTGCCACCTTGACTTTTTAATCACACCTTGCAGACACCCTGGTAAGGGCTTGAAGCTGTTTTAGATGGGTGATACATAGCTTTGCATGGCCCTAGGCTGTCCACCTTCACACAAGATACCCTATAAGAATAGAAGAAGTGATTTCTTCTGGCAGCAAACTCCTGCTCTATGAAAACATGGTCCATTATACTTAAAGGTTCCTACCTTCTTGCCTTGATTTTGATGCAATAGATCAGTGTTTCTCAACCTTGACAATTTTAAGGCATGTGGACTTCAACTCCCAGAATTCCACAGCCAGCTTTGCTGGCTGAGGAATTCTGGGAGTTGAAGTCCACAAGTCTTAAAGTTGCCAAGGTTGAGAACCCCTGCAATAGATTGACCTGGCTATCCATGCTGGAAAGTGCATTGTCCCTCTTGAACATCAGCACACACAATTCCAGTAAGTGTCTACCATCTATTCAGGCAAATTTTGTTTCCACCTTTCTGTTATTTCCACAGACAATATTCAACCGGCAAGGGCCAAGAAACAGAGTGGAGGATGAAAACAGTTATATGTAGGTTCATCACAAAGAGTGGTGGGTATTTCTCCAGAGTGATTCACCTGTGAGGGAGGGTGGGAGGGAGAAAGGCACGGTGTAGCACCTTTGTTTGCTTTTAGAAATGTTAGCCTTTCGTTATTACTCATTTGTTCCATTATTTGGAATGCCTGGGCACCGCTTTCAAAGAGGATTATGGATCAGAACACCACTTGGAGATAGAATGTCTTTGCCAGGTGAGATACATATAAAGAGAGACAGAAAAACCAGATACAAAAATGCCCTCAAACTCTAGCTTCATTGGAAATACGGTAGAAACAAACAAACAATTCAGAAAAATAATTAATCAAGAGGAAGTTATATTTACTAGTATATAAAAGAGCTGGAAAAACTCAATAAAATGTTATTTTTTTTCTTACTGGTTGATAAAACCTAACAAATACAGGTCTGCAAAAAATTATCTCATTTAGCACTGAGCACGGTACTGCAAATACGTTTTGAAAAGTAAGATAAATTGAGCAATACAAAAAGGACAATGTTGCATTAGAGATTATTGTTATTAACTGTGTGAACAAGAGTAGGAAGTATTGTTTTTTATCATGGGCTGCAACTTTTTTCTTCTTAATTGTTTTTGGCCCCTGTGCAGAAGGCATGGGGATAATGTTGTGGCACCACTATCTTGTATAGGCATATGTGTTTATTGGTTAATGTTTTTTTTTTCAAAAAGAAAAAAAACACGTTTTATATTAACCTTTATTTCATCAGAAAAATGTCCGAATAATTGTAGGTCAATGGTGTTGTAGGGAGTGAGGAGTTAAAATTGACAAGATGGTGGTCAATATGTTTTGATATCAGCCTTTTGTACATGTGTCAATACATATTGGGTAGGAGTGCATGGTGACCCTCCAATCATCAGCTTGCTGATTTTGATTCTGCTTTCGGTGGTGTAAATTTGGTGGACTTCTACAAAATGATTTTATGGGCTTAGAAAATGCAGGTTTTCCAGCCTATAGCCACCAAATTGCCTATCACTGTTTCTGATGTTAGCATTGTCAGTCTGTAAAGAGGTTTGGTCATAAAAGGACTTCTATCCAGGGCTTCTAATATTTCATCCATTCCAATCAAAATCTTCAAAGAGATAGAAGTTAAAAATAAATTTAATGTTTAACATCAACATAAAGTATTGAAAACATTGTTAACTATTTATTGATTTAGAGTCCGGCTGCTTTAGAGTAGGCATGTCAAACTTATGACGTCATGTGACGTTGCGTGAGATATCATGACTTTTCCCCCATTGCTGGCAAAGTTGTCTTCATGCAGTGTCAGAACCTGTGAAAATCCATTCAACCATCTCTGCCAATTAAAGGCTACAGGCCTGACCTTTGCTAGGTATTAGTTCCCCAGCTGTTACTAGAAAACCAGGTTCCTGTTGGAGGGAGGATATCTTAGATGACTCAATTGGTTTGCTAAATCATTAGCTTGTTAAAAGATAACTGAAAATACACCAGTAACTCAGGACTATGAGTGGGAGGCAATCTTTTTGTCTAGTAGTGTATCAACTCTCATTTTTAAAAAGCCAGTGACAAAATTAGCAGCCCCATGACAGTGTTTTCTTCATAGCCTCAGCAAGTGTAGAGCTCAAGCTGGCACCTTTGCCTGTCACTTTGTTCTTCATAGTTTATCTGCAAAATCAAATATCTCTGAATTTGCACTATTCTTCTCTGTGTCCAGCAAAGTTCAGCCAGGCTGATAAAATCCTGTGGTGAATTGACCCACAAAGGAATGTCCCATGGAGATTTCTCTTGCAGACTGTCAGACTTGTTTTTTCCCTAAAAGGTAACTTTAAAATATTTGTAATCAAGGTATATAAAAACTTCACTCAGAAGAAGTATGATATGATAGTAGTGTTCCAATATCTCAGGGGCTGCCACAAGAAGAGAGAGTCAAACTATTCTCCAAAGTGCCTGAAGGCAGGACAAGAAGCAATGGATGAAAACTAACCGAGAAACAACCTAGAACTAAGGAGAAATTCCCTGACAGAACAATTAATCAGTGGAACAACCTGCCTCCAGAAGCTGTGAATTTTATTTATTTATTTATTTATTTTATTTGGGTTTGTATGCCACTCCTCTCCAACACTGGAAGTTTTTAAGAAGAAACTGGACAGCCATTTGTCCGAAATGGTGTAGGGTTTCCTGCCTGAGCAGAGGTTGGACTAGATGACCTCCAATGTCTCTTCCAACTTTACTACTACTACTACTACTACTACTACTACTACTACTACTACTACTACTACTTTTATTATTACTATGCCATGGGAAGGAGGGAGGGAGTAAGATGGTACTTGTGGTTTGAAATGAGAGCCACTTGGTTTAGAAAACATTCGGGAACCAGTTCCAAGGGAACTCTGTCAAGCAAATTGAGACTGGCACAGATGTTTCTTCTTGTGTCCAATATTACCTGTCAGAACCTCACCAGTAGCTTACTTTTAGTTGTTAATGGTCTCCAGAGAAGGCTCAGGCCTGACTATGAATATTAATGCTTCACAGACCTTCTGTTTGAACAGGCTGAATTATCAGCTGGTTTATAGATTGGGGGTAGGTGGGAGAGAATGCATTATGGAAATGAAGACGCAGTATGTTAGCTATTTATTTGAAAAGGCTTTGGGAAATGCTTACTGTATCTCTTCTACTCCATCCAGCTATTGTGCTCATTGGCCACATAAAATCAAATTGGGGGCCCATTTGCAAAAGGAAGAGATTCATTCATTTGGCTAATGGATGGCTGAGGTATAGAGACCTTAAAGATTGACCACATCTCCCCTTCCTCAACTTTGTGTTTTCTTGATATGGCAGCCCCCTAATTGCAAACATTAAGGAATTACCAGCAAATGAAATGGTTGTTAATAGGGATTTGCAGAGTGATTTGTGATTCTGCATCTACCTTTAGGGTTTCATTCCTAGGGACTCCTTTTAATTTTGCACCATCTGCCAATTTCCATATCTGTATATGTTTGCTCCAGATTAAACCATAGCTATATAACTATGGAGTAGTTGGTGTAGTACTTAAGGCACCAAGCTAGAAACTAGCAGATTGTCAGTTCTTGTCCTTTCTTAGGCATCAAGCCACCTCTTTGAATCAGTCACTTTCATACAGCCCTTGGAAGGAAGCAAGAGCAAGACACTTCTGAAAAAAGAAGACTTCAGTGACTGGACCAGGCAGTCACCAGGAGTTTAAACAAGAAACTTGACCTAAAGGCACAAAGATGAAGTAGGGACTGAGATTCATGCTTGACAGATTAGAGCAGGGGTCTTCAAACTTGGCATGCTGGCTGAGGAATTCTGGGAGTTGAAGTCCACAAGTCATAAAAGGGCCAAATTTGAAGACCCCTGGATTAGAAGCCCCCCAAACTGTCAAAGAGGTAAAAGGCACAAACAGGATTATAGAGATATATTGGATAAATTTTCCTTTAGATATCCTTAAAAAAAATACAAAATGATGCCTTTTCTCCAGTTAATTGTGTTTGGCTCTATTTCATCCCCTTCTATTCACAAGTATTATAAATACAAGAATTCAAAATATACACCTATGCTGGCAGAAGAGTTTTCCTCATAGTCAGGATTTTTGTTTTAGTGGTAGGTTGCTTTTTCTCATCCCAAATATTTGGGACTACAACTCTCAACCTTTAGGGTCAATAAAGGTGCAAGTCAAAACATCTGAAGGAACAAGAGTGCAGCAGTATTAACACTGGTGCAAAATGAACCATACAGTAGACTGTGGAGTAGTAAAGGGCAAGGAGAAACCATAGTAGCTGTGTGGTTCAACAAGGCAAATAAAAGTGTGTGTGTGGGGAGCATTAACACAATTATATCTAGGAGATAAAGAATGGCTATGGTTGCTAAAAGCAAAGTACTAACGTCTATCATCTCACAGCCCTCGACAAAGCAAAAACAACCATTCTAAGCATTTCTAAGCATGACAATGATCCAAAACAATTTGCTACCTGGAAATAGAACATAGTCAAACTAGATCAGGCATATCAAACTGCCGATCCACAGGCCGGATGCGTCACGTTGAAACTGCACTCATACCATTGCTGGCAATGGGGAAAAAGCCACGATACGTTGTGTGATGTCACGTGATGTCGCAGGTTTGACATGCCTGCTCTAGATGAATTGCTGCATGTTGGCAGGTCAGGCTTTCAAGGCAGGCAAAGCCTGTTGGTCTGGCCCCTACTTTGTTGGGGTTTCCCATTTTTCACCTTTAGAATGCCACAAAGGTATGCATGCACATAAGCATCCTTCTTGTCTATGGTGACTGGGAGAGGGGGCTCCCAAACTATGCACGCAAACTCAATAAAAGAGAGGCCATTGATCATGGGAGCAGGTTGACAAGGAGTGGAAGGAGTCCATCGCCTCTGTCTCTAGGTGCCTGCTGACTAGCTACCCAGAAAAAACACCCAAAAAGAACAGAAAATGGAGTGACTGTGGGAAGCTACTCGTCCTTTGCACCTCTGTTTGGGTAATGGCTGATTTTAGCATTTCAGCAAAACTGTTTAGGATAGAGTGATAAAATGTGTGACTCTGCCTTTTTCAAAAACATCTATTGCTTGACTTTAAAAATTCTTTAAAATTCAGGGAAAACTATTTGAAAGAGGCAATGTCATCAGCAATTTTATTTTGGTGACAAACTTTGATCAGGATAAAGAGAGGCACAACGAAAGTCAATCTTATTAGACTGAACCGTGTGCATATGTAGTTTCTCTTTAATTTTCATCAGCAAAAGCAAGCATAGGCTTCCCAGACATCAGGCATGTTTTGGTCTGCAGGGGAAAAAAAGAAAAGAAAAGAAAAGAGCAAACACATACTTAAAACCCGGCAGTCAGCTCAACACAAATAGGTTCTTGAGACTGGCTTTGAACTCTCCCTTTGTGGGTAAACTATCAATGGCCTGAGCTTATTCTTCTATCAACCCCAACAGTGCTTATTTGCAGGATAATTATTTTACAGTTTTGTGAAATCAAGACTTATTTACACTCATCCACTGCCAATGAGACTTCAAGAGGCGTCAACCCCGTTTATTCCAGGGTGTATTGATTTCCACATGCTTCTGAAATAATTGACAAATTTTTGCCTCGGGCACGTTTAGAATAAGCCAACAAGCTTAGTACTGCTGTCTAAGATGTCACGGCTTACATTAAAGAATTTTTTAAAAAAGCTGCTTAACTAGAAATTAAACCCCAACTGAAACATTTATAAAGGGCATGACTCTCACCCGTTTTAGAAAAAGACACAGCTGCAAACCGAAGAATGAACCAATCATATTGGGAAATCAGTCCATTCTCTTTTTAAATACTGAATTATTGGCACCTCCCTTCTTAACCTTATTTCCTCCCTTCCTATAAATATATAATCCTCTCCATGCTTTTCAGTGATGCTGCTAGAGATTACGGAGTTAATGGTTTTACAGTTGGGGGGGGAGAAACATTTACACAAACTTGTGTATACAACAGCATTTACCTTTCCTCCATTAACTGCCCCTTCCCCCCATGCTTTACAGATGCATTCCTGTTATGTTACATAAAAACAAACTAACACAAACCTATTTCTCACCTTTCTTCCTCTTTGGAAAGGTGGGGGGATAGATTTTTTTTTTTAAATTGTGCTACCATAACCACAAGAATAACCTAGAACTTGCTTCTCCTGCTTTGGTGTTAAATTTACCATCCATTTATTTATAATAGAAAAGAATAACATTCTTTAAAAGTTAACAGTACAAATTTCCGTGTTCCTGTCTGCCTGGGTTCTTATTGAAATAACACGTTTTTCAAAATAATAGAAAAAAAATGGTGTGAGCAGTGTTTACCCCATTTTTTTTTGCTTCTTTTATCTGTCCTCTGGATACTAATTTGGGATTGAGGTTTCTTTGTTTCTGACTTCAACTTTCAGCCTTAATGCACTGCTGGAGCTCTAGTTAGTTATTCTATAGTATGAATACCTAAGCTGTTTGCTCCCCTGAGTTCACAGTTTATATGCACAAATAGCTTCCCTAGAAGGAAGGTTTTTGAACCCAGAGCTACATCCAGAACAAAACATATTTAGAGGGATAGAATATATAAATGACCGGCACAGAATGTTTACACAGATGTGTGGCATATTCAGATCAACAGCAAGACCCAGGAAATTAGTTTGAAAGAAAATGGCATTTTTACTCATCATGCCTTATATAACACATTTGTGAGTATTGCAGCACAAAAGGATCTGTAGCTCCTTGCATTCACCCTCCAGTTTGTGACAGGGAACAAGGGGATTTGTGAGTTAGCAAGGTTGCTGCATTTATATTCCCACACTAGTGTTCTTCAAATAATGCATTTACACAGGAAGAGTTTTCTGCATTTAAGTTCTCCAGCTGGATATCAGGAGAAGTATAAAGTGTAAATTTACAATAGTTTATCTCTGATTTCAAGGATATGCTAGGATGGGAGAAATTGCAATTATTATTATTGGGGAGAATTTCTGTGATAAAAATAAATGTGTTGCCTAGAATGATGTTTTTGTTTCAAACAATGTCTACTTATATTACTTAAGCAATGGCAAGCTGGAACGCCAACTCACTGCAGCCAACTCACCATGGTCAACTTATCAACTTGCCACAGCCAACTCACTGCGGGATAATTTAACAATTCAATTTAATTATTCAAAATAAATTTAAAAAGTATTTTAATCTTTGTCATTCATATTTCATTCTGCCTCTCCTTTTGCATCCTTTCTTTAATGATTTTATTCCATCATTTCTTTGATATTAGTGTAATTCTTGTCCCGCGGTGAATTGTCCTTTGGCGAGTGGACTGTGGCAAGTTGTTACACATCGAATTGGCTGTGGCAAGTGAGGCCATGGCAAGTTGGCTGTAGTGAGTTGACCATGGTGTGTTGGCTGTGGCAAATTGTCCTAGACCAGCGGTTCTCAACCTGTGGGTCGCGACCCCATTCGGGGTCAAACGACCGTTTCATGGGGGCCGCCAACCACCGCAGTCCGCCATTTTTCCCCCCATTTCCCCTCGGCCATCGCGCGTGTGCTGCGCATGCGCAATTCGGCCCGTCGTGCCGCGCATGCGCGATTCGGGACGTCGCGCATGGTGCCGCCCATGCACGGTTCGGCCCATCGCGCGCGGGCGGCGCATGCGCGGTTCGACCCGTCGCGCTGTGCATGCACGGTTCGGTCATCGCGTCGCGCATGCGCGGTTTGGGCCGTCGCGTGCACCGCGCATGCGCGGTTCGGCCTGTTGCGTGCATGCGCGGCACAGGTTGGAGTCACACCGTGCATGGGCGGCGCAGGTGGGGTCTCGGCCTGAAAAAGGTTGAGAACCGCTGTCCTAGACCCATAGCAGGTAAATATGGCTAGTTTCTGTGGCAAGGGGAAAAAGCCAAGGGTTAAATATAAAACCCTCAAAGATGCAAAGCAATGAGAAGAATTGATACTTCCGATTAATATTATTTAAAATTAACATGACTAATAAAAACAATATTTGATATCTCTGATTTCAAGTAATTACATATTTCAATACAATTTTAGCTAGTTAAATATGCAGATGTAATGCTGAATTATATTCCAAAGGAACATAATTCGACAATTCTCGGAAGAACTTTTTAAAAGCCTCAGATATTTTAAAAATGTTATTATATTATTATGTCCCCCCCCTTCATCTGTCAACAGTCTTGACAGCCTAGATTTGTGTCCAGCAACTGACTTCAATCCAGCCCCTTTAAATCTATGGTCACTTTACTTTGTACATAAAATGACTTGTCCAATGTTTCTATGGTGAAATTTGAAAATCCTATATTATTGCTAGCATATGTTCTTGAGAATAAAGATTTGTTGGAAATTATCCCAATTTTAAAAAAGGGATACTGTTTTATTCTTTTCCCAGGTTTTTTTTACTGTAATTTTTGTTGTGGATGCTTTTCCCAGACTGTCTTTCTCCAGACTTCCTTTCCTATTTACTATTTCCTCCTTTGCCTGCTCATATATCTGGTAATCTTACTTTTGTACACTAACTAGCAGTCAAAAGACTTGATGAAAACTCCTTAATGGCACAACATGTGGACAAACATAACCATAGTTCCAACTGGGAAACTGTTAACATCCTAGACCAAACTAGGTCCAAAAATGCTGGAGAATTCTTGGAACCCTGGAATTCAGATAAATCAGCCATCACCAGGCACACAGAAATAAACAACATTTACATGCCATCAAAGGAGACAATTAAAAAGACCAAAACATCTCCTTGCCAGCAATGAACACCCAAATAAGCAGGGATTAACACCAGGATTTATACCAAACCAACAATCAAGTAGTAAACAATACCTCAGTCAAGGAACTACCAACTCAGAAAAACAATCAAGCAATAAACAACAGCTAATCAGAAAACTACCAAAAAGAAAACAACACTCCTACCAACATTGACAGGGCAAGCTACTGTATATAAACAGAGAGGAAACCTCACTCCCTTCTAGGACTGATGATATTATCCTAGTTGGGTAATAAAATATCTGCAAGAAAACAACCAGAAAACATCAAAGTTTCTACAAAAATAGGATGCTTTGATTTTTTTAAAAAAAACCCTTTCCTTAGAAGTCATCTTCCAAAAATTATTTTGGCATTTATTTAGGAAAACTATAGCAACAATCATTATTCAGAGGGAAGGCAGCAAACATTGGCCCTCTCTTGTTGCAGTGGACTCCAACTAGTGAGATCCAGGTTTAGATCCACTCCAGGCTCAATCATGAATGCTCACTGGAGTTTTGGTTTGTTACCCTTTCTTAGTGCAACTTTTCTCAGAGGGTTGATGTTGCAGGGAAAAATTGGAGGAGAAAGTGGTATGACATCTTGTGTTCCTGAAGAAAGGCAATATATAAATCTAATAAATGATTTAAATAAATGTTGCGATCACTGTGAAGGTGGACTACCAGTTAAAGAGCCTTCATGAGAATTATGAATGGCTAGAGCATGGCTGGCTCAGGAATTCTGAGAGTTGAAGTCCACGAGTCATAAAAGAGCCAAGGTTGCCTACCCCTGAGCTAGAACAACCTTTTTTTAAAAAAAAAAAGTTGCAAGAAATAAACCCTCTCTTTTTTTTTAAAAAAAAAAACGTTTTAGTGCTGTAAAACATGGAAAAAAGAGGCAAAAGCAAATAGCATATGAAAAAGTGTGCCATTTTAAAATTTTGTTTTCTTCTACAAAAGCTCTCTTCTTCACTCTATTTTTTACCCTGAAAATACTTCACTGACAAAAATTCAGGGCAGCCTTTCTATTCATTAAGAAAGTGCATATTTTTTTTGCATAGATTTGCTGCTGGACATGAGCCATGGAGACTTATATCATAATCTCTGCCCAGCTTTGACTCTGTGGGTGGTCTTTGATGAATAACTGTCTTTCTGCTTAGCTTCCTATAAAGGTTTATTGTAGAAAGAGTACAGAGAAGAGCAATGAAGATGATCAGGGGACTGGAGGCTAAAACATATAAGGAACGGTTGCTGGAACTGGGTATGTCTAATTTAGTGAAGAGAAGGACGAGGGGTGACATGATAACAGTGTTCCAATATCTCAGGGGCTGCCACAAAGAAGAGGGAGTCAAGCTATTCTCCAAAGCGCCTGAAGGCAGGACAAGAAGCAAGGGGTGGAAACTAAGCAAGGAGAGAAGCACCCTAGAACTAAGGAGAAACTTCCTGACTGTTAATTGTTCTAATTAACCAGTGGAACAACCTGCCTCCAGAAGCAGTGAATGCTCCAACACTGGAAGTTTTTAAGAAGAGACTGGACAGCCATTTGTCCGAAATGGTATAGGGTTTCCTGCCTGAGCAGGGGGTTGGAGTAGATGACCTCCAAGGTCCCTTCCAACTTTACTACTACTACTACTACTTTTATTATTATTATTATTATTAAAAGTGGGGTCTCCATGATAAACTGTGATCAATGTGTGGGGGTGGCAACAGCTAAGAAACAAGGCCATGTCTTAGCTGAACTCTTTATCATAGCCCTGAATAAATTACAGACACAAGTATTCCTGCCCAGGGATATATATAAAAATATGGAGTATTCCTACATACAAAAAGGTGATATAGAAGTATGAGGTTCAAACTGTGTGCATAAAAATAAAACTGAGGATTTGGGGCTTTTCTCTAGCTACTTAACTGAAAGTGATCTGCTCTCCACACATGGTTGCATTCCTTTTTGGGTTTCCAGATTCTTATGGATCATAGAATTAGCTTATTTTCTACAGGGAATGGAAGAGGAGGATCATTAGTTTTTATTTGAAGAGCTCTTGGAGAACCTCTCTTTGAAGGTTGACAGATCCAAACTTGGTTAAGATAAAACAATCATAAGAGCAACCATGTGATCTTTGTGACTCCTCCTGCCATGATATGACTTCCTGGTTAATACAAAACCTTTCCCTATCTATCTATCTATCTATCTATCTATCTATCTATCTATCTATCTATCTATCTATCTATCTATCTATCTATCTATCTATCTATCTATCTATCTATCTATCTATCTATCTATCTATCTATCTATCTATCTATCTATCTATCTACCTACCTACCTACCTACCTACCTACCTATCCACCCACCCACCCACCCACCCACCCACCCACCCACCCACCCATCCATCCATCCATCCATTCAGCTTTGCGAAATTGGGAAAATTAGCAGCAATAGCAACATCATTAACCTATATCATTTAAAAAAAGATGTTGAGACTCTAGAAAGAGTACAGAGAAGAGCAACAAAGATGATCAGGGGACTGGAAGCTAAAACATATAAGGAACCTTTGCTGGAATTGGTTATGTCTAGTTTAATGAGGAGAAGGACTAGGGGCAGTGTTTTTTTCTAAAAAAAAAAAAGGTGCTGGAATTCACATACATCATACAACCAGCCTTGCCTACCCTACAAGGTTCCATCCAAAAAAGGTGCCGGAACTGCGTTCTGGGCGTTCTATGAGAAAAAAAGCCCTGACCTCTAAGGGTGACATGATACCAGTGTTCCAATATCTCAGTGGCTGCCACAAAGAAGAGGGAGTCAAGCTATTTTCCAAAGCGCCTGAAGGCAGGACAAAAAGCAATGGATGGAAACTAACCAAAGAGAGAAGCAACCTAGAACTAAGGAGAAATTTTCTGACAGAACAATTAATCAGTGAAACAACCTGCCTCCAGAAGCTGTGAATGCTCCAACACTGGAAATATTTTAGAAGAGACTGGACAGCCATTTGTCTGAAATGGTATAGGGCAGGGGTAGGAAACCTCGGCTCTTTTATGACTCATGGACTTCAACTCCCAGAATTCCTGAGTTAGCTATGCTGACTCAGGAATTCTGGGAGTCAAAGTCCATGAGTCATAAAAGAGCCGAGGTTGCCTACCCCTGGTATAGGGTTTCCTGCCTGAGCAGGGAGTTGGACTAGAGGACCTCCAAGGTCACTTCCAACATTATTATTATTATTATTATTATTATTATTATTATTATTATTATTATTATTATTATTATCATCATCATCATCATCATCATCATCATCATCATCATCATCATTCATCGCACAGTCAGATGTTCAGACTGGATTTGGCATTTTTGTCTACCTATCGAGTCATTATTATTATTTATTACAAACCATATAGCCTGATTAATTATGATACTGTGCTATTCTACTATGCAAACACAGCATCATATTTCAACTAGTCGGTTAGTCATCTTATTGTTGTTTTTCTTCTGCTATACAGGTTCCTTTGAAGCATGCATTTCATAGATAATTCCCATATCATTTCATTCTCTTGCCTGACATATTTCAGCTCTATTCAATGGAGCATTAGTGCCTCACTTTTTGCCTTTAACAAAGACAAGAGGGCATACGTCCACGGTGTATATTGTGGATGAGGCAGACTAATTGATCTCAAAATTGGAGCATAGGGCTTCTTTCAAGATCTTGACTTTCTAAAGACTTTTTCTGAAAATAAACATTTGCAATTCTTCATGAAAGGCACTTTTCTCCATGAATCCTCTTAACCTTTGTTGACCTTGCTTCCTAACTATACAGTGCTTTACACTTGGGGATGACTAGGACTTGAGAAGGCTCCTTCCAATGCATGCATACCTTTGAGTCTGCCCATTCAACTCCAAGGATTGATGGTCTCAAGAGCTAGCTAAAGAAACAGAACAAAATAACTTTGGCAAAATAAACCAGAAAACCTCCTCACTCCTGCTCCCTTTGGCTATCTAATGTCTGCTCACTGAAAGAAAATAATATGCATGATTGCGCATCCATGGCCCTGGGTATAAAAGTCATTCTTTGAGTACAAAATACAAATAATTGTTTTGAGCTACCGTATATACAGTATAGAGGCTGCCATAGGGGCACAAAATTGGGCTATCTAAGGGACTGCTTCTCCCCATTTACATCAACCTACTCCATCTGCTCTTGCAGAGAAGGCATACTGTGGGCACTATCAGCTAAGTATCTACATTTGGTGGGTCCCTAGGGATGTGATTCTCTGCTTTGGCACCTGTCTTATGGAATATCTTTCTGGCCAAAATTAGATTGGCCCCATCCCTTTTGATAGTCTGAAAAGCCCTCAATACTTGGTTATGTAACCAGGTCCAGGGCTCCACAGAACTGGAGACTTCTCTAGATAGCTCCGTTGTTAAAGAGACCATCCCTTCATTTATGGCTGTATTTTGGTTTTTATGTTATCTGTTACTATGATTTTTATATTTGTATATGCTGTTTTTATACTTTTTTATTTATTGTTATGCACTGCCAAGAGTTGCATTCAGTGAGATGAGCGGCTATATAAATTTGATAAATAAATATCTGGACAGCTAAAATGCAGGAAACCACTAGATGGGAGCAAAAATATTATTTCTTTGCTACCATCTAATGGCCCTGCACTGATTTTCAAACAATAGAGCTAAAACTTGTATTTATGATTAGAATGGAATGGAATGGAATGGAATGGAATGGAATAGAATAGAATAGAATAGAATAGAATAGAATAGAATAGAATAGAATAGAATAGAATAGAATAGAATAGAATAGAATAGAATAGAATACTAGCTTTATTGTCACTTTGAATGTACACTAATTGGCATACATTAAAATGAAATTTCATTGCATTCAGCTCTCAAAGGGTCACCACTTCCGATATATGCTACATAAATATGACAACAATAAATAAAATAAATACAGAATTATGCATATACCCACATATATTATATGACACAGAGAAACAACAGTCTAGTTCGGGTTATACAGCCCCAATTGCAGAACCTGGACAACTTATATATGTGTAATAACCCCATAAACTCATAAAAGCATGGACTTAAGTTTTGCAGAAAGCATTTAAGTTCCATTTCTTGCTTATGTTACATTTGAATTAAATTTTCCTTCAGCTAATGATATAGTTGTTAAGATGGGAGAAGCTTGGAGATGTTGCATCAGAAAGGATAAAATTAAAGTGACTGACTATTTTTGGATCAAGAAATACATTTTCCTCCATTTATACCAGGCAACAGATCCATAAGTAGGGCTAAAGTCAAGCCATTTTAAGATTTTTACAGACATGCCTCAAAAACATTAATGCAATCAGCATGTATTCATACATTAATTAACTATATAGCTTTTTCTTGGAGAAAAAGTAATGATTAAGAAAAGAACAAAGCAATCTATTTTTCCTCCTATAGGTTTAAAAGTTATAGGTTTATGAATTCTCATTCATAAGTTAATCCTGCTGAGTTCAATGGGAGCTCTTCCTAGTTAATCACAGATAAGACTGCATTCTATTATTACAAAAGCTGGAAAAATATAGATTCAACTATAGATGTATAGCTGAAGATGTTACCTAGTTGGGTAATGAAACGTCTGCAAGTAAACCAAGCTCAGCGATCATCAAGGACTATTTCAGAGAGGAGAGGAGAGGAGAGGAGAGGAGAGGAGAGGAGAGGAGAGGAGAGGAGAGGAGAGGAGAATCAATAAACTATGTTGGTCAGAAAGAACCTTCCTTTAACTTTGCTTTCTACTCGGGATTTGATACTTAAATTAAATGCTTTACCTTAAATTACTTGGTTTGCTAAGCCAAATGCTTTTCCTCTCTGTGAATCACGAGAATGCAAGATGCAATAGCTCTAATAACTTTCTCAGCTTTAAACAAATCACTAGTCTACAAGGACAGATTATTTATCTAGGGTCTGTAATCTCTGCTCTTCAGGCAGAAATTAGGTGTCCAGTTCAGCCCCTCTACTCTAGTAAGCCTCCATGCTACCAGCCCCCTCTACCACAAAGATCCTGCAGGAGAAGGGCAGTGTGGACAACCGTGGGATCTGGCAGGGTGAGAGCTGTGAACCATAAACACAAAGCTTTCACAGTGTCCCTGCACAACAGTTACAGTGCCCTTGCTGACCTTAATAGGGACATTAAGGAGACAGGTAAAGGTATTTGTGAAGTTAACTCAAATAAGCAGGGGATCATGGTCCAAGACGAAGAACTAGATTTTGACAGGGAGAAGTGTGAATCAGGTATTACACATCAGTCATGCAAGAACAAAAAGGCACCCAAAAAGAGAAGTTACCTTCTGGTAGGCGATTCAATTATAAGGGATGTAAATTTAGGAAAGGACAGAGGCTTCAAAAGAGGTCAGGTGTCTTCTAGGTGCTACTGCCAGTAGGGACAAGAATAACCAAGAATGGCAGCAAGGACTGTGATGTGAAGGCTATCGTACATCTTGGCACTAATGATCTGTCCCAAAAAGATGTAGTCTCTGTGCAGAATGATTTCCAGAGCTTGGGGAAGGAACTTAGCAGAATAGGCTGTAGGCTTACTTTCTCAGAGGTTTTACCAGTGTATAAGGAGCAAGATGGAAAAGGCCAGCGCATAGCACAATTAAATATGTGGCTAAAGCAGTGGTGTAAAGGGGAAGGCTTTGGATATATTAGTCACAATGTCTGTAGTTGGTCCAATGAAAAGATGCACAAAAGAGATTGTTTGCATCCATCAAAGAAAGGGACTGAGTTACTCAGCTATAAATTTACAGATTTTCTGGAGGAAAATTTAAACTATTATTATTATTATTATTATTATTATTATTATTGTTATTATTATTATTATTATTATTATTATTATTATTATTATTATTATTATTATTATTATTTAATTAATTTCTATGCCGCCCTATTCCGGAGAACTCAGGGCGGCTCACAACATGATAGAAATTACAATAACATACATAAATATAAAAACCCTTAAGTTAAAAAAGGAAAAACCAATCGTCCACAAACATACACACAAACGTACACTGGCTTGGGGCAAGGTGTTAGCTGCCCCAGGCCTGCCGGCAAAAGTGTGTTTTAAGCAATTTATGAAAGGCGAAGAGGGTGGGGGCGACACGGATGTCCGGGGGAAGTTGGTTCCAGAGGGCCGGGTCCGCACCAGAGAAGGCTCTTCCCCTAGGCCCCGCCAGGCGACACTGTCTGGCTGACGGGACCTGGAGAAGGCCGACTCTGTGGGCCCTAACCGGCCGCTGGGATTCATGAGGCAGCAGACGGTCCCGTAAATAACCTGGTCCGATGCCATGTAGGGCTTTATAGGTCATAACCAACACTTTGAATTGGGTTCGGAGACCAATTGGCAGCCAATGCAGCTCGCTGAGTGATGCCGAAATGTGGGCATTTCTAGGCAAGCCCAACACTGCATTCTGCATTCTGCATTACCTGAAGTCTCCGAACATTTTTCAAAGGTAGCCCCATGTAGAGAGCATTGCAGTAATCGAACCTCGAGGTGATAACGGCATGAGTGACTGTGAGAAGAGACTCCCGGTCCAAATAGGGCCGCAACTGGTGCACCAGGCGAACCTGGGCAAATGTCCTCCTCGCCACAGCCGAAAGATGATGTTCCAAATTTAGCTGTGGATCGAGGAGGACGCCTAAGTTGCGGACCTTCTCCGAGGGGGTCAAAAGATCCCCCCCAGGCTAATGGACGGATAGATTGAAATATCTTTGGGAGGCAGAACCCATAGCCACTCCGTCTTGTCGGGGTTGAGTTTGAGCCTGTTAGCACCCATCCAAACCCTAACAGCCTCCAGACATCGGCACATCACTTCCGCTGCTTCACTGAAATGACACGGGGTGGAGATGTAAAGCTGGGTATCATCATCATACTGATGATATCTCACCCCGTGTTGTCGGATGATCTCACCCAGTGGTTTCATGTAGATATTAAACAGCAGAGGGGAGAGGACCAATCCCTGAGGGACCCCACAAGGGAGGAACCTAAGGTTCGACCTCTGACTCCCTGCCAACACCGATTGCGACCGACCAGTGAGGTAAGAGGTGAACCACCACAAAACAGTGCCCCCAACCCCCAACCCCTCCAGTCGGTGCAGAAGGATACCATGGTCAATGGTATCGAAAGCCACTGAGAGGTCAAGTAGCACCAGGATAGTGGATAATCCCTTATCCCGGGCCTGCCAGAGATCATCCATCAGCGCGACCAAAGCAGTTTCCGTGGAGTAGCCGAGCCTGAATCCTGACTGTTGAGGGCCCAGATAATCGGCTTCATCCAAGGACCGTTGGAGCTGGAGTGACACCACCTTCTCAACAACCTTCCCTATAAAGGGAAGATTGGAGACAGGACGGTAGTTGTTTAAAACAGCTGGGTCCAGGGAAGGCTTCTTGAGGAGGGGCCGCACAATTGCCTCCTTGCAGGGAGCTGGAAAGGACCCCTCCCTCAAAGAAGCGTTGACAATCTCCTGAACCCAGCCCCGCGTCACCTCCCTGCTGGCCGAAACTAGCCAGGAGGGGCACAGGTCCAATAAACAGGTGGCGGAGCTCACAGCTCCAATGGCCTTGTCGACTTCATCAGGTGCTACCGAGTCAAACTCCTCCCACACAACAGGATCAAGACGAGTCCTTGTCATCTCGACTGAATCATTATCAGCCGATACTGCATTCCAATTGGAGTCAAGTTCCATCCGAATCTGGGCGATTTTATCCGCGAAAAACTTATTAAAGTCCTCAGCACTACCCTGCAAGGGTGCATCAACCCCCACCCCCCCCGATTAAGGAGGGAGCGAGTTACCCTGAACAGGGCGGCTGGGCGGGATTCCGCAGATGCAATCAAGGCGGAATGATATGCGCATCTTGCCACCTTGAGCGCCACCTGATAAGTCTTGATATAAGATCTTACAAGTGTTCGGTCAGATACGGATTTACTTTTCCTCCATCGCTTCTCTAGGTGTCTCTTCTGGCGCTTCATCCCCCTGAGTTCCTCAGTAAACCAAGGAGATCTCCTGGGTCTGCTACCACAGAGAGGTTGCAGCGGCGCAATCCGGTCAAGAGCCCCCTTCGCAGCCATATTCCAGGCCGTAACCAGGGACTCTGCCGAACTGTGAATGAGAGAATCTGGTATTTCCCCAAGCGTCCTCTGAAAACTCTCTGGATCCATCAGACGTCTGGGGCGGATCCACCTAATCGGTTCCACCTCCCTGCAGGGGAGGATTGGGGCCTTAAAAACAAGCCGTAGCAGAAAATGATCTGACCATGACATAGGCAAAATGTCTAAGCCCCTTAAATTCAGATCATTGCTCAACTGTTCTGAGAGGAATACCATGTCGGGAGTGTGTCCCCTCTCGTGAGTCGGACCCTGAACTACCTGAGTCAGGTTCATGGTTGCCATGGTGGCCATGAACTCCTGCGCCAACCCAGAGGGTTCACCGAGCGACGGAAGATTTAAGTCCCCCAAGACAACAAGCCTGGGAAACTCAACCGCCAGCCCAGCGACTTCCTCGAGTAGCGCAGGCAGGGCTGTTGACACGCAGCTGGGAGGCAGGTACGCGAGCAACAAGCCCACCTGAACCCCTAGGTCCAACTTCACAAGGAGCAACTCACAACCCGCAATCTCAGAAACAGCGAGCCTGCGTAGGCTAAAGGTCTTCTTGGCTATAATAGCCACTCCTCCCCCCCTTCCCTGGGGTCGTGGCTGATGCCATACCTGAAACCCGTCTGGACACATCTCAGAGAGAGGAACTCCTCCCTCCGGGCCCAGCCAGGTGTCGGTCACACATGCAAGATCGGCCTCCTCATCCAGGAGAAGATCATGGATGAGGGGAGCTTTATTTACAACCGACCTGGCATTGAGTAGCAGCAGCCTGAGCCCAGGGTCCGGATTTCCCCCATCACCAGTACTTCGGGCTGAACTCACAGGGTCGGAGCAAGGGATCACTTGTAAACAGCGAGCTCTTGTTCCCCGGGAATGGCCTACCCTATGGCTCCCACCATATCTGTCTCTCCCCAGCAAGACTTTGGCCCTCTATCACCCCAGAGCCAGCGCCTCCCTCCCCCTCCGCCTCTGCCATGCCAGGCAGGCTAGCCAGTCCATCCCATTCATTCCACTCGACCACAGCTCCATCCATATCATTAATTTATCCCTCCCAAAAACCACCCTATAAACTAAACAATTTAAAAACAATGAGCTAACCATCCATTCATCCATTCAACCCGATTCATTCCACAAACAGTCAATCCCCCCCAGTCATTCATAACATCTAGCAATTCAATTAAAATAGTATTAAATAAGTATAAATATTTAAAATTTGGACAAACAGTAAGCAAAAACAACTCAGAAAACATAATGACAAACAATTGCCCTCAAGAGTCGGCTGATTAGGGCAATGGCTGCTCAACGGCTCAGGTCTTCTCTTCCCCCTCCGAACTCCCAAAGTTCAGCTCAGCTGCTCAGCGTCTGGGGCAGCTGGTTGGTTGGGGGGAATGGCTGCACAACAGCTCTGCTCTTCTCTTCCCCCTACGAACTCCCAAGTTCAGCTCAGCTGCTCAGCGTCTGGGGCGGCTGGTTGGTTGGGGGGAATGGCTACACAACAGCTCCGCTCTTCTCTTCCCCCTCCAAACTCCCAAGTTCAGCTCAGCTGCTCAGCATCTGGGGCGGCTGGTTGGTTGGGGGGGACAGTGGGGACAGTGAGTTAATTGATACAGAACAACCCTGTCCCAGGCAATCTAAAAATGATAGGGCTATCAGTGCATGTAACATAGAGGTGTGTGTGGACAAGAATACCAACCTTGCTGTCAAGCAAAAACAAGCCTCTAACAGCGAGTGCCACACAAAGTGCACTAACCAAATAGGTGGTAAGACAATAGGGGAACTCAGGCACCACACAGGTTATGTAGAAAGTAAACACAGGGCCAGTCATAAAGGACTCAAATGTCTATACACCAATGCACAGAGTATGAACAGCAAACAGGGTGAACTAGAAATTCAGGTTAATGAGGGCAAATATGATATTGTTGCCATTACAGAAACATGGTGGGATGAAACCCACACATGGAACACACAGCTAGAGGGATTTAAATTATTTAAAAGAAACAGACCAAATAAAAGAGGAGGTGGAGTTGCTCTCTATATAAGAAATAACTATATCTCTACAGAAATAGAGCACAACGATGATTAAAAACTGTCTTGAATGCATTTGGGTCAATATAAAAGGGGAAAAAATGACATTGCCATAGGTGTATACTACAGGCCATCCAACGAAACAGAGGAAATAGATGAACTTTTTGCTAGTCAGCTAACTAAGGTATGTAGGAAGCACATCACAATATCAGGGGACTGGAGGCTAAAGCATATAAGGAACGGTTACTGGAATTGGGTATGTCTAGTTTAGTGAAGAGAAGGACAAGGGGGGACATGATAGCAGTGTTCCAATATCTCAGGGGCTGCCACAAAGAAGAGGGAGTCAAGCTATTTTCCAAGGCACCTGAAGGCAGGACAAGAAGCAACATGTGGAAACTAAGCAAGGAGAGAAGCAACCTAGAACTAAGGAGAAACTTCCTGACAGTTAGAACAATTAACCAGTGGAACAACCTGCCTCCAGAAGCAGTGAATGCTCCAACACTGGAAGTTTTTAAGAAGAGACTGGACAGCCATTTGTCCGAAATGGTATAGGGTTTCCTGCCTAAGCAGGGGGTTGGACTAGATGACCTCCAAGGTCCCTTCCAACTTTACTATTATTATTATTATATAAAGCTGCAGGTGTCTACTACAAACCAAGGTAATGAGAACATGCCAAACCTGTGTTACGACACACACTGAAGATTCTGGCATTTTGTACTTAACGTTCCACTTGTAGTTTGCATTATGGCATTGCAACACACACTTTGTCTCTTTCCCCCACCTGTCTTAGGGACCTATACTTGTAGCTTTTAAAGCAGGGGTGGGCTGAACAGGGATTCAACAACATATTCCTATTTATAACCAACAAACACTAATCTTCATAGTAGTTTGAACAGTTCAAAACAGGAGCATCTGCACATGGGACCAGGGCAAAAAGGTTGGTGACCATAATCATGTGATCAAAGCCCTGCCCTTTTTCATTACTGTGGGGGGGGGAGTGTGGGCTTCAACTGAATTCGGTTGCCATCTTGAATTTTGACCCCTGCTGTAGACCTCTGTGATTCAACAAATCCCAAACATTCCAATTCCCCTCCACTCAATCCATAAAGTCTCTTGGTCCTCCCTAGACAATTAAATGTAGTTCCAGCCTCTATTCCCCAAAGAGGTTCTTCTGTTCAGCATCTGGAATTTTAACTGTACAATGTAAAGTAGGTCTGGATACTACACTTCTTGAAGCTCACACCCTTCCCCGTCACAAGCACAAATTGATTTTACTTGATTTCAAAGCCAGCAAAGCTCTGAAAAGCACAGCTAGAGGATGGTGCAATGTCTCCTTTCGATATCACAAAGTTATCTCAAGTGGATGTTTGAGTAATATTTTTCAACAGGATCCCCTACTATTCTGAAAGTCCCCCTTTCCTCTTCATTTCAGGATTTGTTGGGTCACACAGCTTATTATGTATCAAAGCATCAGCCTACAGCCAAACAATTCTGTTTTCACAATTAGCAGTGGAAGGCTATTGTCACATGATACCCCTAGGAGTAAAGGCCAGCATTGGCAGCCAGCTGTTTTCTACATTAAAGCAAGATCTGGAAAAAAAAATGGTTTTAAAGCCTGTTATAAAAAGAAAACAATTGCAAACTGGCTGCTTTCTGATAAGAAAGACTAAAAACTGTGCTCCCAGAAGGTTCACCATCCAACGATATAATAAACTTTAAGCCACATGCTCACACTCACATGATTGTATTATAATTCCTTCTAACATCTTAGTCTATGAACATACTTATGTATCAACCAAGTAAATAAATAGATACTTAAGATATTTTAAAGTGTGCATTTTGTTTGCATTGTGTGTTATTTAATACAATATTTATTCCTATTTATTAAGTAGGGAAGGTAATGAAGCCATAAAAAAAACTAAAATCCCAAAGAGTTGTTTCTGCTCCTCCTCCTCCTCCTCCTCCTCCTCCTCCTCCTCCTCCTCCTCCTCCTCCTCCTCCATCATCACCCAGCTGGCTTTCACCTAAAGAAAGCCTAAAACCCCATTTTCCTTATTTCCAGTCTAGTACGTTAACCACTACATCATACTGTTTCTCTCTCTATTCAACTTTTTTTAGTTCAATGTCAAGAAAGAGTATGGAGAAAGTGAAAATCTTGAGTTTTCTGAGCAAAATTCAACTAATTCATCTTCCACTGATTGCAAAAGTTCATTATACCACTAACAAGAATATAGTGGAGATGAAGAAAAAAGGAGGAAGAGATTTAAGACGTGAAGAACTCTACACTTGAAGTTAATCCCTGTGATAATGTTGTCAGTTCCATCTCATTAAAATGTAGACTCAAATTAGGGAAGGAAAGTTGGCCTATTAAATGATTAAGTCTGATCTGATATGAAAACCTCATTGGGCATATCCACATTTCACCACTTGCAGAAGATAAAAACTATATCCTATGGGGAAAGTAATTGCAAGGATTGAGTTTCATCTGATGAAGAAATATTCAGTGGGTACATCCACATTTTACCATATGTAATAGAATAGTGGTAGCCTAGGGGGGAAAATGGCAAGCAACAGTTGAGCAGATGCCTATTTACAATAAGTGACCTTTTGACCAGGCTCAAGGGAAGTTTCTAATGTTCTCCTAGATTCTGCCTTGAACAAAGAGAACTTCCCCCACTGTGGAAACAGATGCATTTTGTTGGCCAACCAAACACTGTCTGGTAAACAAAATGGAAAGACTGGAAGGTGATCCTTCAAGGCTCCCTAATGGGAAGCTTTCATTAAGACTCAGAAGAAATTTTCTATTCAGTGGGGTACAGTGTTGTTTTGTGGCACCCTGTAGCTGAATGACCTTCCATCAAAAGGCATGTTCCTGTTTTGTCATGCAGGAGAGTCAGGATTTGGCAAATCTCCCCATTCTTATGTACAGTAAGAGCAAAAGAGACCCACAGAGGCTTGCTATAGGAGCAATTCCAAGCATTGGAATGTAGCAACAACTAAGCTTCTGATGGGTTTCACAGCTTCTGCTGCATCCACAGTTTAATAATGTGGATTAGCGCTCCTTAATCCACTAAATTGCATTCTCCAGATTCCACCTGCATGAGAAAAACAATGACGTTGAAGTGATACAGTTTTTGGTTTCAAAAAGAGAAAAAGAACACTGCACTAAACAGAACAGTGGAAATATTGCTTTTTATGTTGTCTAAATGTAGGGAATATCTACTTACTTTTCTTATATTTAAACTCTAGGAAGGAAGAAGAGGATGATAGCTAAAGAAATAAAATTTCTATAATGTGCAGTAAGGCATAGAATTTGGCATCTTCTAGAAAGCTGGCATTGCTAATCTCTGATCATCCCTAATCGGTGGCTATGCTAAACGATAGGAACTGTAGTCAATATCAGGAGATATCAGGCCATTATGGGTCAGTCTACATAAGAACATAAGAACATAAGAAGAACCATGCTGAATCAGGCCAAAGCCCATCGAGTCCAGCATTCTGTGTCACACAGTGGCCCACCAAATGTACATGGGGATCTTGAGCAGAAAGAGAAGGCAAAACCCTCCCTTTCCCTTGACCCCCAAACAAATGGTACTCAAGGGAATCCTGCCTGCCTCAACCAACATAGAGGCGGCACATGGACATCTGTTTTAATAACCACCAATACACTTTGCATCCATGAATCTATCTAGCCCTGCCTTGAAGCTGTCAAGGCTGACAGCTGTCACGACCCCTTCAGGAAGTGAATTCCATAAATCAACGACCCTCTGGGTGAAGAAATATTTCCCTTTATTTGTCCTCACTTTCTTAGCTATAAGCTTTAGGGAGTGCCCCCTTGTCCTGGTATTGTGTGATAGAGAAAAGAATTTTTCTCTATCCACATTTTCTATCCCATGCATGATTTTATACACTTCGATCAAGTCACTCCTTAAACGCCGTCTTTCAAGGCTGAAGAGACCAAGGTGTTGCAATCTGGTTTCATAAGGGAGGCGCTCCATTTCCTTGATCATTCTTGTTGCCCTTTTTTGCACCCTTTCCAGTTCCATTATATCCTTCTTGAGGTGCGGTGACCAGAACTGTACACAGTACTCCAAGTGTGGTCTCACCATCAATTTGTACAGAGGCAATACAACACTTGCTGACTTATTTTCGATTCCCTTCCTAATCATGCCAAGCATGGAATTTGCTTTTTTTACTGCTGCTGCGCATTGGGTTGACATCTTCATCGAGCTGTCCACCAAAACCCCAAGATCCCTTTCTTGGGTTGTCTCAGAAAGTTTGGTCCCCATCAGTTGGTAAGTATAATTGGGGTTCTTTGCCCCGATGTGCATAACTTTGCACTTGTTTAGGTTAAAATGCATTTGCCACTTTGTTGCCCACTCACACAATTTCGAGAGATCCTTCTGGAGCTCCCGACAATCAGTTTCACTTTTCACAACCCGGAACAATTTAGTGTCATCAGCAAACTTGGCTACCTCACTATTAACTTCTACATCCAGATCATTGATGAATAAATTAAAAAGTAAAGACCCCAAAACTGAACCTTGGGGTACACCACTTCTCACTTCTTTCCATCCGGAGAATTGTCCATTTATTGCCACCCTTTGCTTCCTACAATTTAGCCAGTTACCAATCCAGGACAAGACCTGTCCTCTAATTCAGTGGCTGGAGAGCTTTTTTAGGAGCCTTTGGTGAGGGACTTTGTCAAAAGCCTTTTGAAAGTCAAGATATACAATATCAACTGGGGCCCCTTTATCTATGTATTTATTTACACCCTCAAAGAATTCTAACAAGTTAGTAAGACATGATTTGCCTTTGCAGAAACCATGTTGATTTTCTTTCATCAATGCCTGTTTTTCTATGTGCCCTGTAATTTTATCTTTAATAATGGTTTCCATCAGTTTGCCTGGAACTGAGGTTAGACTGACTGGTCTATAGTTTCCTGGATCACCTCTGGATCCTTTCTTGAAGATCGGGGTTATATTTGCTTCCCTCCAATCCTCCGGTACAGTGCCTGATCTAGCTAAATCTGATCCTGTCTCAGTGGATATGCTATATTAAGCTGTACCTCAAATTAATTCAGCTATCAGGGAATAATTGGAGATGACAAATCCATTTTATGTGGAGAAGGGGCAACATTTTATTGTTGAATAATGTGCTGGATGCATTTATTTCTTGTTAATGTGTTTCTGGTTAGTAATTTAAAAATATTGTAAATATTAAATTGTTGAGATTTAATGAATTGCTTACAAGCACTGGATGTGGGTATTCGGGTTGAAATTAAGATGTTCGTTGTGGTATATAAAATTTTGCACAGCTTTGGTTGTTAATGCTTGCCATTGATCTAATTCTCATCAAATGTTAGACTTAACAAGGTAGTGTGTCTTTGTAGGTACCATTACAAATACAATTCTGAGGTAAACTATGGAATAATTTGTTATGGAACATAAGGTAGGAGTGTCCAGGACAAGAGTTAAGATGGTGGTCATGACCACTTGATTGAACATCCTTCCATATATTGGCAAATGTGCTAATGCAAAGGGCCTTTGATTGCATGATCATAAGCACATGTTGACTTTTTTTAATCAAAAGAGTGGATGCTGATACATCAGGGGTTATCTGTCATTTTTACATTTCTGGGGGCAACTTAAAACGTTTCGCTTGGAGCCTTTTTTAGACTTTTGGAGGTTTTTTAAAGATATTCTTTTTAAAGAAAAATCTCCTAGTTGTTACTTAATACTTAGTTTGGATTTGTAAATCACTTATACCAACAGGAATGGGTGGCATATGCATTTTTAAATTAAAAAATAAATAATCTATACGTAGCTCCATAGCTACACAAATAGGTCTGCCAGATGTGGGTTGCAAATACCCAGATTATCAATGGATGCATCAAAGAAAAACAGTATCATATAAAATTTTGCAGCTGAGCTCTGATAGGCTGAAATGAAAAATAAATTACTTTATAAGTATAACTTTATATATGAGCTAGAGTCTTTGGCTTGAACAGCAGGTCCTCAGCAATATTCCAAGTTCCTCGTTCAAATTACATTTGTCATTAGAACAACAAACAATAAAACTCAACAGTTCTTTGATGTGGGTAATGTACAGGCAATGTTCTACCTATTTTTTTTTTCTTTTTAGCATTTTTCTTGCAAGTGCAGGGTGTGGTTTTTTAAAGACCAACCAATTATTAATCTATTAGTTGTAACAGGAATTGACCAACCAACTTCTTAATTGAGTTTGACTTAGTGGGCAGAGAGAAAGTGACAGTTCCAAAGACTAAAACTCACAGTCCTCTGATTTGTAGTTTGGTGTCTTAAACACTAACCCAAACTGGCTCTATTATCTATTATTATTGGGAATTAAATATATTCTTGCATCAGTGAATTTTCTTCTGGCCAAGAAGTGCAAAAGCACTGGGACAACCTCTAGCACAAATTCCTTTATTGTATTAACAGAGTGAAATCATGCTAATTAGTATACTTTATTTATTTATTAAATGGTAATTACACTTGATAATTACAAACCTAGGTCGTTAGAACTCCTACTCAAGACCTTGAGATCAATTTTCTATGGTGGATATGACTATTTATAAAGCTGCATAAGAAGGGCTACCACTTCTTGATTGCATCATGTCTGAATCAGAAATAATTTGCCTTCAGCTGTTCATCTATTTGCTGAGGTGGGAATAAATGTGGAGATGTTACATCAAGTAGTGTGAAAATGAAGGAGGAGGAGGATTTTTAATGAAGATCCAATTGACTACCTTATTTGAATCTGGGAGCTCATTTTCTTTCACTTAATACTAGGCAGCAGATGCATAATAAGGAAAACTCTTATGAAGGAAGGGTTATAATTAAGAGATTACATGTTGGTCTTGAATCCTTCATGTGCATCCAAATAACATTGGGCTGTTCAAAGGCTACAGAAACATTTCAAACAAGTACTTACAACATTTGTATAAATATATAACTATCCATATAATTATATATTAATTAATTGCACACCTTTTCCTCTGAGCTAAAAATAACAATTAAATAACAAAGCAATAAAATTATCTTTGTTCCCAAAGATGTAATGCTACAAATCCTCTACATGCCTACCCAGTAACTGTCTAGATTTTTCCAGTTTAGACAGAGGAAGTGTAGTACACTCAGGTAAATTTAGAAATATTTATTATAACAGAAGTGAAGTGCTTATTATCATAGTTGGGAAAAATATGATCAGTTGACCTGTCTCCATCCAAGAGCTAACCTCAAATCATCCCTTTACTTTTCTTCTTTTTTTTAAAAAAAATTGTTTCTTAAATCAACCTTTAAATTGGATAGACATCCACATACAGGAAAGTCCTTTATAGAGCTGGGGCAAAAATCAGTCCTTATTACCAGTTATGTGTAACTGCTCCTATCTTGTATAATGGTAATATCTCTGCTGCTTAATTATTTTAAATGCATGTTCTGAGGAGATTCTCAGTCATCCAGGTCATGGCTGTCCTAAAGGTGCTTTTTCCATTTTGCTTCTTATCTGAGAAGCTTCTGAAGAACTGAAGAAGCTTCTTGGATGAGAAGCGAAACATCTTCAAGGAAAGACAAAGTCCAGTTGTCTTTTGAAAAAGCTCCTTTAGGACATTCTGCTTCAGAGGAGGAATGTAGAAACTTCATCCTTGGTAACATTACTTTGAGAAATTTAGGATCATGTGGGAAGTGATGGAAGCTATGTAAAAAAAAAACAACAGGTTATTTACTGATACAAAAAACTTTTACACATTAATTTAAATCTACTAGCATTGAATACATTACCTAGTCAGGTAAACTATCATCTATTAACAAACAACCAAGTTCAGAGAGCACCAAGGATTCCACAGCTTTCAAACTTTACTGCATGTTTGCAAGTTTACTAATATCCTCTAAAATGCTATAAATTCCTGATCTCTGAAAGAAAGCAAAATTTACACTTATGGAATATTTCAGTGACAGTGAATTTTTTAAAGACTGAGTGCCCAAAAACTTGCCCCTCCCCTGTTCCACCCCCTGCCCTGCCCCCACTCTGCCCCCCATCCCCTGCCCCGCCTGTCCACAGGACCACTCATCACCTCCAGGTCCTGCTGCAGATCACCCAGGCAGCCCACCAGTGCTATGGAGGCCATACCCTCTGCCCGAGCCCTGCAGCATCAACTGCATGATGGGGTGTGAGGGTAGAGTCTTGTCTACACTGCCTGGCTGCCATGTCCTTGGCTGCACTGCTCCGTGTGGGCCACGCTCGGGGGCGACTCTCCTTCAGGGGGGCTGCTGGAGAGAAGGGGGTCACGGGGGAGGCAAGGCTAGGGCAATGGCACACGTGCCCACAGAGAGAGCTCTGAGTGCCGCCTCTGGCACTCGTGCCATAGGTTCACCACCACTGGGATATTTATTCAGTTTCATTATCTTTTCCATCAATATAACTTTACAGTATTATTACTTTAATCTAGAATTTGAGATTACTGGGAAGGTTACTAATGTTCATGCATGGCAATCCTTGATATCTTCTCAGTAGTAAGTCTTAGTGGGTTCATTAAGGTTTAGCCTCAAGTGGGTATGTATAGGGTTGGAATCTTAATTTCATACCTTATAAAGATGCGATTGCCTTCCATTAAAAAAAATATAGAAGCCATAGCAATTTCTCAAAAAAAATGTGAGAATACTCCTTAAGAGATAAAATTAAAAAAATAAACAATTGTAATGATGATGATGATAATAATAATAATAGTAACAATAGTAATAATAATAGTAACAATAGTAACAACAACAATAAAGAAGAATGCCTTTCCAGGTAAGAATGGACCATTTGGTTTAGAAATATAGTCTTTCCAATGTATCTCCAAAAGGTTTCATAATGCTTGAGGGGTGCACAAAAGAGCATCTGATTAAAAATGTGTCAGTGATTTGGAAATTGGAGTTTAGAAATAGAATAAGGATGAAGGGAGATGACAGATATGTGTACATTTCTCTAAATGTGGAAAAAGCAGATAAGGAAAAACACTTCATGTTCATCATAGCTATTGCTATTCTTCAATAAAATATAGACTTGGAAGATTTACAACAGGCAAAAGGAAGGCAATCTTATTGTGTAGAGTGAAGTGGAGTTTGTTCACAAGATTTGTGGCAATCGAGAATTTGGATGGCTCTGTCAATATTATGCCAAATTCATGGATGCTAAGACTATTGGGTATTACCAGTCACAATAACTATGCAGTGCTATCTATTGCTGAGGTGGATAAGAAAGATGAGGATTTTGCTTTCTCTTCTTGCTCATGAGGTTCCCAGATTAGGTCCATGATGCAAAAACTATCTATGTTACTCTTTAGTCTTATCAACACAGATCTTCTTACCTTGAGATTTCCTCAAAATGCCTTCCTTCTTTTCCTAACCATTCAATGGGATCTGGAGAGTTTAACACCAATATCTTTTAATTGGGGATGTTAACACCCTCTTTTCCAGGAACATCAGCAGCAAGGGTCATTTTGAAAGGTCAGTTAGGGCAGATAAATGCTCAAACATTCTTCTATTAACATTTTGTGCAGCCATTAAAGTTAATCAATCCAGTTTGATGAGTCTCTGGAGAAGAAGTGAAGATTCCTTTGGTGATGATCTCCTTGTCAATCACACCCCTCCCTCCCCAGATCAGCTGCAGAGAAAGTCACTTACTGTGAGGGTGATTGAATGTGTATCCTAGGAGTGTTTTAAGAATGGGGAAGGAAAGTATCTAATTCTAATCCCTTCAGCAGTGTCACTGTATGGAGAGGGGAAAAAATACCCTTGGCTGTGGAAAAAGGCAAAAGCATCTGTCATTCTGCACCTCCAAATACTTATTTATGCTACACACAAGGCTGCCTGACAACACCACCAATCCACTTCATTTGGGAGGCTGTCAGTGCTTACCCGGAAGCTCTGAAGGCTGAGAATCATTAATTTTTAAAGGAAACTCCAGACCACTACCTAATAACTTTCCACTACTACCGGTAGTCTAAACGATATTAATTAATACAGGTAACAAAACTCTTTCTAGGTATGATATAATTTTGTGGACCGCTTTCCAAGCTTGCTGTTATATTTTGAAGATTTAATAGCTCAGGTGGAGGGGGGAGGGACATTTCAGAGTTGTAACTACAGAGTGGTCAAGGTCAGTGTTTCTGAACCTTGACAACCTTTTGAAGTATGGACTTTAACTCCCAGAATTCCCCAGTCAGCATGCTGGCTGGGGAATTCTGGGAGTTGAAGTCAACACATCTAAGTGCCCATTTGCATAGTTTTCTAATTTCCCCCCCCCTATTATATACCCGTAGCTGCAGTTTACAAATCAAAATAAATGTTTCTAAATATGGCTATTTATTAGCTCTGAGAAGTCTTAAATATTGAGACTGCTTTTACGTGTCCGGGTGGCATCCTTCTAGTTGTGTTCCCCTGAAACATTTACCATGCTTTATTCAATTTTCCATGAGCCATAAGCTAACCACGTGGCTCAACATGTTTGCGTTTGCTTAACTCACTAGCTAAAGACATTTGGCAATTCAGTTTGTCATATACATTAAGCTCTATCTGTATTCCATTAAAGTTTAAACAATAAGATGCCCAGTTTTTCAAAATGCAGTTTCATGGAGCAAGGACATGCAAAAATCTAGGTGGAAAGGAATAACCCTTCCAGGAATTCCACTGTAAAAAAGGCAGAGGTAAGACAAGGCTTATTTAAATTCCTGTGTCCGTACGTAGTGGGGAAGATTTCCCTCTTTCTGATGAAGGAAGCTTCCTTCTTTTCCAATAAGTATCACTAAAGGTGATACTTTTCTCATTCTTTACTTTGATATTGAAGAAAAAAAGTAAACAAATTATTCCCTGGGAGCTGAAGCCAAGAATATCATGAAGAGTTTTGCTTTATCAAGTGGACAGTTTTCGTTGCTTCTAAAATTAAAGCATTGATTAGGGGAGTGTAACATCTATCATTAAACTATCACAGAACATTTGAGGGTTATATGGTTTGCACTGCATGTATTAAATTTTATTTGCCATCTATGTAGAATAGGCCTCAAAATAAGTGCATATAATGTAGATGAGTCTGACTTTATCTATCTATCTATCTATCTATCTATCTATCTATCTATCTATCTATCTATCTATCTATCTATCTATCTATCTATCTATCTATCTATCTATCATGTTCCATGTAATCCCTTAATGTTTCTATGCAGAACAGCTCCACTTCTGAAAACATAATGGTTTGGTGTGGGATTTTAAGTACATTCAGTATGTTTTGACTCTTCCCTCCAGCTGGGATTCCTGAAACAACAGATCAACTGGATGAGGGTATGTGTGGTCAGCTGTATTTTCCTTCACCATCACACTGAACTTACAAAGATTAGAAGTCTCCCATAGAGAGAAAGTTATCTCACTGGTGGCTAATATATCAGTCCTGCTTCCCTGGTGTGCCTTTATTTTTAAATGGAAAAGTGGCTACTGTGTGTGTGTGTGTGTGTGTGTATACATACACACATGCAAATGTTTTTTCATAAACACTTGAATCAACTTTATTAATATTAAATCTGACTATTCAACTAGGAACATTTACTTTGTGCAGAAACATGTAGCTGAACTGCTGAGCAATACAGTGGTTCATTTTATATTCCAAATTTAAATTTGGAAAATTTATATAGTTGCCTACTCACTCACAGCAACTCGCTCTCTCTCCAAACTGACACTCTCTCTATCAGCTTTTGTTATGCGGTTTAAATGTGCCATTTTCCCCTAATTATATCCAATCCATGCCTGAATTTATACTGGTTCCACAGCATAAATGCCTTTATGTCTTCTCACTTTTTAAAAACCACATGATTCTGACTGAGGATAATCATTTCTATTGCAGGGCACAAAGAATTTACAAAAAAGTGTCATCTTTATCAGGACCAGCTAAAATATCCTTCCCCAGCCTGCTTTGCAATTTAGTTGGACTTTTATTCATTATGAGGGAATAAGTCTTATTTTGCTCTTATCTTGTTTGTGAAGTTCTCAGAAGCATTCAATCAATTGTTTTGGGAACAGAATGCTAGAGAAAACCCAGAAAAGCACTGATATCTCCAGAATATCAGGCAAAATTTTGGATTTCTCTGCTGGATCAATAAGGCTATGTTTTTTGGGGTTTTTTTTTTTGCATTAGAAGTGTTTCAATACAGTGGTCATATTTAATACATAGGCATAGTAGAATTATGTTCAGGGAATGCATATAGAAAAGACCAGAATTATTAAAATTTCTTTTCATTCCTCACTGTCCCATAGACTTAATTCCTCATACCTACTGATATTTTTTAAATTGCTGTTATTTATTTATGTATTTATTTGTTTGTATTCCACCTTCCTTAATTTTTACAAAGAACTCAAGGTGACGAACACATCCAGCACGTCTTCCTCCTCCTATTTTCCTCACAGCAACTGCCCTACGAGGGGAGTTGGACTGAGAGTGACTTGCCCTAGGTCACCCAGCTGGCTTTTTGAGCTTTTATTATATTATGGTTTGTCACAAGTCCGCCAGATGTTCAGACTGGCATTTGGTGTTTTTATCCACTTATTGATTTCTTCCAAAGGACCTGGGATAGGTAGATGTTGATGTTTGATGGTGTTGAGGATGTAACGCCATCCTGTTATTGTCACAGGGTGTAAGCTGTTCTGAGTAAAGCTGCCTTTTGCAATAGACTGACGGTGAATTCCCAATATTTGTTCTATTATGTTCCTTTTTTGAGAATTTAAAGAAGATTACATGAGGATTTTACATAATAGTTTCCTGCAAGGAAGGTTAGATTTTGGGAAAGAAACTGACCCCAAATCACCTAGTGAATCCCATGGTTCAGTAGGGACTTGGACCTGCATTTCCCCTGACTGAATTTACCACCTTAATCTCTAAATCATAACTCTCTTAGACCAGGAATATATAGCTTTTTTTTAAGTCAAAAGATTATATTGTTACCTACTTCCACAACTGTAGCTCTACTTTATCAAAGTTGTCAAAGTGTGCAGTGCAATCCACTAACAGATTCCTCTTTAATTCCCTTTTATTGCTCCTTTCCTTTCTGAGAGTTAGAAGCAATTTGCTTTCCTTGTAAAGTGTCAGTTTGCTGCCTCAAACAAAAGAAACACTTAACTATCTGAGGCATTGCATGATAGATGATCCTTGGTGGTGTCTAGCAGCTCAATAGATGTGTTGCCTCTTGCAAAGGAATGGTTTATGAGACAAAGTTCATGTATTCCATAGGCATTTGTTAATGAAATGGCTGCAAAAAAAAAAAAGTTAGCCATAATGTCACTGGCTGGGTGCTAGACATAGCAAAGGAATTCCTAACTCATTTGAACAATACATTTCCTAAACAACTTTCGTGGGTTTTCAGATTCATGAGTCCTGGCCCAAACTGGAAAAGTATGAAACGTTTGCCCTCTGACAGCCTCTTGGAAACAGAGATCCTTGAAGGATCAAATCAAAGTTTTATCTAAATCAACATTCTGCATCGCACAGTGGGACAGTTTAACCAGTTTTGATATTTCCCAGGTTCAAAATTGTGCTTAATGCATTGGCACTGATTACTCAAGTAATTTTATCAATGGTTCCAAGTCCCAAAAGTGCTTTCTCAAAAGGCAACCGGACTTTGTTTTTCCTTTGCTTCTCATCCTAGAAGCTTCTTCAGTTCTGACTGAATGGTGAAGGGTGGAGGATGGAAAGATTTGTATTTATGGGACTGAAGAAGCTTCTTGGATGAGAAGCGAAAGATCTTCAAGGAAAAACAAAGTCCAGTTGCCTTTTGAAAAAGCACCTTTAGAATAAGCATGACCTGGATGACTGAGAATCTTCATAGACAGTGGTTCTAATAAGCTTCAGGCAGAGCCCTCATGCTGATATTATAATCAGTCTGTGTTCCATGTCAGTCCTTTGGGGACACATTAACATGAAAGAGACAAATGTCAGAGTTAAAGATATGTTGTCTTCTCCCTACTAGACACGTTCTACCCTAGGCATTTCATTTCTCTATTTCCTCCTCTATAACTAGCTCTGGTTCTCCTTCCCTGTCCCAAAGCAAAGCCGATCTCTTTCTCTGCTTGTTTCTGTTCCTTTCCATCTGTTGACCCGGAATCAGGAGAAAGCATAAGAAGCATAGCCCCACTATCTCTGGGTACTTGCAGTCACTGATGCAGAGTCGTGGAAGGTCATCCAGAGAAACATCCAATGTCCCAAGTCACCCAAGAACATGCAGCATCTTTAGGGAAACAACCAAAAATAACATCTTTGCTATTTCTGCTTCCCCTTATCTTATCTATGGTGTTCCAGCCTTTCTGGGTGAATTCTTTATCTTATGTGTGCCAGCTATGCTGGATGGATTGCTTATTTAATCAAAAAGTATAAATATAAGGATTTCTTG
Source organism: Bothrops alternatus (assembly GCA_034064705.1). NCBI lineage: Eukaryota > Metazoa > Chordata > Lepidosauria > Squamata > Viperidae > Bothrops > Bothrops alternatus. The sequence continues at coordinate 14,509,182 of JARGCV010000023.1, forward strand.
TCATTTGGGGCTTCCTCTCTTCTCTCTTTGTTCAGCTGAATAAAAAACTTTAAGCTTGAAGGCAAATTCTGGTTTCTTGCATTTTTACCAAGCAACACCTCAGATACTGCGCAACACATCTTTCTAGAGACAAAAAAAACAAAAAACAAAATCTGTCACCTGGATGCTCCATCTCCATTTCTATTGATAGGTGATTGTAGCAGCAGTTTGATACCTTCTCTTTCCCTTTCTCACTTTTTAACTTTTTTAAAAAAAATTACAAAGCAAGATGGCATGTTCACTTATTGTTATTGTCTCTTTGTTAGATGTATACTTAGCCTTTCCTCCAGATAACAGTATACCCTTCCTCCAATTTTTCCCCATTCCCACCAGATTGGCTTGCAATTTAATCCATTTAATGAACTTCCATGACTCAGGATTCATTTGAATCTAAGTTCCTCCAGTCTAATTCAACATTTTCCTAATTACTTCGGATCCAGAATAGGAGTCCTCAGTTTTATTTCAGCACTGGATGCAGCAAGTGATTTGTGAAATGTTGCAGAGATCTCAAGAAACAAATCAATTAGTTCAAGAATTAAATGCTCAAAATCAACCAAGAAGTCATATGAAAAGAGATCTTAAGAGTGTAATTATATTAGACGATTTCTTTATTATTATTTCCTGCTGGAATTTAAGATGCGAGCGGTCACTTTCACTTATATGGCTAGACATCAATGGTACCATCTTCTCTAAGCAATCTCTGCCCATCCAGTAAAATCTTTAAGGGATGGCATCCTTGGAATGTTTTGAATACATGTTGTTGGGGCAATGAGGGCGAGTCTTTTCTATTATTGATTTGCCTTAGGAAAACTGGCCCACCTGAGATAAGGTTGGTATTTAGAAAAACTGCCAAGACCTGGCTATTTCAGCTCATCCTTGAGAGAATGGTGCCTGCAGTAAAGAAATATTTTTGCTGAGTGATATTTCTCAGTGGGGTGGAAATGGTGCTAATTCGCCACTTGCTTTGCACTGTTTTTATTGTTTATTGGTTTAATCTTTGCTTATTGCATTTGAGTGTCTGCTCCTAACAGTTGTCAGCAGATAAAGCAGCCTAATAACCTCAATGTATGGATGAATAGACAGGGGTCAAAAGCTCTGTGCATGGTTGCTGGGAAGCCAAGGAACCCATGGATATTGTGTTGCTGGTATCTTGGTCCACAGAGATATGCTGGACCAATAAAGATGACAATATATCTAGAGCTTCATTATGCAGTACAGATGTTGAGAAAAGGGGCAAAATGTATTAATCTTTGTCATGCTTTCATTTGGGATATAATTGGACTCTAGAGACCTCGGTAAGTAAGTCCAACAAAATAGACAAACAAGGAAGCTGATTCCACCGGATGACTAGCAGCATACTTTATTGAGACAGGCTATCATAACAGAAGCTTCCAAATCTCTCTGTGTTTTCACTTCCATTCTTCTTATACTCCAGAGAATCAGAGGAGATCAGACTGAGATTCTTTCTAATAATTTCTTATCATCCCGGACTTGATGCATGCTTTTTCTGCAGCAGTTGTTATCCTTAATGTTTCTGGATGGCTACTCCAAGATTGTTTCTATGGCTCTTTACTCAGACCAATGCTTTTTTGTGAAGCCACTGGAAATAGATAAAGGCAGTTGCAGGCCCAGGTTTTCTTATGTTGCTTTAGGTCAGGGGTAGGCAACCTTGGCTCTTTTATGACTTGTGGACTTCAGCTCCCAGAATTCCTGAGCCAGCATTACCCCTGCTTTAGGTCTTTAATATAAACCAATGTCATCTTTTCCTGCTTTTCAGATTCATCTGCTCTAATGGCATTGAAAATACTCAGACTTAATCACCCAAGGAAATTCATTTCTATTTATTCCTTTTTCATTCAATTGATGTGAATAATTATATTTTATGATAATGTATTGATATAATAAATAAAGTCAAGCATTTTTTTATGTGTACATATTCCTGTTCAGTTCAGTAAGACTCTTGGCCACAAAATTGTATTGCATCATCCACTCACTTCTAAGCAGAAGTGAGTTTATGATTGTGGTTGATGCCTCTTAACCAGGAAAGTCTTTTTTTAATCGATTACATGCCTTCAAGTCAGTGTCGACTCTTAGAAACCACATATATTTTTTATTGATCTGTCCCTAACCTGGTCCTTAAACTCTTCCAATGTTGCCCCCATTGACTCTGTAACTGATTTGAATTGTCTGTGTAATTGTCTGCATTGTTATTAAGCAATTTAAACAAGAAAAATAATTTAGTTCACCATCCACATTCAAGAGGCACATCATATTTCTTATGTCTTCAGTTCTAAGTAAAGCATCTTCTACTTTTCGTTATAAAAAAAAAGATACCCATCTCAAAGGAAATTACTTTCAGGATGTTTTCTGAATAACACAATTCTGAACTGTTATTATTTAGAGCAGATTCCTGAATATGTGATCCACAGAATGATATTGACATCAATTAATATTGGTATTAGGATCAATGCCAAATAAGGTCAGTCTTAATTGAAACTTTACAGGGTCACCACACTGTAAAGTTGAGAATCTGTTTTATTACCATTTTTGTGACTGGTTTTTTTTTTTTACATTTTTGTTAAAGTAGTTCAGCTGAGTACCTCCTGCTGTTTTTGATGAGCTAATGTAGTGTTGTCCAAACCATGTTGCCAGATTTATGTAACACCCATCTAAAGAGATTATATTCAGTGAGGTCCACTTCATTAAAAACAATGGTCTCAAGAAGCAGAATTAAATTTGACCCATACTTTCCCTCCCATTTTTAATAAGTAGGCTATTTCTTAGATCATACTTGGCCTCCAATGATGAAAATCAATTATTAAAATGACAACCTGATCAACTTCTTTGCTTTTATGGTGGAATTGTGTACAGGAGCTCCATGAATTGGGCATCTTGTTATATATGTGTGAAAAAGTGAGGTTTTCCCCCCTCCTGTACTATAACCTATTTATTAACACAAAAGAAATAGGTCTTCTCCAGCTTCACATAGTTGCTTTCAACATCCAACAGCACATTTGATGTTCAATGATACACATCTTCTGACTGGAGGTTTTATTATGACTGCTAGCCAGCGATAGAGCGATCTTCCATACTTTTCTCCTTCATTCTTGGTCTGCTATGAGACACTTTTATTGAATATATCTGAACTTATGTGTTACAATAGTATATAAAGAGAAAGGCTGTCTTTCTCTAGTTTTCTTTCATTTGGTCAATGAGAAATATTTTTCTTTAGGTATGAAAATAGAAGATTACAGGCTAAAAAAACCCCCACCATTATTTTAAATTTTCCTTGCAGGGAAAAATGCATGATCAGTTTCAACCCACTTTCCACCAAGCAGTTGAAGCTCAGCCAGGAAGTGAAGGAGAGGTGAGTTTAATCTGGGAATTGGTATAGGAGAAAAGGGCTAAATGGTTTCTTTGAAGCCCCACTTTGTGGAGTTTTGAAGTCAATTAGATTTGTTTAGGCTAAAAGAAAAGAGAACTAATAACATATTATGTTGCATAGTCAGCTCTTTTACCTCTACTAGTTTCATATCCTCTGTAAAGAATAAAATCTTTTCTGTGCTTCCTGGACTTGATTACAAGCCTTCTCACTACTGTCCTATTCTTCTTGTCAGAAAATACCGTAAGGAATAGATCCACTTCTATGAAAAAGGAAGAGCTTCACTTTGCTAACAGTACTATAATCAATGTTGTGGGTGCCCAATGTTGTGCTTACAAATAGGAATTGGGCATGCTATCAAGCAAAGTACCAAATTGTGGCACCATGTTTTATTTCCAGCTTTGTAACTGGCCCTCTGTTCCAATTAACCCACTCATATATTTCTGCAGAAAATAAAAATGTGTTGTTTTTGTACATAGGTATGTATTTCAAAGTAGATCACCTACCCAAGAAAAAGGAAAACTGGAATATTATTCAACTCTCAGAATTCCCTAGCCAGCACGGGGAACCTCAGTTCTAGCATATTAATGTTCTACATCTTATTAATGACCAATTGCACCCATTTTATGAATGGATAAACTTCATCCACAGTAACCATTAACCATGATGAGAAGTGCTTTAAAATGTTTCCATCAGCCAGAAAAAAAATAGGGATCTTAAACTTATCACATCAATTTGGGTACATTTGTCCATGCATTTTATCTGTGGATTGAAAAAAAAAATTGCTGCAGCACTGAATTCGGGCACAGTCCTTAAATGCAGCATCCAGCCTTTAGTAATATTTCTCCTTTAAAAAGAATACAACCATACCAGGAACACGTGGCTTTAGCAGTTTAGGGACTGAGTGTGTTTTGACTCTTATAACCGCCCAATTCATTTCAAAACATATCCACTTAGAAAAAGTTTGACCACCAAAGTAACTAAGCAGCCTCTGAACAAAATTAGGACGACCCTTGTTTTAAATAAAGTGAGACAACTTTTTTGCCTTTGTAGATCATAACATTTATTGAGCCTGCAATAAATCTGAGCTGGTAATGTGCTGTGGCACAGTTTGGGGTGCAGTTTACCCAGTCCAGAAGATGCAAACATCTCAATATCAAAAGATGGTATTCTATATTGTAGAACATTATGTAACCTTCTGAATTTAGAGATGGCCAAGAATCATATCCAAACCTTCCTCTGAGCCATGCACAACTTTCTGACCCCAGAAAACTGAAACAAACGGACAAGTTTTACTGAATAAGCAATGGTGATAATGATTATTATTGTTCATTTTTGCAATCTGTATCTTGCCTTGCTGCTCATTAACATGGATGACCATGGGGAAAGAGAAGATGAGATGATGAGCTCTTTTGACAATGAGTGATCTTCCAAGAAAACACGTTGCAGTGCCATCTCTGGCAAGAAAGCAATCTTATACACATAGACAAACACACTTGCCAACCTTGGGAAATCCCCCCCATGCATTACAGGCTATGCCTTCTTCCCTCAATTCATCAGGGCTTGGATGAATGGGACACATAATCTAAACACTTAGTAGCTATTAGAATGGAATGAAGTAGGGTTAGGTATGAAGCCACGGAAGCACACTTACGGAACAGAAAAAGGAACACAGTGTCACTTAGACAGGCATTAAACAAATGCAAAAAAAACAAAAACAAAAAACAAAACCCCAACAACCACCTTGACTTGAAATCGAAGATCCAAGAATCCTTTACAGTACCAATCTTCCTTAGCTTTGCAAACGGGGACACAAGCAGCTGACCGAACCACCATCTTCCTCCCCTTTTAAACCATGGTCATCACTTTCAGGGAAGTAGGCTGGAATCTCCTAATTTTCTTCTTGAGAGCCTTTGATGCTTTGATCCGGCAGAGTTTGGGCACTGGTGGGAGAGGTTTGGCCAAGACTTGACCGGCCGCTGCCGCCTGCTTGCCCGTGGACGTGGGCCAGATCATCTCATGCTCCTGGATCTCATCAGCATAATCAAGAGTCAGGCTGCTGCCGCTGCTGCTGCCACTGCTGGTGCCCTCCTCTGAATCACTGTCACTGGATTCACTGTCCCCAAAGCGGTTGGTTGTATAGTCACTAATTTCTCCTTCACTGGTCTCCGCAATGGTGGAGTGGAAAAGTGATGCACATTCAGCAGAATACTCTGAATGGTCAGACTCGCTTTTGGCATAGGCCCCTGGATGAAAAGGGAGGCTCTTTTTGGACTCGGCTCTCATGGTTACACTACGCAAAATCCCAGCTCGCCTTCCCTGTTTCGGTGGTCCCAAGGCAAGGCTGCTAGAAAGGCTGGAAACTTGGGTTTTTGCCGAGATCTCCACTGTGGATTGCCATTTGCGCTGCTTTTTTTTAATCTCTGGGTCAGAATAAGCTGCTTCAAGAGAATACATGGCATTAGAAGCTCTGCAGAGTTCAGACCTGGACAGTGTTTGAGGGATCCCGAATGGCACAGGATAGAGACTGGATTCAGAGCAAGATCTGCCGGTGCTTTCCCCTGCGAAGGTAGGCCTCCGAATCAGATGCCTTCCCCTGAGCTGTCTCTGAGACAAACTCCACTCAAGAGGCAACTTGGCAGCAAGCTGGTGAACCCCACGTGGCTTCTCCATATAGAGCACCTGCCTGCCCGGCCTCAGCATCTTCTCACTATTCCTCCTCTTCATCTTCACAGGCTTCATTTTAGAATGAGCAAACCTGACTCGAACTTGATGGGACTCAGTAGGGACAAACTTGGCATGGACCAACTCCTCCTGAGGCCCAGACTCGGGATCGTCAGGCTTTATGGCTCTCGGAGATTTTTTGTGAGATTTTTTGGCTGAAGCCACCCACGTGTTTGGGAGGCTCAAGTTGGAATCATCAACTCCAAATGGTGAGCTGGAAAAGCTGCGTTCTAGGATGCTTTCCCCAGCCTCAATAACAGGAGAGTCCCACACAGGTGGCTTAGCAGGATAACAGCCGTTCACAGCTGGCAAAGACTCTGTGTCAGCCAGTGAAGCTGTCTGCTCTACATTCACACAATGCACAGTCTCTAGCTGTTTGGCACATTCCCCTTCAGGTACATCCCTTCGTGGCTTCCCTTCGCTTTTATTGCAAGGCAGTAGGGCTCCCTGTTTTTCCAGCTGGCTGCTACTGCTGTTAATTTTCACTCCACCAGGACTGGGGATAATAATGAGTCTCTGGAGCATTGTGAGTGGCTGATTCTTTGCTGGACCCTTCTCACTGAACTCGGCAGGATAGCTGGCAGGATAGTTTCCTTTGCTGCGTGTCGACTGCAGCAGTTTCTTGATATAACCCCCTGGCCTGAGTTCCATAAGTGGCCTAGTCTTAATCAAGCTGGGCCCCGTGAGATGAGGTGCACCTTTATTAGGTAAAGGGCGGCTCTCTGTTTCTGCCAGGGAGAAAAGGGGACTCTGTAAAGCAACTGCATGAAGAGGGCTAGGATAAGGATACACATCGTTCCCACTTTTAGAGACCAAATTGCTTTGGTACTTGGGGTCCATGCAATAAAATTGGACTTCCCCTACTGAATCAAGCTGAGGAGAGGCCTTGAGGTCGGTGACTTTTGGAAATCCGGCATCCACCACGCTGAGTCTTTCAAGGTCACCTGAGGAGAAGACAGAATTCCACAAAAAGGTTAGCAGAAAGTAACATCTTTGGTGTTTCCATTCCTTTAAGTGAGCATCATTACCAGGCAATGACATGATGCTCTTTTTGATATCAATGAACTTTCCACATGACCCAAAGGCAAAGTGTTACATTGCGTTATACTAAAAGATTCCTCCTTAGGTATGAAGCTCACGCCTCTAGTTTTCCGGAAGATATCCAAGCATGGCATCGGACCAGGTTACTTACGGGACCGTCTGCTGCCCCATGAAACCCAGCGACCGGTTAGGGCCCACAGAGTCGGCCTTCTCCAGGTCCCGTCAGCCACACAGTGTCGCCTGGCGGGGCCTAGGGGAAGAGCCTTCTCTGTTACGGCCCCGGCCCTCTGGAACCAACTTCCCCCGGAGATCCGTGTCGCCCCCACCCTCTCCGCCTTTCGTAAATTACTTAAGACACACCTCTGCCGGCAGGCCTGGGGCAGTTAACATCTTGCCCCAAGCCAGTGTATGTCTGTGTGTATGTTGAATGATTGGTTTTTTTTAAATTAAGGGGTTTTATATACATGTATTTTTATATGTTGATTTCTATTATGTTGTGAGCTGCCCTGAGTTCTCCGGAATAGGGCGGCATAGAAGTCAAATAAATAATAATAATAATAATAAATAATAGATGCTCCTCATCTGTGACAAAGCCCATGTGTTCAGGATGACTTGTGGAATTCATTTGATAAAACATCCCATCTTGGCTTCACTGCAGCACACACCAATGTAAGCTTTCACAAACAGATGAAATGCAATTAATGAATCTGAATCTTTAAAAAAAGTTAACACCCATTCCCCAAACATTCATTATTCCACAGGATTAGTAATGAGAGGATAAACCTGTGTTCAAGGTTGGTTGGTTCACCTTTTGCCATCTCTCATAACCAGAAAAGTATGCAAATGTCTGAAATGACTCAACAAACAATGAAAAAAAATGGTACGGAAGTTCTAATAGAGTTCCTTCAATAGAGTTAGAACTGTCTTATCTTATTCATACATTAAAATCATCACTTGATGTTAAGGTCATCTAGAAGATATGTTGGTGTAAATCAGCCTTATGTGACTTGGAGAACCTTGTGCAGCACTAGAATTATTCTACAGCTTTCCTTGCACAAATGAGTAGTGATAAGTAGTAGATGAGTAGAACCCTTCACTAATTCTGCTTGAATCTCTATACCTGGCACATGATCCCTGCATAAAGGACATAAGCACCCATTTTCATCCAATTTCTACACTGCCTTTCAGTCAGAGCAATCTCCTAAGCCATGTTCTACATTACATAGTGATCTACCTGCAAAGATGGTTTCCCTAATACAGATACTCTTCTTAACCTGTGAACCAGATTGGAAGGGCAGGATTGATGGTGTAGATCTGTTGCCCCTTCAACATATGAGGGCTTAGATTTTATTATTCTTTTTTTAAAATAATAATAATAATAATAATAATAATAATAATAATAATAATAATAATAATAATAATAATAATAATAATAATAATAATAATAATAACTTATTCAACTTAGATGCCTCCTAGCTCCAATCAGTTCTGGATGACTCACAGTGTAAGAGAAAAATAACAAGCATAGAATCAAACTAAAACAATAAAGAAGGGGGTGAATTGGGTCAGCAATAACAGACATATCATATACCCAGCAAAGAGTCTAGCTCAGATCTTGGGAGAAAAGCCAGAGTTTTAAAGTTCTCTCAAATGCCACCCATATGGAAACCCTCTAGATCTTACTCCAGAAGGCAGCCGCCATGTGAAGAAGACATGCAGCTGAAGTCCCAGTAGTTGGCGGAGCTTAACTGAAGAAACCTGGAGCATGCAAATCTTGTTAGATTAAACCAGCAGGCTGGTATCAGGCATTCCCTCAAGTAACGAGGCCCAATGCCTAGAAGGGCTTTATGGGCCATAGCCAGCATTTTGAATCGCTCATGTCACATGAGCATACCGAGGTATGCCCATCACTGCCTATACCTCTGCATGCTTGACCAACTGCATGTTTTGAGTGATCTTCACAAGCAGCCCCATGCAGAGCACACTGCAGTAAACATGCTGTGAGGTGACTAGGTTATGTACAAAAGCTTCCCAATCTAGGAAAAGGTTCAGATGGCATTATCAGATGAAGCTGTGCACTTTTTTTGGCCATACCTGTCACCTGCTGATGGAGCTGGAGCTATATATTTAGGAAGACCACCAATTGTACACTACTCTTGAATGGGAAAATGCTATTCCATTGAAGGTTAAAGATGGAATCTCCCCAGATCTAGATGGCCCTGTGTCAGCCTCAATAGATCAGACCAGTAAATCAATTCTACCAAACAGCTAAAATTACTTTTATCGAGACTGGTTATAATAAAGTAAGCTTGCAAAAATGATTGTGTTGTACCCTCTCCCCTGTGAATTATGGAGGTGTCTATCTAAGTCTCTTCTAGTATTACCAATTTTTTGTGGACTTTAGTTATGTTTCACTCCTTGTCACTTTGATAAGGGAGCTTCCATATCTCAGTCAAAGTAATCTTCTTTGTTACTCTGTACAACCTAACATCCACAGGAGCTTGGTCTTGGTAGGATTGACTCCTACATGGTTCCTCCCCCATTCACTCAATGTAGCCTCACTTAGCTGGTTTTATACTGAACCCCAAAACCAGAAAATAGCCTCACATAGTGGTTTCATGTAGAAAATAGGAACAGGAAGGAAGATTGAGAGTCCAATTCTGTGGCACCCCACAAAGGAGTGGCTTGGGGAATAACCTCTCCAACCAACATCCTGCAACCAGCTCAAAAGGAAGCAAAAAGCCCCTAAAAATGTCCCCCCCCCCATTTCTCAGCCCTGGAGCTGTCTCAGAAGGATACCATACTCAATGGTGTTGAAATCCATTAAGATATGAAGACGAACAAGGATGGATAAAGCATATCCATTCTGGTTCCACCATAAGTCATCTACAAGCATGCTGTAGGCATGCTGTCTCCATACAAATCCCAGCCTGACTGGAATTGATCTAGATAAACTGCTTCCTTCAGGCTTTTTATCATCTGTAGACCAACTATCTTCTCTACAGCCTTCCCTAAAGAAGAGTAGGTTGGAGACAGAACAATAGTTACCTAAAGTGTTTGGGTCAAAGGGTTCTTGAATAGGGAGGATACCACTGCCTCCTTCAAGACTATGAGGCACAACCCTACCACATGGACCAACAGTGTTTCACTTCCTTAGCTTTTTCATAACCCAGCAGAGGCCTGAGTCCAATAGAGGAGGCTGAACTGACAGCACAGAGAATCCTGTCCATTCTTCAGGAGTCACCAGTTCAAACTCATCTCTGATCACACCACCAAAGCAGCCTCTCAGTCACAGTCCAAGTCAAAGTAGATCTGAGCAACTTATCTGCTTCATTTGCGAGATGGTCACATCTTGTTACAGTTAAGGATGCCAACTGCTTTTTTGACTTTCTTTACATACAAGACTGTGAAGCTCAAATTCCATACTGATACTACTCAAGAGATGAAGGAGGTAACCAAGGCAAATTTTCTATTCTGCATAAGTTAAATGCTTTAGTTCAGGGGTTCTCAACCTTGGCAACTTTAAGACTGGGAATTGAAGCCCACAAGTCTTAAAGTTGCCAAGGTTGAGAACCTCTGCTTTAGTTGATAGAAGAAGCGTACCCAGATAGCTCCATTTCATGACAGTATTGCCCAATTTCGGAAGAAATTTCTTGATATGGGCAGCAGCTGTATTACTTCTTTCACAGAGCAAAGTGGATAAAAACTATACAGTAAAAAAAATCAGCTTATTCTAATCAAGTAAGTTGGAAGGCTAAACCTAATAAAAATAGAAATCTCCTCTTCTTGCTATGCATCCTGTTCATTCTTTCTAGTACTTTACTCAGTTCTAATGAAACTGTGCCTTTAAGATCATTTAGTTACTTATTGCAAACACTCTGAACTGAACAGCCCCTCCAACCTTATGTACTTCCTGCACAAACCTGGAGGTTTAAATGACCACCAAAATAGTTCATAAGAAATGCAACTTTGCTCATCTCCAATAGGTACACATATCTCATCAACGAATACCTCTTATCAGCAAGAAGTCAGCTATTCTCCTTACATCTAAGATAGAATGTTTTTAAAATTCCTCCAGTGTGATTAAAGTGGGCCGTGTGCTACTTAAGTACAGACTTGACTTTCAAAGTATCTGTTGTTTCCAAGACATTGAGACAAAAGAGCCTTGGTGAAAAAGCAGAATTTACTTATTAGTAATTAGATAGAAGACGACTTGGAGATATGAGAACAGAGTAAATGAGAGCAGGAATACAAAAAAAAAAAAAAGTCTGAAAAGGCAATGGCAAATCAAGTCCACAAAATCACCAGATTTAAGCTCAATTCAATTAAGCATTCTGCTTTGATGAAATTGGTTTAAGATTGAGAACTGCATTTCATGATGTGAACACCATAGAACCATGTCAACAGTTTGCACTATGCAATGTGGCCAAAAACTTTGTTTATCTTTGTTGTTATTGAGAGGGAATATTGAAGTTCTAAGCTTCTTGCCCATACTGAAGACCAGACAGTAATTCAACAGACAGTACACCGTGCTGTTTCAAGGAAGGCTAAAATGATTAAAAATTTGTCTGATATAAACTGTTAAAAGCATAGAGACTTTAACTGAGGTTAAACCTTTCACGTATGTGCTATGTGAAAGATAACTTCCCACAGTGTTCAGTCCAGGACAGCTTCAACAACATCTTCTTACTTCTTTAGAACGAAAGACTAAATGAATACAGCCTCAATATAAAATAACATTTGCCTTAGCATCTTCATCAATAATACCAAGGATGAAAAGAAAGCTATTTCCCTTTCTAACCAAGATCTAAAGCACCTGAGATACTTACCAGTAGAAACAGGCCTTGGTCTAGACTTGCTTGGAGTGCCTGAAACATCTAGGCAGGCTTTGCTTTGGCATCCATCATTGTTATGAGGTCCCTCCTGTTGGAACTGGGTGCGCACTGTGGTTTCATCTGCAGATTTGGGTCGGTAATCAAAGATGCTAAGATGGGTTCTGGAAAGCTGAGAACTTGGTAACAAACTGGCATGGGAGGAGGAAACGGATTCACTGAAGACAGATGTGCAGGAATTAGATAGAGAGCAAGAGCCGCCATCACTCAGATCATAAAAACCTGATGAATAAAAAAAAAGAAAGAAAGAAAAAAGAAAAGAAAAGAAAACATTTCCTGGTTTACAGAGAAGAAATATATTGCATAGCAAACGTTCAGTTGGAGTACTTCTTTCTCTTCCATTCCATAGATGAGAGTACTGAGAGAGGAAAAAAAACCTACATGCTTTCAGACAAAATTTCATTCACAAAATTTTGCAATGGTGAGTTAGACATTCTGGTCTTATACTTCTAAGCCTCCCAAGTCTTCCCACTGTTTCTGGCTTTTCTCATTAAAAATCTCTCGGTGAGGGAAAGTCTGAAGAGTTGTGTCTTTGACTGGCAATGTGAAAACTGTCATACACAGGTGAGCAAATTTTGAAGGAAGCCCCAGGAGATTGAACAGCATTTTGAACCAGGGCTCCAAAATAGCCAAAAGTAGGACCCATAGAAATGGTGTAAAAATGAAATGAAAGGTACAGCTAAAGCACAGAAACAAGCTTTGTTTTATTTCAGTTGCACTAACTAATTGTATTCATTTGATGAACTGAAAAAGACAGCTCCTCATCCATGAAAGGATTTGCCTCCCTATGCTCATTTTAAGCAGAACATAATTGTTATCTGAATGATCAATGCCATTCATTTCACAATTGTACTATACCAATTCACATAGTAAACATTTAAAAACCACAGCTCTCAAAAAGCAAAAGAAGAACAGGAAAAAATAAGGTTAGTTGGATGACAGATCTACTGGGTCAACCAAGTATAAAAGTCCTTGCTATGATGCAACCACTGGCTTTTTGTCTCAGGGAAAAGAAATGAAGAAAAAAGACAGAAGAAAGAATAAGGCAAAAGGCACAAGCTAAAGTAGAAAGGAATGGATCAAATAGGAAGGGAAGACTGGAGATGGGTTGAATGAAATTGAAAAGCTGATTGTTGTTGGTGGTGGTGGGGAAGGTGGCAAGACCAAGCACAAAGAAGTAACAATGGCATGAAGGTTGGTAGCTTCAAAGAAAATGAAGACAAGATTGAATGGTGGAGATGGAGATAGGACTAATTTGAGAGATGTTCCAATGGCAATTGGGAGGTTTCAATATCACTGAAATTCAGCAACAACATTTGGGTTTCTGTGGGATTCTAAGTAATCCTCCAGTAGGCTGCAGGTTGCGCACCTGTATTTTAATAACTTACTATGAAATGTTAGTAGTCACTATCCATAATTATCCACGTCCATGCTCCTCAGAACAAATTTAGAGCCTCCAAAACTGCACTCTACTTTTTATCTCTTTCCCACTTCACACAAAAACAGATGTTTGGCAAGAATCTCACTGAGTCAGTTCACACATCACCCACAGTTTATAGTATGGTAAGAATGCCCACTTGTGCTTTATGACTTTCACAAGTTGCTTGCTGTCTCCCTTCCTGTGTGGGTAAAGACAATGAAAAATATCCATGGTTTGCTTTGTTTACTTTAGTGTAAGTCAAAAAGCCTAACTATGGCTTTGTCCATCTAGAAGAAAAATAAAGCATAAAACCATTTCTTTTTTGGTTTGCTTGTTCTCAAACTTCTGAACAAATGAATCTATGGTCAGTCTACTTCATGTTAAGTTAGGCTTACAGAATCATGAAGGATTTATTAACCGTTCCCTTCCAGAGAAAGGACCAGAGATCTCCTTAAGCTTTGTTGTTTAATATAAGGAAGGAAGAGTTGCAAAGGCAGTCACTGCCATTACTTCTAGCTATGATCAGGATGGAGATAACAAGTTCCTCGAAAGCAAATGGACCACCTATAATGTGCAAGTGGTTCTCAAACATCTGAAGAGAGCCACAACTAAAAAAACATACACCACATAATAGACTGAGAAGAATATTTAAGGAAATTTTATTTTACCTTATAACATTCAGCATAGCTGAAAAAATTATGGGTAGTTCAATAGTGGTAACAGCCACCAGGTTAAACAAGGTTGGTGTTCTTCAATGCAAAATATACACAATGGCAATCCTGAGCATAGGATTCCACTTTTTGAAAGATGGTTGACTTCAAAGAGTCAGAACACTAAAAACAGAAACTTAGAAGACAAGCCATCTCCTGTTCCTTTCAGTGTTTTTACTATTGATTCATTATCAGTCCATCTTTTTAACTTCCAAGTTGCAGCAAGGAGAAGGCAAGAGACAGAGTGGTGCTAACTGAAGTGGAAGAGTTTGGATGAGTGAAGACATAAGTGTGAAGCTCTCCTTTTGCCCTTCATTTGGCTAAACATGGTGCCCCACAAAATAGCTTAATTTCACTTAATTTCAAGAGCACAATCAGCAGGGGCTCAGGGACTGGAACAGGAAGCTAGGGAGACATATGGAGCCTATTCTATACCAATAAAGTTTCTTTACATGGATTACATTTTGAGTTATTGCTGCTTTATTGTATTGGCCACAGTAAAAAAAATGAAAATGTTCATAGCAGAAGAAAAGGAAAAATCATCCAATTACCTGAACTGGGCCTACTATCACTATCAAAATATTCAATGGAAGTTTTGCCGACATCCAACTTCAGTTCGCTGATCTGCTGGTCCAATTGATCCAGATGACTTTTCAATCCCACATCTTGTCTCCTCAACCGTGACTGTTCATAAGGGAAAGGGAAGATGTTCAATTTCTATTGGCTCTGTAGGATCAACTCAATATTCCCATCTTCTGGGACTAGTCTGATCTTTGAAGAAATAGCACAAAGGCAGAGCAAAATAGGAAGACTAGTAGTTTCTAGTCACAACATGTTGACTGGATTCTATGAGGATTTAAATTGATGATCTTGATGGTAAAACTGAGCGTGCAAGGACCATACAAACAATTCACATTAATATATTTTGAAGTTCTGTCTGTAGAACCTCTACTTGTGTGGATCTTTGTGTCAATTAATAAATCATTTCAGAAACTTAGGGACTTGGGGAAACCACCCTAACCTGTACACTGCCCAGAGTTAATCTGTAAGATGGGTGCTACTTAAATTAGATAGACAAAGATAAATAAATACTGTAGGCTGTTTAAACTGGAGAGAGACAGTCTCAAAATCTTCTGTGAAATAAGGCACAAGGATATTAAAATATTCCTTTTTCTCCCCCTAAGCAATCTACTAATTCCAATTTATGGATTATGCACTTCAATGTCCTTTCCGGCTACTAAGAAAATGCTAAGGAAAGGCTTCCACTGATTTCAGAAAATCTGGAGAAAACCCATAAAGTTATTGATTTTACATTTAAATCCTTACAGTCAATAATACTTAATATATTTCTAGGTGAAAAGCTTCCAATATTGTCTTCTTTGGAAGGTAAAACTGTTTTAAGGCATTTATTATTTTTGTTTCTCTAAAACAAAACACATGTTCTATTCAAATTGAGGAAAATACTGGATTTACATCAATAGAATTTTAACAAACATGTTATCCCAAAAGGTCTGCTGTTGATTGAACTACCGGTAGAAAAAGAATACACTATAGAGCAGGGTCCCCAACCCTCAGGCCACAGCCCACTACCAGGCTGTGATCTGTTCAAAACTGAGCCACCCAAAGCTGCAGATCAGCGTGCACACACACCCCTTTCGCAAGCAGCAGGTGAATGCATGCACGTGTGCTCCCTTTGTGCGAGCAGTGGGCGGGAGTACCCACTGCTCGCACAAATGAAACTGCATGCACACACAGACTTGCCTACTGCTTGCACAGAACCATCCCCTCCCCCCTCTCTCTTGCCAGTCCGCAAAGCCAGCAAGGTGGGGAACTCTGATTTAGACTGTCTATAGGTCTGTGGGTGTTGACATGGCTCATAAGCCTGAATACATATACTTTTAACCTCTCAGTTCCCACTATCGTAGAATTAACGATTGCTGGAAATGATTGGCAGTAAACTCAGAAATTTCAATCATTTGAAATTTCACTCATCTGCAAGACAGCAGTAACATCTGGAACAGCAATGGCTTGTTAGGAAGCACTTACTTTAACTCCCTCTTTCCTCTCTAATTTACTACTCCACCCCCTACCAACCTTACAAATTTTGCCAGCAAATATTTATTTATTTTATTATTATTTATTAATTTAATTTCTATGCCGCCCTATTCCGGAGAACTCAGGGCGGCTCACAGCATGATAGAAATTACATTATATACATATAAAAAAACCCTTAAGTTAAAAAAAAACCCCTTAAGTTAAATATATATATATATATATATATCTTAGAAGCCTAACTTGGGGACCAAAAGCTTCAGAATTTTGCACAGATTTTTAACAGATGAAACCTCCAAGCAAGCATCCAGATTTCTTACATGTAGACAACCAATGTGGAAGGGGTGGGCAGAGAAATGGGAAACTTCACCCCCAACATCCCAATCTCTCCAGTCACTTTCTTCCTTGGACTGGAAATGGGTTCTGTTTAGGTCCATATGAATGACAGTACAATATTTGTTGTGGCTTACCCTGACTCTTATATGAATAATAACCTCCATATAGTCAGGGAGTCGGATAAAAGCGGAGTTCTTAATTGCAGTGGCCTACACAAGCCTGTGTTTAACGGGTTTCCAAATTGTGTTTTGATAAGTTGAGCAGCAGGATCATCTTCCATGGCCTCTTGGCCAGATGCATATGTTCAGCAAAAGCATTAGCTCTATGGATTCTCTGTTCCACAAGCAGTTTCCAAGATGATTTATACCACTATTAGCAATCTCATACTGTTGTAGAAAAGATGCAGTTTCCTGCAGGCTTCGTTAGGAGACCTAATCTAACAATGGCACCAATCACCACACAATCCATTCAAATGCATAACCTTTATTGCTAGCATTCCAAACTAACAGGATACATGTATTTTTCTGTCTAAGTACTGCGCCTCTGATGTGCAAAGGAATGAAAGAGCTTTAGGCTTTACTGATTTCAGGAAGTAACTGAATTTTGTTTTCATGGTTGGAATTAATTGCTTCATGATTAATGTTTTGCCAGCCAATCCCTCCCTTTGTGGTTCCTGATTAATGGCAGAGAGGCCACAAAGCACTCACAGAACTCTCAGGTATTCAAGGATAATTTATTGTACCAGGATCTGTTTGCAATTTTACAGCACTTTAACCAGTATGAAACGATTTACACTAGCCTTATAAACCCCTTCCACTTTTCCTACCATGAGACCTGGTGTGCTTCATCGGTGTTTGGTTGGCTTCATACTTCTCAACTATTCCTGATTTATATTTCTTGTGCTCAAACTGCTCATTTGAGACCATTTTTTTTGATGACCCCAAAATCAGTTTGCTCCAGTCAAGGAGGGCTTTGCCTGATACACCCAGCCCAGAAAATTTAGGGGTGAGGCTCCTTACAAGGAATTGGAATTTCCATCAAGAGTTCCATCAATCAGATATACTGGACTAATTCCTTCCTTGTTACCAACAAGGCCTTTTGTTGTAGGTGACTGGACCTATGTGAATTGTAATTCCACAGGTTTGGAAAGCAGTCTGTGCTGTTCCAGAAGGCTTTGTTTTCCTCCAAGTCTTGACTTAATTAGACCTCCTGATGCTATTAAGATCTTGGGGTCTTCCAAATTGCTAGTTCATCTCCGATTTGTTTTTGTTTTTTTTTGGGGGGGAGATAGTATTTTTTTTTAATATTGCCCCACTGTTGATCTCCAAGATATTCTACCACAAAGCACATGAGGGAGAGGTGTGCAAACAAAATTGCAAGGAACACTTGAATAACATTAGAAAATACATTTTCTGGTACTTTTAGATCAATAAAGGTATTTTCATTTATTTATAAATCATTTCAAGTTATTAGGCACTAAGCAAAAGATAAAAGAAACAATCTTTTGTACAAAAGCTTAGAGTAGGACAAAGAGAAGCAGACTAGGGAAAAACAGAAATGGTGGAGACAAGGTCAAAGCAGAAATATTACTTATAGCATTAGCAACTGATTTTAAAATATCAGCCGAGGCAAAAAAAAAAATCCTCCCTTTGCTAAAAAAGAAACTTCTTTTCTTAGAAATTAGAAATATTTCTGATATAGACCATCCACTAAAAACTGAAGACATTTGACATCAGCTCCATTTTACCTTTTCTAGAGCACATGGTCAGCTCATTTAGGATTAGATGGAATTTCAGCAAGAATAACTGGTCCATTCAGCGCTGTAAAGTTTTGAAGTGCCTGCCAAAATCTACAGAGGCATAAGGATCTCATTGCTGAAAGGCTGGCCATTGTGCTCTCACTGTTGCCCAGAGGGCAAACAGATCTGACTTCCCTTCCTGCTCTTCCTGAATATTATCTGCTGTCTAGTAATCAGATTATTTCAGCTAAATTCCTATTTTTAACTCTGTTGTCTCCCAACCAATGTTACTAGCAAGTGTGAGGTAAGTTTTACAACTGTGGGAATGTTAGAGGGCCAAGCGGACATACTCAGCCCCTAATTACAATGTGAAAATGTGGTGAAGGTTACCAATATGGATGACTCATTTAGCTGAATATATTTTCTAATACTGTGTTCTTTAGACATAAAGAGTAACTTCATCAAAATAAAGGCACAGCTATTATGGTGAAACTAAATGCTTATTTGTACATATAATGGGATTCGGTAGCCATGTTTAGGAATGCAACCTTAATGTTATTGCTTTTCTTCTTGTGGAAAAGCAGTGGAGACTGGACACACTTGATCTAGAAGGCTACTTGTTTAGGAGACACAGTGTTAAAAGTAAGAATTTAGCTGAAATAATCTGATTACTAGACAGCAGATAATATTCAGGAAGAGCAGGAAGGGAAGTCAGATCTGTTGCAATAGTCAGTCTCTTCAAACTGTGTGTGACATGCTTCTAAGTATATTACCTGTGCTTTAGGGAAAGATCTGTTGAACTTTGGGACTCTCAGATGCCTTAAGCTATTGATAACTTTGATCAGGATGTCTTAAGATTGTTTGATAAAGTCTGTAAATCAGTAATGTCCTCTTTGTGTTCTTAATATACTAATTTTTTAAATTATTATTCATCAAATTTCTATACCACCCATCTTACCTAAGTGAATCTGGGAGATTTATAAGTAAAAAGAACCTAAGTTTTAAAAACAAAATTAAAAAGTTAAGAGTTACAGAGGTTTAAGGTTCTAAAGAGGCAGAGGGTGTGCCCTCAAGACATCAACCTTCCCCAAAGTTGCATGCTACTCTTATTCCCCCATGCCAGTTGGCAGAACCAGGTTTTGACACTGTTCCAGAAGGCCAGGAAGGTAGGGCCTGCTCATCTCTGGAAGCAAGCAGTTCCATAGAGCAGGGGAAATAGCAGAGAAAGCTCTTTTCCTAGACCCTACCATCTGAAATTCTTTAGCCAATGGGGTCTGCAAAATACCCTCCCTGATTGAGTGGGGTTGGTCAATGAAATAGGTACAAGGCAGTTAAACATAATAAACAGCACCCTGAACTGGATCCAGAAGCAAGCAAAACATTGGACTATTGATATGTATAAAATCTTTTCCAATAAAGGGAGCACTGTGAAGTCTTTTCCTTCAACTCCTTTCTCAGCTAACTTTCTGCTCAATTTTCGTCAGCTAACCATCCCATCTTCAAATCTTATACAAACGGAATGAATGAGCTACTATAACTCAAAGTACAGGTATCAAATAGAAACACACTTTTAAATAGAAGTCATTGGGAGTTTGTATTAACCCAAATACCTTGAGCAAACAACAAATGCTTTAACTCTTATTTCTTTGGCATTAAATAAAATATAGTGGGTTATTAGTTAATATTATCAATGGCAGGCAATCAAAAGATTGGCAGTACATTTGTGCTGCCATTTTGACTCTAATCAAAATATGCTTGCTTCAAAGTGTTCCAAGTGGGATTTAAGCATTTCATGAAGGTTAAAGTCAATTTTCACTCCCCAATCCCTTCTGATAAGCTACTCACTTGTCGTGAATACTCTTTGCATGTGTCACACCTGATGGATAATTAATGGCCATGTCTAACACCAATAAAGAGGGAGGTATCTGGGAGATCTGAATTAGCTCAATGTTTACTGAAGTGTGTAATTACCAAGATTGGAGAGACTGAAGCCTATAACATTTTGATTGAATTCTCCTTCAGGAACATGTTCCATATTTAAAAAAGGAAGAAACAACAGAAGCAGCTGTTACACAACTTCAATCTATTCCATTTAAACAGGTAGAAATAGGAGAAGGGGTGTTTCTTTTCCAAACTACAAAGTAGAACCAACTAAAAGGTTACAAAGAAATAGGTGAGCTTCAGAGGTATTCAGACTATTATGCCACAAACCCCTGAAAATAGTACATATGAGAGAAGGAAAGATATTTTTTTTAATAAACTAACATGAGATCCCATTCCCATCCTATAGCTTATGTATGGAAAAACAGGATAGGTGAGAATCCAAAATAGTTCAATAAACTAAGATAGCTGGATTATATGGATATAGGGCATGGGTAGGCAACCTTGGCTCTTTTATGACTCGTGGACTTCAACTCCCAGAATTCCTGAGCCAGCCATGCTTAGGAAAAAGGGAGGTTTCCAAGCTGAGCCATGCTGGCTCAGGAATTCTGGGAGCTGAAGTCCACGAGTCATAAGAGAGCCAAGGTTGCCTACCCCTGATATAGGGCAACACCCCTTATTTGTGCATCTGTCTGAAGAATTAGTTGACTCTACTAATAATGCAAAACACTTATGTCCACTGCCTCCACTGTGCTAGCTCCAATAGATAGGAAAAACCAAAAAGAATATATATATATAAGGCTGTGAGCCAGATATATTTTACATTGGTTTGGTCATGAATTTATTAAGTAAATCTTTCAGTATCACTTCTCATCATATAGTGATGATCATAATTCTGAACAAAATTACTTGAGAATGTACAGATATGTGAAATAATGTGAAACTCTATACTAAATATTACATAAATATGGTTTATAAAACAAATCTTGAAAAATCTAACAATATTCCCATGGCTGCATTATACTGTGAAATTTAAATATACAAATAAAATTCAAGATAAATAAATTTGATGGAAAAAAAGTGCTAAGAAACCATATGTGGTCTTGTTTACCTGTTTGAAAGACCCAACAGCTGGATGGGTTTGTTCCCATATTCTTGGTCTGACTCACTACTTTATTTGAAGCAAGATAAGAAGGCTGACACAAAATGAATTTGACTGCTGATTGCTCTTTCAATAGTTCTAAATGTAAGCCAAAACCTGCATGAATACACCTAGGGATAGAAAACTAATCTGTTTAAGATTGTGCCTTTTCTCTACTCCATTCCACCCTCTTCCCTCTGCATGCTGTAACATCTCAGAGATCCAGGGATTTTGACAACTTACCCACAAATGTTTAAATTCTTAGCTGATATTAATAAAGGCATTTCCTGATTTTGATGATACAGCAGATGCCTTAATTTGTTCTCTTGATGCTGATGAAAATGTTAACAGAGTAACAAAGTTGGAAGGGAGCTTAGAGGTCTTCTGACTTTGCTTCAGAATAACCCTGTGTTCTCTTATGCTGAGAGTGACTTGATCAAGTCTCTCCAATAAAAGTCATGGTCCAAGGCTATTTTGTATTTCTTTAGGATAAGATATTATCTTCTCTTTCACAGGATGAGCCAGTCAATTTAGAACTATCCAGAGTGGGATTGACAATACCTGCCTACTTTTATGTCCAAACTGGCTAAAATGCTGGAGTTTATAATTTTGATATATCTAAAGGTAGCACACTGCAAAAAACTGCATTAGAAGTTATAGTCAAATTAAGTTTAGATTACCTTGAATCCTTTTTTCTATTTTAAAAATGTGCAGGTGCTGTGTAATACCTTCAAGGAATCAGAGATAGTGATATGTGTGTGTGTGTGTGTGTGTGTGAGAGAGAGAGAGAGAGAGAGAGTATATATATATATATAAGGGAAAAGGTATCTATGTGGAAAGATGTTGATTGCTGTTTTTGTGCATAAAATGCCTTTATCAATAAAATATATTTGCATGGAAAGAAAGCCAAATAACATGTACGTGTATTGAAAACTCAGAATGTAAGCAAGATCTGGAACCATCCCAGTGGATTTTGTGCACCAGAATAATTTAATTAGAATGTGGAATGGGAAATGAGCTTCATACTTGGAATAACTAGAAAACAAAACCTCAAACTAAAACTGTAAACTGAATGGCTTTATAGTTCCAATTAAATGCATGGCTATGGAAGAAGAACTAAAAAGATTGGGAATTGCCAAGACATCCCAAAAAAGAGAGAGCCTTTCTGCTCAGCCTCGTCTAATCTCCTCAGAAATAAACCCAATTTAACCCTCTAAATCATAATTTTCAGCAAAGCTTTACAAGGTAACTTTATATATACGTCCCCATCAGTTGTATTTACTTTTGAGTCAGCATTCATGAGATGCTGTTTGTGCTTAGATTTCAGGCCTGTTGAGGTAATGGCACATCAAATGAACAAAAGCTCTCCCTTCCCACCTCACTTTGGTATAAAAGGGCAGCCATGTCCTTTTCTTGAAAGTTGCACCATAAAATTCACATTCACATTCCATTTTAGTAGTGTCTGACTGCTTCGACTGTGAGCTTCTCCCCATCAAATAAGCTAGGACTTACTTGCAAATGCCCATAGAATTGCAGCCTCAAACTTTTTTTTAAAAAAAGATACCGAATAATGGGTGGAGTAGATCAAAGGGGCAATTTAGCATCCAAGTCTACTTACCCATAGGTACTTTCTCACTGACATCAAGAGTCTGCAAGATCCAAGTCAAAACATGTAGCTAATGGAACCCTACTGCTACTCAGATTCAGAGTTATTTCAATATTTTCTTGTTGTACAGAATTTACATTTGTGTTTAAAAAATGCAACAAACCGGAAGCACGTTGTTATGGACGACAATCTCATGTAGTGGCTAACTTGCTATACATTTACTTGGAAAAATACAATATTTAAAGACCTCTTAGATTGAGAAGGAAGATACAGGGACGGCCCCAGGGTTATTATATGACTGTAATTTTAAGAGATTGGGTTCTAATTTAAATTATTACACTGGAGAATTTGAATATTCTTAACTTCAAATGCAGACATATACATACATACATACATACATACATACATACATACATATATACATACATACATACATATATATATATATATACTCCTTTTTTGAAAATGTGAGCACATACCCTGTTGTTTCTTTTAGAACATATCCGAGAGCCTTCTTTTTTAATGGTTCCCATTGAAATAGGGTGTGTGTATGTATGTGTATATATTATATATAAATTCTTTTTATACAGTAAAGATCTAACAGATAAAACCTAAAGAAGAAGATCGAGACAAAGATTGTGCAACTGGGCAGAGAGAGACTGCAGGTGGGGAGGAAACTTACTATTACCGTAACATACACTCTGTGCAGAGGTAGGCTGTTAGCAACACCTCCCTCGAAATCGTCTTTTCAAACAAGAACGAAAGATTTCCCTCCTCGTTCAGGCCAGAAATAATGGATTTACTAGCAGGGACAATCCTTTGTGGGAAAGGACCTAGACATCTCGCTTGGCAAGAGGCGGAATAGGGAGAGAGCCATGCAACCAGGAGAAGCGAACAATGACCGACTACGACCCCGCCAGTTTTCCGCCAGGCGTCTCTCCCTCCAAAGCTGCCGGCTTGCAGAACCGGCGCCCTTCCGCGCACCAAACATCTGCTTTGGCTTCCCCGAGAGCCAGCCGGGCGCGCCTACCTGTCCAGAACGGCCAAGAGCAGCCGAACAGCGCGTGTCGTGGGCGCGTTGCAAGTCTCCCCCGCCCCCGCCCCCACCCCACTCGCAAACCAAGGGCACCCGTGACCCAGGAGCCTCCGTCGGAGCCTCTGCAGCGGCTCCCTTACCAGTTGCTCCTTCAGGGCGGTGAGGGTGGCTTCCAAGCGCTGCTCCTTGTTCTGTGCCTGGCTCTCCTCGGCTGGGCGCTGCATGGCTAAAGCCTCGCTCACCAGCGCCCGCTGCTTTTCCCGCAGCACCTGGAGTTCCTGGAGGCCAGCCAGGGCAGCTTGCAGCCTCTCGCTGACCCTGCAGCGGTCCCAGCCGCCCGGCCGCTGTTGCTGCTGCTGCTGCCTTCCCGAAAGCATCTTTCCTTTCCACGCCGCTCAAGCCACGGCCATGCCAGGCAACGCCGGAGCCGCCTGCTGCTGCTGCTGCTGGAAGGGTCAAGAGCGCGCAAAGGCGGCAGCAGGGAGCAGCCTCTCGCTTCGCCTCCGCTAGACGGAATGGAGCGGAGGAGCGGCCACTGCGGCTGGGGAGCGGGCGGAGGCGAAGCTGCGGTTCAACGCCCTCTCCGGCGCGGGGCAGCCCGGGGCCACCGCCGAGCCGAGGAGACAGAAAGCCGGCGAGGGCGAACCAACCGCGGGGCCGCCTCATTCATTCCTCCTCCCCCCCCACACACCCCCACCCAGCCGCGGAGTCCCCGCCCTCTGGTGGGGAAGGTTCAACTAGAGGTCTGGCGATCCTGGGGAGGACCACTTTCTCAGGAGGAGCACGAGTGGTGGTGATTTTTGACTGCCTCCCTGCAAATTCCCCTCCCACCTTCCCACCCCACCAGTGAAGTCAGGCTGCAGTTGAAGACATTGGCTCCATAGATCTTGATCCTCATGGGGTTTGCAGGGGTAAAAGGGCCTTCAAGCGGTGCTCGGCTGCTGGCGGCTATCTGGATGCATCCAAATGGTTTTCTTTTGCAGCAGCAAAGAAATCTTTTCTCCTCTTCCTGGGTGTTTTTTTTTTTCCCCCAGCTTCCCGGTCTAGGAATTTCTCTGGAATCTCTCCACCTTTTCTCCAGGTGTGTCCTGCTTGGCTTCCGAATCCAGGGAAGCTGCTAAGCTATATAGTCCATAGATCCTGTTTCAGTCTTTCCTGGGAGGAGGGAGTAGCTGAATTCACAGTCCATGCAACAGTCTCCTGGCTGATTTCTTGCCTGAGTGTATCCAGCATGCTTGCAACGTTTGAGTCCAGCTGGAATGAGAGAACTGAATTTTACCTGTGTTCCCCTCCTCAGAGGAATCAGTTGAAATTACATTTCTCACCCAAGCTGCAACTGATTCAATGGGAGTTCAGCTGCAGCATGTAACACCTTTCCATCTTATCTAGTGAACACCACAAATGATCCTTGATTGTACTGAGCACACACACAAACCAAAAAGCCAGTGGGTGTTTGAATCTGGATTTCCAAGGTCAAGGTCAGATTATCTGCTACCATGCTTCCCTTTTTCCTTCCTTAAGGTGACTGTCCTTGACAAGAATTAGCTAAGACTTTTTCTCACAAAAGGGCTGAGTGAAAAACCAAGAAGTTTAATGTTATTTCCCAGTAACCACAAGAGACTGAACACACCACATTGGTTTATCAGCAGCTCATGGCAAAAATGACTGATTTTTTTTTTTTTAAAATAGGGGAGTACAGTTTTACCATCATCTGGTTCAAAACGTTTCCTCATCTGGTGGTGATCTGCTTCCAGGTGGTGATTTCCTTAGAACAGAGGGAGTTGTTCCATTTTGAGACAGGGAGGTTGGGCTCTGCACTTTGATTGACTGCTTCGGTCTGGAGAAACAAAATCTTTTGTCTTCGTGTGCACAGAAGGCACTTATTATCATCTTGGCTGAACTAGCAAGCCTTCTGAAGTCTTCAGCTTTGATCCAGGACAGCACTTGATTTGGCACTTCCTTTCTAAGATGTGTTCTGATTGATGCTTCATTAAACTGCCCTAATATTTGGTGAATGGCCACTATTGAGAAGGATTCTACCTATATTTCACGTTCTTCTACTTTTGCTACTTCTATTCTTCTACCCTACAATGAACGTGTGTGTTCTCTCAGGGTGTTTTTTTCCCCCCCCCTCCAACTGTTGCAGGAGATGGCAGATGTTATTGTTAGCCCTTTTGAGTGCCAGACTATTCTTTTTCTCAAGTACGTAGCTGTTCAGATCACCAAACGAATTCACTATATTTTAGGATTTAAGGCTGCATATGTTGCACCCAGGGGCAAGCAACAGTCTTTGAGGAGAAGTTAGAAACATTGCTCTAAAAAAGGAGAAGGGGTGTCTTCCAACATTCACATAAGGAATTTCAACATACCATTTTGAGAGATTATACATGCATTTTTTTTTCCTACAGGAATATAGCAAGGCACGAATGATACCCGCTTCTTGAAAAAAGCCAAAAGACACCATGGCTTTTTGAAATAGGCTGCAATGGATTCGGCTTTAGAAATCCATTGAAATCAAGGAGACAATTACTATTTAAGGTCTTATAAATTTCTGTGGGTTTGCTATAACCATGACTATCAACTCACTGAGCAAGTACCATTGTTTGGAATGTATTGATATATTGGTATATGACACCCCCCCAAAGGAATAAAGATCTCAATATCCAAGATATACAGCCTACGTATTAATTTAATTCAGTTTTATATTTATTATTGTTATGTTTTAATCTGGCTGTAAACCACCCCGAGTCCTACGGGAGAGGGGCGGTATAAAAGTATAATAAATAAATAAATAAAATAAATATACTTTTCTAACCACACAAATATAAAGTAATCCTCATCAGCTTCTAATGAATTGCAGATGCAGTTTGATGATACTCTGTTCCTGCCTTGTATCTCACTGGGCTGAGAGCAAGGGACATCTTCCTTAGTTTTTATTTCAAGTTACTGTAAATAGCATACAAGAGAGACAGTTTGGTGTAGTAGTTAAGATACCAGGCTAGAAACTGGGAGATTGTGAATTCTAGTTTTGCCTTAGGCAGAAAGTCAGCCTGGTGACCTTGAGCCAGTCACACACTCTCAGCCCTAGGAAGCAAGCAATGGCAAACCACTTCTGAACATCTTGTCAAGAAAACTGTCCAGGCAATTGCAGGAGTCAACACTGATTTAAAGGTCTCCGCTGCCCCCCCAAAAGCATACAATGTTGTTCAGACATAAATCCTAGAGTTCCAATTCATTGATCAACTGGGGCAATTAAAATCAGTGTTAATTAACCTCAAATTTGAGGGATGGTCTCATACGATGAGTTGGTCTTGTGACTCTAACAAAATTGCAAATTGGGTACCCAGTGGAGTTATTCAATTAATTCTTCACCATGCAACCAATGCCATACAAGTGTAAAATTGAGCAATTTTCCCACTTGGAAATTATTTTTGCAAAGGAGGTTACCTTTTTGTATGAAAAGTGGGATTATTTAGTGACAGCGTATAGCTGAATGGATGGATTGTCTTGATTTAAGAACACAAGATTAATCCGAGTTAGCACAAAAGCTTTATCTGGGAGGGATCTTCAAATTATCTGTTTGATGTTGCAGTTTCTGAATGAGGACTTTTCTTAAACAAAGAAGTTTATTTAATTGGCTTACACCACTACGGTAATTTTTTTCCCCCTACTCTATGCTCAAATCAGTTCATTCAGCTTCATTCCATGGTGTTTGTTACTTCTGAAATGTTGATTTGGCAGCTGAAACAGCCCCCTTTTCTTACTCCATCTCCTAGAGGGGAAGAAGAGAGGGAGGGAGGGAGTTTATTACTTTTCCACAAAAGAAACATGTCTAGGCTAAATAAATCCAGCAGAAAAAGTGATTACAGGATGTTTCAGCAGCTTTAATCTCAGGGAGTTTTTATTTAAAATACAGTAACGCTTGTGGAAGCGGAGAGGAAAGAGCCAGCATAGTGATCTGTGAGATTCATCTGTTTTGTTTTCTTTTTTCCATTGCTGCAGCTTTCTAGATAAGCCAGTAGTTTCTGCCGCGAGTATTTTGCAAATCAGTTGAAAGGAAGCACTAATGTAAAACTTATAGAAAAATTGAGCCAATGGATCCGTTTCTATTCTTGTTCAGCAGTTCAATCTTTAAAAGAAAGCTTTATCTGGAGAATTATAGCCAGTGCAAGGATAGTTTAAGTTAAGGAGGCATGCATAAAAGATGATTTTGTAATGTTTTATAAAGCATAAAGCAGAGCCTACGTATGTATTGATTGGCTGGGTTCACATAAAAAGACGAGAATAGACTTGCTGAATCAGACTCAGGCATGTCTTAACTTAGCCCTTTGTTTCTTGCATGGCCAACTAATTTTTTCTGGAATGAGGGTCTCCCATCTCTGCCATTGTTCTTCACATGCTCTCGGGGGGGGGGCATGGACATAATACAGAAGCTTCAAGATCAGTAGTCTGTAATGGACCTTCTCTTCTTATAGCCCTCTAAAATAAACAGTAGCCAACCATAATGGCTTGTGAAATAATAGCCACCTATATAGCCATCCATATAGCTTGCAATAATGAGTTCCAGTTACACGCTGGGCAAACTATAATGCACTTTCCATGAAGTTGGCTTAGGTCAGGGGTGTCAAATTCAATTTCATTGAGGGCCGCATCAGCATTTCAGTTGCCCTTGGGGGGCCGGGTGGGTGTGGCCAGGGTGTGTGCGGCCTACTGGATGAACATGGATGGAGTGGGTATGGTCTACTGGGTGGGCATGGCCAGCTCTACATCATTCACGTCAAAGGTGCCTGTGGGGGCCTGGGCAGGAGTGGGACAGATCTGAGGGTCTCTGGCAGAAGGTGGTGGGACCAGGGCAAGTGCCAAGGCATGGTCCATGTCTTCATTCCTCACAAAGGGTGACACCTCTCCAGCATGCACCCAGGGGGCGGGGCCGACATAGCAGGAGCTGGTTCCTCGCTGTTTCTAGATGGCCTTGTGAAGCTAAGACTGAATGCATTTCAGCGTAAATGGCCACCACAAAATTTTACATTGGCTCCCGGTCGACCTGGGCCAGGGCCAAGGCAGTGGGGGCCGTTCCCTCACTGTTTCCAGGATGGCTTCAAGGGCCACATGAAACCACTTTGCGGGTTGCATCCGGCCCCCGGGCCTTGTGTTTGACATATCTGGCTTAGGGTGTTGTCTGAATTCAGCTATTGCGATCTGCAAACAAGGTTTTGATGGTTAGAGTTATATGTGAACCCAGCCGTTTCCCCTTATCCAACAAACCACGAGTTAAGCAAATCATGCTCAGAGGATGGCATGTGTCCCAGCCAAATGAGTCATCCACCAAAACAGCCATAACTCATTAACAATACAAGTAGGTTTGCAAGTCTGTAAAGCTGAAACAAGAGGGATATCAAGCAGAACCAAACCTATGGTTGGAGGTTGGATTTGGGAATAACAAATCATAGAAGAGATTCCAAACAGAGAAATTCCAAACAGAAATTCCAACAGGGAATAATATGTTCTTGCCTCCAGTTTATTATTCTATGAAAATCTTTGCTGCTAAAGGCATGCAGGGACAAAATAATTAATTGCCATTGCCTGTCATAATGGAAGAAGTCATTCTGTTTGCTGTTTTTTTGAAGTGTTCTTTTATTCGTGTATGTGCAGGGTATTATGAAGCTGGCACCTTCTAAACTAACCTCAGAGCCTGAGATTAGACAAGAAAGTACTCCTTGATAGATTAATTTTAGTAGGGTTACAAGTTCCTCGTCCAGAAACTTTTGACTTTTGTGTTTCTTCTTGCTTCCCTTAATGCAGAGCCTATTATGATCCAAGAGATGACTAAACTTTTGAGCTAATCTCTATCCGTCATCACTAAAGCTGTTGTTCCTTTATTCCTTTCTTTGACTCTCAAGAATATAACATTTAAAATACAGCCAGATGTGAGTAAATCCAGAAGCAATAATTGTTGCAAATTGCTCCATAGGCTGATATGAGGAAAAGTGCTGAGTGATTTACATTCAAATCAAATCAAAAATTGCTCTTTTCAAATTCAGAGAAGCCTTTCCTCTTTTACTTTTATCCCAGGGCCAACTTCATATAGGTTGTTTCCCTGAGATAAAGCTGAGTAACATGATACAGAAGGGGAACGTTGCAGGTTTTGTCAGTCAAAGAATTTTTGTCAGGAGAAGAGCCTTTTCTGATTTTTGGAATATCCTACTTCCCCCCCCCCAATCCCAAGATGAGATCCTCTGCCATATCCCTGATCTTCCATAAGGGCCTGAAGACCTGGCTCTGCCAATTGGTTTGGGATCCCAATGGGGGTGTATCACATTGGAGGTGGTTGGTGGATTAAAAGAAGATTCTATCCCCCCCCCAACCACTGCCATGCATATCCTGCTTTCTTCTTCTCCATTTTTAAATTGTAATTTATTACTAGAATTAGGAATATTTATTGTGCATGGTTTTATTGGTTCTTAATATAAAAAGGCCTGTGTGCCTTTCGTTTGTGTTCGGATGTTGTTAGAAGAAGAATAAAGAGCTGTTTAACATCGCCATGTGTCTTCATCATTCGCACGTGAATGAGGTACTTAACACTGGCGACGAGGGTGGGATCCTTTGCAAGCTGAAGAAAAAGATTTAAGGACTTACCCAGGAAATCCTGAAGAGGGAAGATGGCGTCTGAATCAGTGTCCCAGCCTGCCAGGATAGAGTCGCTGGAGGGTGAGCTCGGCTAAAGGACCCTTTCCCCAATAGCAGTTTGCAGAGGAGCGAGTGGTGAAGGTCGTAATAGTATGATGGCGAAGATTGGCCATTTGTCTGATTTTGATGTCTCACACCCAGAGAGATGGAATTCCTATGTTGCAAGGGTGGAGAATTACTTTAGAGTAAATCAAATTAGAGAAGACGGCTTGAAGGCTGTAACTCTTTTGTGTGTCTGTGGACAGGAAGCTTTTGAAATCGCAGAGAATCTGGTGGCCCCTGCACCTCTGGAGTCAGTAACATATACTGACTTGAAGAAAATGTTAAAGGAACACTTCCAGCCAAAGTTATCTGTTATTGCTTGGAGGCACGCGTTCGAGCAGAGAGACCAGAGGCCGGGTGAATCTGCTGCCGATTTTATTGCGGCCTTAAGGCAAGCAGCCACACCTTGTGAGTTCAAGGATCTGGAAGAGAGGCTGCGAGATCACTTCATATGTGGTTTAAGGAACAAAGACTTACAACAGATTTTTGCAAAAGAAGATGTCTCTTTCCAAGACGCGCTACGAGAGGTGACAGCTGAGGAAGCAGCAGACGGGGCTGTGAAGGCCTTACGGGTCACCAAGAACCCTCCAGACACAGCCACTGTCCATCAAGAGGACGGTCAAGAAGGATCGGAAGTGGATCCTGAAGAAGAGGTGGATAGGCTTCACCAGCCAGATGAAAGGAGGCAGAAGGAAAGTCCAGACAAGGCCCCAGCATCTCTTCAATGCTTTGGGTGTGGAGGACGCCACAAGCAAGCTGACTGCAGGTTCCGCTTCACCATTTGCAGAGCGTGTGGCAGGCAAGGCCACATCGCATCCGTATGTTTGGGTTGCCAGAAGGTCCAACCTCGTGAAGAATTGTGTCTGAAAGGTACCAGGGTCCCCAGCCAACATAGGGTGGGTTTCTGCGCATCGCGCAGGAGTATTTTGAGGACAGGGACACATAAGCCCCTTAAGAAGAAACTGTCCGTTAACGTAAGGTTGCAAGGGGTTCCCTTATCAATGGAGTTGGACACTGGGTCCGCTTTCTCCATTATTTCTATTAACACATTCAAAAGGATATGCAGCAGTTAAACTCAGGCCATCCAATCTAATACTTACAGATTTTCAGAATTCTATAGTGTGTATTAAGGGGGAGGCCACCCTTAGAGTACAGCATAAGGATTTTGAGGGTCCCCTAGATGTGGTTGTTAGGGGTGAACGTATGAGTCTTATTGGACTCGATTGGTTCGAGGCTCTGGGAATCCAGGTAATTGGGCTGCGTCATTTGCAAATGTTGAGCCTTGCAGAAGTCTGCAAGGAGTTTGCAGATGTGTTTAGTTCAGAGCTAGGATCCTACAAGGGGCCACCCATTTCGCTACAAATAGACCCAACCATCACGCCCATCAGGGTTAAGCCTAGGCAAGATTGATGCTGAGTGGACAAATTGCTCCAGCAGGGCATTCTAGAACCTGTGGATTCAAGTCCATGGGAAACCCCCATAGTAACACCTCTAAAGGCTAATGGGAACATACGTATATGTGCAGACTACAAGTGCACACTGAATAAGGTGCGGCAACAGCACACTTATCCAGTGCCTGTGGTAAGTCACATTCTGGCCTCCCTCAAGGGGGGCACATTTTTGCGAAGTTTGACCTGGCACAGGCCTATCAACAGTTACCTGTTGATGAGGCAGCTGCAGAGGCCTTCTTAGGATTCAAGGTCAAGAGACTGCAATTTGGGGTAAACGTAGCCCCTGGCATATTCCAAAGTGTCATGGAGAGCACACTTCGAGGTATTCCTGGGGTCTGTCCCTACTTTGATGATGTCCTCATTGCTGGGGAGTCATCTCAAAATTTAGCAGAGAGATTAAGGGCTGTTTTGCTTCGTTTTCGAAAAACAGACCTTTAACTAAAGAAGGATAAATGTAAGATTGGAGTCACTTCTACTGACTTCTTAGGATTCAGGATAGATGCTCAAGGCATTCACCCTGCTGAAACTAAATTGAAAGCTATCCAACAGGCCCCAGGCCCTAAGTCTAAGAGTGAGCTGCAAGCCTTCTTGGGGTTATTAAATTTTTACCATGCATTTCTCCCACATAAAGCTGCAGTGGCAGAGCCATTACACAGGCTCTTAGACAAGCAGGCTTCTTGGCAGTGGACTAAAGTCCATGACAAGAGTTTAAATGAGGTTAAGGCCTTGCTCACTTCTAATGCTGTTTTAGCACATTTCAATGAGCAACTGCCTGTTTGCATTGCATGCGATGCCTCTCCTTATGGGGTGGGAGCTGTACTGAGCCATCTGAAAGCTGATGGGACACAGGTCCCTGTGGCCTATTACTCAAGGACTCTGTTTTCTGCAGAGCGAAATTATGCTCAAATTGAGAGAGAAGCCTTGGCCATAGTGGCTGGCATTAAGAAATTTCATGATTTCTTATATGACTGCCATTTCACGGTCTTTACTGACCATAAGCCTCTGTTTGTTTACCACTCACAAACAGATCCCACATATCATTTCTCCTTGTATGCTGAGATGGTCCATTTTCCTATCAGCATATGACTATACTTTAGTTCACAAACCAGGAAAAGAAATGGGTCATGCAGATGGCCTGAGCAGACTACCACTGAACCAATTATAGCCAGATCCTGCTCCAGCCATTAATATTCTGTCCATTCAGGAGTTGCCTGAGTCTCCCATCAATGCTAGGGACGTGGCTGCTGAAACTGCCACTGATCACACGCTTACACGCGTGCTAACATGGGTGTTGTCAGGATGGCCTGACAAGTGCCCAGATACTGAGTTCCAAAGCTTCTGGCACAAGAAGCATGAGTTTTCCACTTTCAAGGGTTGCCTGCTATGGGGTAGCAGGGTAGTGATCCCAGCCTCATTGAGATCTAGAATCTTTATCTCTCTGCATGAGAGACATCCTGGTATAGTCAGGATGAAAGTGCTTGTGCGCAGCCATCTTTGGTGGCCTAGGTTTGATAAAGCCATCGAGGCCCAGGTGCACGGGTGCCAAGTGTGCCAACAGTCCCAGCCTGAAATGCCTCAGGCCCCAGTACATAGGTGGGAGGAAACTCAAACCCCATGGTCTAGGGTGCATATAGATTATGCTGGGCCCTTTCAAGGGCAATTCTTCCTGGTTGTTGTTGATAGCCATTCCAAGTGGCTAGAGGTTGTTCCTGTTTCCTCCACTAGTACTGCCAGGACCATCCAGGTGTTGAGAGGAATTTTTGCGTCACACGGTCTTCCAGATGTTCTGGTTTCAGATAATGGCCCTCAATTTACCTCTTCTGAGTTCCAGGCTTTTCTTCAGACCAACCTGATCCGCCATGCAACTTTGGCTTCCTTCCATCATCCTCCAACGGACTGGCAGAGAGGATGGTGCGAACTACCAAAGATGCCCTCAAGAAACTGACTTATCATAACTGGCATCACAGGTTAGCAGATTTCCTTCTTGCACACCTGGCAAGCTGGCTTCACCATGCACAGCCACAGGGAAGAGCCCTGCTGAACTCTGCTGGGGTCGCCGCCTCATCACTAAACTGGACAGGCTGCACCCTGACCGGGTGACTTCACAGGTGTCACAACCACGGGCCCTAGGAGACTCCAGGTGGGCGATCCAGTTTGGGCAAGAAACTATGGGCCTGGTCATCTCTGGGTCACAGCTGTGGTCTGCAAGGTCTCTGGGCCGTTGTCATATGAAGTTGCCTTGGGAGATGGCCGCGTTCTTCGCAGACACATAGACCAACTGCATTGGAGACTGGACTCTCACCCTTCCGCTCCTGGCTCTGCTCTGGTGGGGAGGAGGACCATAACATGCATTCTGGGTCACAGTTTCCCAGGCCGAACAGGCCATCACTAGCTGCTACTGAGGCTATTTGGGATTCATCCCAAGGTTCCGCAAGTGCTCCTAACAGGAATTCACGGGATAGGGGGTCATCTCACACATCCATAATCACTCCAGACAGGGAGTCACACTGGGGGTACCCACAGTATTCATATATGTCAGATAGTGCTCCAGACAGGGAGACTGACCGGGGGTATCCACACAAATCACAAGCAGCAAGAGAAAAAGAATTCCATCAGGGGCGCTTGCCAAATTCCGCAATTGCTCCCAAAAGGAGGTCACCAGCAAGGGGGGTTGCCATGGAGGCAACTCCTGACTCTTGCACCTCGGGCACATGCTTGGGGGCCACAGAGTATTGGGGCATTTCCGCTATCCAGTCCTCTCTGTCTGCTGGCCTTGGGCTCGAGGGACAGTGTGCCCAAGAGGAGTCCATTGTGGACTTGGGGAATGCCACCCCTCCATGGTATGCTGGCTTGGACTTAGAGGGTCCAGCCAGCCAGCAGCGGGGCAGGTCAACCAGGTATTTGGGGAAGCAAAGTCTTGGCCTGCCTAGCCAGGTAGGTGAGCAGGTAGGCCAGGCACCCTCCCCGGGGTCACCTGGGAATTTAGGGCAGCAACGCCCTGCCCTGCCTAGCCTGGTAGGCAAGCAGGTGGGCCAGGCAATCTCTCCAGCCCTTAGAAGGTTGCAGCGGGCCAAGTGCCCACCCAAACATCTGAGAGACTTTGTGAAGTTGCTGTCAAATCATGAGGGTTCTGTTCAGGAGGCCCCTGAATAATGGGAGTAACTCGTGGTAGATTATTTTGTATTAGTTTTTTGATTTCGGATACATTTATTGTATTAATAAAGTTTGAAGGGGTTTTGCCTGAGGGCAGACTCAAGTATTCCACACTGCTTGCATTTGATTAATGAAATTGTTCTTCCCAATGTATGATGTACATGTGTGTGTGCAAGTATGTTCCATCTAGGGGGGAGGGGTGTTGTGTCTTGAGCCTGCAAAAGCAGGCTCGGGACGTTACATTAGTCCCAGGCATTCCAAAAGCTGCCCGGGACCAGACAGAGGCGCGCCAGCCTTGGGCGCATGCGCAAGGCGTGAAAATGCTCTGTTCGCATTGGCTGACATTGTCCAGATTTCTGGCCATATAAAAAAGCCTGCGTGCCTTTTGTTTGTGTTCGGGTGTTGTTAGAAGAAGAATAAAGAGCCGTTTAACATCGCCATGTGTCTTCATCATTTGCACGGGAACGAAGTACTTAACAAGTTAGTTTAACAACAGAGGGATATAGTTTTCCAAAGCACCTCTTCTCATTCCTAGAAGTAAAAATAGAATGGTAATGAACACGGTAATTGTCATTTGCCATGCATTCACTCTGATGTTTGTGCTGCCTTTTAATCATCAACAGCTCTGCACTCATGCCTGCTGCTAGAATCCACAAAGAACATTGCAAGAACATCTTCATCCATAACAAGTCCCGTTGTCTCCTATTAGACTGGATTTGGTCATCCGGAAACTTGACTGAGAAATCACGCTCAGCAATTCTGAGTTTGGGTTGGAAGTCCACAAGTAAATGTGTGTATGTGGACCTGATGCAGTGTCTTGGTTCGGATGGGAGCTCTTTTTCACACTTCCATGGAGCGTTTGGTTTCAGCTTTTTCTCATTCTAAAGATACTTTTGTGGGCAAGTAACTTTTTAACTTGAAGCTTTTGGCTCACAGTAAGGATCAGGGCCAGCTTGGCCAATTGTCAGTGAAAGTAGCTGCTTTGTGCTGTAGATTTGTTTTTGGGGGGGAGTCATGAAAGGTCAGCAAATTCATAGTTATTTTATTTGACTTTTTGTATATTTGTTGCTACTGGTTTCTGCTTCATGTGTTATAACTGCCTGGCTATTTTGCAGGTTTTTCCCCCCCTCATTAGCTTACTTATATTATATTACTTCTACTTAGATCCTGCTTAAAATCATAGTTGCAGAATTAATATCTTGCATGGAATGAGGACATTATTGGACAGAAGGCAAGTTCATAGTAAAAGCTAATGAACTTTATTTCCAGTTCTAGTGAAAGTCATGTAGAGAGATACCTGAGCTTTTATCTTATTTATGCAGAGCAAATGTAAGATGTACCCAAAATGTCATTCCTAAGAAATGCAAAGTATTTTCTTTGGTGCTCATCATAACTGAAACGAGAAGGGTCTACATAATAAAATAAATGGTTTTGTCCTCCAGCAAATCAAAACACTTAGTTTTATAGTGGATATGCAATGGATCTCATGATCTGGCATTAGGAAAATGGATGCACTTGCTTGTCAGGGGAATACAAAATGTAAAAGAGAAAGGAAGCCCCATTTGTTTGTTAGGGGCAAAAATTTGTGTCAAGTTGGCTGAGCTGAGTAGCATATTTGCAAGAAAGGAAAAGAATGTATTTATGCTTATCACAGGTGTAGTTATCAGAGAAGATTATTAAACCCATCACAGAAAGAGTAGCCATTCAAATATGTTAGTCAGAAAGCTATATACCGTATGCTATAAAGCTAAGAAAATAGGGAGAAACCTGCTGAATCAGAGCAAAGGTTATTGTAATTCAGCTCTTACTAGCAGATGGTTTTAGGAATCCTGTGAGCAAGGCATCTGGCTTGCTTTCACCACTTACTGGCACTGAAAAAAACAATATACAAGACAATGTATAGTTATCATGACAAGTAGACATCCATAATCTTACTTGCCTGAATATGTTTAGTCATCAATACACCTCATCACAGGGAGATCTGTAGTTTAAATGTGTGCTGTTTAAATGAATAAGTCCTTTGGTTCTAGTTTTTCTACCATACAGTTTCATTAGATAAACCTATATGTGATAATTTATATACCTCTCATCAATTCTCCTCTATACTACGGTAGTATTTTTCTTGAAGCCATATAGTCACTAACTTTTCCTGTTCTTATGTGGGGAGCTTAGAATAAATCAGCATATCTAATACTATTTTAATTGAAGTTTACAAATAAGATTTAAAAAACCAAATACAAACTAAGAAAAATTCAAAAAGGAAAAAAGTGCAGAGAGAAGAAAAAAAAGGGAAAGGAAGAAAAAATACATAAAATATATAAAGAAATGACTTGCTCCTTCTTAAAGATAAGTACAAACAATTTCAGTAACTTATCATCTTCCTTAATATTTCAACTAGAATCTCTTCACCCCATATATCATCTTTTATTTATCTATATCCACACATATATCTTAAAAAAGTAAATCAATTTCATATTTCTTTCATTTACTTTATACAGTAACTTATCATTTTATATTCTAGCAGTGTGTGGCAGCAGCCAAAAAAGCCAACATAATCCTAGATTGCATTAACAGAGGCATAGAATCAGGATCACGTGAAGTATCAGTACCGCTTTGTTAAGTCTTAGGAAGACCACACTTAGAATACTTATCCAGTTTTGCTCCCCATATTATAAAAAAGATGTTGAGACTCTAGAAAGAGTACAGAGAAGAGCAACAAAGATGATTAGGGGACTGGAGGCTAAAGCATATAAGGAACAGTTGCTGGAATTGGGTATGTCTAGTTTAACGAAAAGAAGGACGAGGGGGGACATGATAGCAGTGTTCCAATATTTGAGGGGCTGCCACAAAGAAGAGGGAGTCAAGCTATTCTTCAAGGCACCTGAAGGCAGGACAAGAAACAATGGCTGGAAACTAAACAAGGAGAAAAGCAACCTAAAACTAAGGACAAATTTCCTAACAGTGAGAACAATTAACCAGTGAAATGGCTTGCCTTCAGAAGTTGTGGGTGCTCCATCACTGGAAGCTTTTAAGAAGAGACTGGACAGCCACTGGTCTGGAATGGTATAAGGTCTCCTTTTGGTGCATGGGGTTGGACTAGAAGACCTCCAAGGTATCTTCCAATTCTGTTATTTTCTTTAAAAATAATAAAAAAAATCTCTTCTTCCCACATCTTATATCTATAAAAAAAAATTTTTTTAAAGCCTCATGACTCAAAGTTAATCAGAAAAGATCCTATTAAGAACTATCAGAAACAACATATTAAAGTTTAATCCCATCAAACAATGTCCCACAAATTAATTTCTATTTCTTATTATCTTTCCTTCATCTCCTCTCAGAAACTGCTTCACAAGTTTAATACTTTCCTTAAATTCAAGTATCTTATTTATCGCTTTCTCTGAAAATACAGCAGACACACAAAAAAAATCTTCTCCCCATATCTTATCTATACACAAAACTTTAAATCTTCATCATTCAGCCCTGGTCAAGAAAAACCCATTAAAGCTGCTAGGAAAAAAACCTTGAATAAGCCAACTTTATAAATCTTTTTACTTTTCATTTGAATGTTGACACCTTTAAAGTAGTGTACCAGAAGCTGATTTATTTTTTCATTCTCTCTTTATTTTTTTTTCTCAGAAAGTCCATCGATATAACACAGCTCTTTTGTTGGTCGAAAAAAGAAAGTTGTCCAAGTTATTCTTCTGAGTGGAAAGCCACACATCCAAGTCACTTTTCAGTGTGCCTTTGGCATATAGCCATTCTGGCTCCATGACCATGGAAAATGATTTCGGACAATGCAGGCTCCCTCAGCCAAGATATGGAGACAAGCACCACATTCTAAAATCAGACGCAACTGGACAGGGAAGCCTTTACCTTTAAAACATCAACTGGTTTCATTTGTAAATCCTGTATAGCACCTTTGTCAATATCGTTGTATCCTATTAATTTTAAATCCATAACCAAAATAGTCTGATTCTCTATAGTATCCTCTTCTATCTCCACTTTTAAAACCACTTTTATAGTAACGGAAAACTTGAAAAGAAAGTTCAGAGTATATTGTAGCCAAATATCCTTGAATTTTTCCACAGTTGAAATCCTTTTCTCCATTTTGTATTAGTATAGGGAGTCTTCAGCTTACAACACTTTGTTTAACAACAAAGGAGAGAAGCAACCTAGAACTAAGGAGAAACTTCCTGACAGTTAGAACAATTAACCAGTGGAACAACCTGCCTCCAGAAGCGGTGAATGCTCCAACACTGGAAGTTTTTAAGAAGAAACTGGACAGCCATTTGTCCGAAATGGTATAGGGTCACCTGCCTGAGCAGGGGGGTTGGACTTGATGACCTCCAAGGTTCCTTCCAACTTTATTATTATTATTAACTGTTTGAAGTTACAGTGGTTCTGAAAAAGTGACATGAAGTGGGCAAACCCAGTATTTCTTCTAAGGCTCGGATGCCTCAACTTGGGCAAAGCATGACTCTCTCACTTCTCACAACTGTAAACCTTCTGTTGTATGGCATGGGGCACTTATGGGCAATGCTAGATCCTCTCCTTAATCCAGAGAGGAGTTTGGGGAACTAATTTTTTCACCAGCTCCACTTTCCATTTTGCTCTTGTGAATCTGACTTCAGTTTGCTATGCTTCCTTGGAAGCCTGTAATCCATCCTGTAATCTAGATGGCACTCGTGTTGAGTAAGAGCAAATGTTGTTCTGAGTGCAATCAACAGTGCAGAGGGAAGTAATTGTTCTTCCTGACTCTGCTTTAGTGAGACTGCACTGGGGATATTGTACCACATACTGGCACCACACTCCAAAAGGGACAATAACAAACTGAAGTTCAGAAGAGGATTATCAACAAAGTGAAAGGACAGGAAACCAAATTGTATGAGGAACAGATAAAGGTACTACATACATTTAGGAGTGAGAACTGCAAGAAGACATAACAGCAATCTTCAAATGACTGGAGCAGTTTTATGTCAATGAGGAAGTGAATATATTCTCTATTGCTCCAGATGGCAGACAAGAGCCAGTCATTTAAAATTGCTTGGAAATCATTTCAGGCTACATGTCAGGAGAAATTTCCTGATTATGAGCAATCTACACTGCAGATTCCCAAAGGACTTGGATAATATCTTCCTTCTTTAAATTTAAATTAACACTTTTTAGTGTCCAACCAGGTAAAGAAGAACAGATATCTTAAAACAGATTCATTTTTACCTTTTCCTCAGTTGGTCTGTGACTTTACAAGCAGCTATTAACTATATGGAGTTAATTGGTTAAAACTGAATGGCCAAATGGAAAATGTTGAGTTGTGGATTCTGCAAAGAATAAAATAAATAACAAAACTGAAAAAGGCCTTTTCAAAAGTTGGCTGCAGAACAGAACCTGCAAACTTAGTAAGTTCATTGAACTTTTATTAAATGATTCAGGGCTGCTACGTATTAGCATAATATATTTAAAAAACCCTATCAGATAACTCCCAAGATGTCCAGATAAGGCTTTAGTCTCGAGAATAGAAATGCTGATTGTGAATATTCTCTGAGAGAACTTGTTCTCTTGATATTTATTGGTGCTGTTTCAATTCTACCTCTCTTTGTACATGAAGATACCAGTGCTTGGAATTGCAGTGTCATTATGGAAGTTAAATAAACAAGTTATAAAACACTCTCATCATATGAAGGGGAGACGATACAATACAATTAATGTAGAAGCTCCAATACCTTCCAGCAGAGATCCATGACTTCAATGTTATTTATATTGCAGTTTTGCAATGTCCAAGACATGCAAAGCTGAGCTGCATCTCTCTCTCTCAGCCTAGCTCAAATTCTTGAATACTGGCATGTAGAATATTCTCAATTGTATAACATTATCTTTGCTGTGTGTGTGCATGTGTGTATGTGTTAGAAGTGCAGCAGGGGATTTGGGGTGATGCAACAGTACTCTTATTTTGTTTGGGGAAGTTTGGAGAAGATTAAGGAGCAGAATCCAAGGGACCATTTCAGAATCCTGGGAACAGAAAGGGACATGACAAGAATGCCCTTTGTCATCTTTATTTTTTATTTTAGTTCTGGAAGTGTTAAATAGAGACAAAAGGCAAGACAAGCAAATTAAAGGTTTGAGAATAAAAAGAAAAGATTTACAAAGATACCTTTTGCTGAAGACTTAGTTTTGTCATTGCAAGAACCCTAGAATGACATAGACCATCTAAAGTAGAACCTGAAGGATTTTGGTAGATTGGCAGGTTTTAAGGTTGACAAAGAGGACACAAAGATATTGGTAAAAAACATGAATATAAAAAAACTGAGATTTTGATGAAAAAGTCTGGTTTTAAAACTGAAAAGAAGGTTAAGTACTTAGGGTTTATACTCACCAACATGAAGTTTATGGTTTTTTTAAGTATGTCAAAGTATGAAATGATATTAATTTAATTTAATTTAATTTTTCGGACTTATATGCCGCTCCTCTCCGAAGACTCGGAGCGGCTTACAACATAAACAAAACAATACTTCAAAACTAAGTCCAAATCTAAAAATCATTAAAAAATACAACCCCAGACGCATTCATCATTCACTCAACATTCCACAGTCAACCCCAAGCCTGCCGGCAAAGATAGGTCTTAAGATTCCTCCGGAAGGCCGGGAGAGTGGGGGAAGCGCGGACTTCAGGAGGCAGTTGGTTCCAGAGGGTGGGTGCCACAACAGAGAAGGCCCTCCCCCTAGGACCCGCCAGACGGCATTGTTTCGCTGATGGGACCTGGAGAAGGCCGACCCTGTGCGCTCTCACCGGTCAAAGGGAAGTATGTGGCAGAAGACGGTCCCATAGGTATCCTGGTCCAATGCCATGAAGGGCTTTATAGGTAACAACCAACACTTTGAATTGCGCTCAGAGACCGATAGGCAACCAATGCAGAATGCGGAGAGTTGGCGAAATGTGGGCACAATGCGGAAGGCCCACAATTGCTCGTGCAGCTGCATTTTGAACTAATTGTAGTCTCCAAACACTCTTCAATGGTAGCCCCATGTAGAGAGCATTGCAGTAGTCGATCCTCGAGGTGACAAGGGCATGTGTGACTGTGAGTAGAGACTCCCGATCCAAATAAGGGCGCAACTGGTGTACCAGGCGAACCTGCGCAAATGCCCCCCTCACCACAGCTGACAAATGATGTTCCAATGTCAGCCGTGGATCGAGGAGGACTCCCAAGTTGCCCACCTTCTCTGAGGGGTTTATAACTTTACCCCCCAGGGTAATGGAAGGACAGATTGAAATGTCCTTGGGAGGCATCACCCACAGCCACTCTGTCTTGTCAGGGTTGAGCCTCAATCTGTTAACGCCCATCCAGACCCTCACAGCCTCCAGACACTGGCACATCACCTCAACCACTTCACTGATTTTGCCAGGAGTGGAAATGTACAGCTGGGTATCATCAGCATACTGATGGTATCTCACTCCATGCCGGTGGATGATCTCTCCCAGTGGCTTCATGTAGATGTTAAAAAGTAGGGGGGAGAGAACCGACCCCTGAGGCACCCCACATGGGAGTAACCTAGAGGTGGACCTCTGACCCCCCACTAACACTGACTGCGACCAACAGAGAGATAGGAGGAGAACCACCGTAACATGGTGCCCCCCACTCCCAATCCCTCCAGCCGGCGCAGGAGGATACCATGGTTGATGGTATTGAACACTGCTGAGAGGTCAAGAAGCACCAGGACAGAGGACTGGCCTCTACCCCGGGCCCGCCAGAGATCATCTATCAGAGCGACCAAAGCAGTTTCGGTGCTGTAGCTGGGCCTGAACCCAGACTGCAGAGGCCCCAGATAATCGGCTTCCTCCAGAGACTGCTGGAGCTGAAGTGCCACCACCTTCTCAATAACCTTCCCCACAAAGGGGAGGTTAGAGACTGGACGATAGTTGGTCAAAATTGCTGGATCCAGGGAAGGCTTCTTGAGGAGGGGGCACACAAGTGCCTCCTTTAAGGGAGCCGGGAAGGACCCCTCCCTCAAAGAAGCGTTGACAATCTCCTGGATCCAGGTACGTGTCACCTCCCTACTAGCAAAAACCAGCCAGGAGGGACACGGGTCCAACAAACAGGTGGCGGAACTCACAGCTCCAATGGCCCTGTCCACTTCCTCAGGCGTAACAGTCTCAAACTCGCCCCAGATGACCGGACAAGAACATGCCCCTGTCCCCTCGACTGAATCGTTATCAGTCGACTCTGCTTCACAATTGGAGTCTAGGTCGGCCCGGATCTGAGCTACTTTGTCTGCGAAATAGTTATTAAAGTCCTCGGCACTACCCTGCAAGGGAGGCCCCAGACCCCTCGGGTTAAGGAGGGACCGGGTCACCCTAAACAGGGCGGCCGGATGAGATTCCGCAGACGCGATCAAAGCAGAAAGATACAAAGATCTTGCCACCTTAATCACCTTCAATCTGGTTCGATCAGATCCGGACCTACTTCGTCTCCATCGCTTCTCTAGACGTCTCTTATGGCGCTTCACCCCCTGAGCTCCTTGGTGAACCAAGGGGCCAGCACCACGGAGAGGTCGCAAAGGCACAATCCGGTCAATAGCCCCCTTTGCGGCCGTATTCCATGTCGCTACCAGGAACTCCACCGAATTGTGAATGAATGAGCTCGGTAATTCCCCAAGCACCATCTGAAAACCAATTGGATCCATCAGGCATCTGGGGCGGAACTACCTAATCGGTTCCGCCTCCCTGCGCGGAAGGA
This sequence comes from Bothrops alternatus, assembly GCA_034064705.1. Classification (NCBI taxonomy): domain Eukaryota; kingdom Metazoa; phylum Chordata; class Lepidosauria; order Squamata; family Viperidae; genus Bothrops; species Bothrops alternatus. The sequence continues at coordinate 14,553,241 of JARGCV010000023.1, forward strand.
TTGGGGCTGTAAAATTCAGTCATAGCAGAAAATGATCAGTCCATGACAAAGGCAAGGTATCTAAGCCCCTTAAAACCAGATCATTACCCAACTGTTCCGAAAGGAAGACCATATCCGGGGCATGCCCACCCTCATGCGTCAGACCCTGCACTACTTGGGTCAGGTCCATGGTTGTCATGGTGACCATGAACTCCTGTGCCAACCCCAAGGACTCACCAAGTGACGGCAGATTAAAGTCCCCCAAGACCATAAGCCTGGGGAACTCCACCGCCAGTCCAGCAACCTCCTCGAGTAGCACAGGCAGGGCAGATGCCACGCAGCTGGGAGGCAGGTACGTAAGCAATACGCCCACCTGAACCCCAAGGTCCAGCATCATAAAGATGGACTCGCAACCCGGAATATCGGAAACAGTGAGCCTGCGAAGACTGAGGTTCTCCTGGGCCAAAAAAGCCACTCCTCCCCCCTTCCCTGGGGTCGTGGCTGGTGCCATACCTGATAACCTGGTGGGCACATATCCGAGAGGGGAACTCCCCCCTCAGGGCCCAACCAGGTCTCAGTTACACATGCCAGATCGGTCTCCTCATCCATGAAAACGTCATGAATGAGGGAGGCCTTATTATTAACCGACCTGGCATTGAGCAGCAACAGTCTGAGCCCAGGGCCCGGGCTACGCTCATCACCAGGGTCATAGGGTGAGCTAGATTTTTCAGAAGGGCCAGAACAAGGAACTGCTACGAGACAGCAGGACCGAGTTCCCCGAGTGCGGCCTACCCTCCTGCTCCCACCATATCTGCCTCTTCCCTGAATGACCGGTATACTCCAACCCTCGTTGACTCCAGAGTCCACATCCCCCCTCAGGCTCGGCAGGCCTGTCCATACATCTATCACACATTCATCACACGCATCCCCATCCCATGCATACATCTCCCACCCACCCAATTTAAACAGCTAAAAACCCCAATATATAAAAAACCCCAATATATAAAACTATCAATATCTAAAACCATAACAAATGTTAATCTTAATACAATAATTGCAACTGTTCCTACCGTATATTAGTCCTTCCTAAGATAGAACCCATGGTAGGCTTTGAGCTAAAAAGTCCAAAGCCCAAACCCACAGAAGGAGTAGTTGTAAAAGTTGTTGTTATAGTTGGAGCCGTGGTGCCTCCCAAATTTAATATAAAACCAGAAGAACCAGCTGCTGGAACAGAAGTAAGGGCAGAAAATAATGGAAGTCCAGAAGAAGTATGAGTAAAAAGCTGGAGTAAAAGCTGGAACAAATGGGATGGCTAATCCAGCAGGTTTACTGAAACCCAAACTAAGGCCCGTGGTGGAAGTAGTAGTAGCAACAGGCCCAATGGGATGAGACCTAATGGGATGAGATAAACTACAATTGTCACTGTTGGGTAGAATTTCTGTTATTGAGATGAATGTTCTATTTAGGATATTATTTTTATTCCAAATTATACTGTTGTTGATAACCAATATACCTTTTAAACCAGAGGTCCCCAACCTTTGGGACACCAGGGACTGGTTATGTGGAGAGAGGTTTTTCCATGGACCATAGAGTGCGTGGTTTTGTGTGCTGCCGACATCCCATGGATGGGGTTTTACTTGTTTGTGCAGACTGGTTGCTGGCATGCCATGGCCCAGTACCAGTCTACGGACCAGGGGTTGGGGGCCCCTGTTTTAAACAATGGGAGAAAGACATTTCTAGATTTGTATGGCAAGATAAGAAATTAAGAATTAAATATAAATTGGTACAAGAGGTGAAAGAAAGAGATGGACTAGGACTACCTGACTTAAAATGGTACTTTGAGACAAGTTTGTTGTGGAGGAAAAAATGGGTAACTTTAGGGCTTAGGAGGTTATTGGAATTAGAGGGACATGATTTGAGGTTTGGGAGGCATGGTTTTCTATAATATGATAAACTTACGGTGGGTATAGATTTAAAAATCACTTTGTTAGATACTGAAAGTTTGTAATCGATATAAAGCAAAGTTGCCTCCTAAAATTCCTTTATGGCTGACATTGCATGAAACCTTTTTTAGAAGAGAAATGATAGTTCAAAACTTGGTTGACTTAAATTGATGTCTTGATTTTTATTGAAAGAGAATCTACACTAAAAAAGAAGAGAAGAGTAGAAATAGGAAGGTTATATTTGTCAGTGGTTTGTCTACATACAATTGGCAGCAAGATTTAATCTGGATAAAAATAATTTTGTTTTTGCAGATGGAAACAGATTTTGAGATGGATTCATGTACTAATGGCAAATATATCATTGCCAAGATATATAACTCATTCTTGGGAGTGAACCTGGAGGTTCACTGAATACTGTTAAAGAGTATATGATTAAATGGGCAAAGAATTGGATATAATAATCATGCTCATTCAATGGGAAAATAGGTGGATTAATGGATTGCATTTTTTCATTGAACTATACTTTGAAAGAATTTATTCATAAAATGATGCATCGTTGGTACGTATCCTGAAAAAAATTCAAAGTTGTATAAATGGATATCAGATAAGGATTTGAAATATAATCAATGTGGTGCCTTTTATCATGTTTGGTAGACATTAAAATTGTCAAGAAGTATTGAGATCAGATATGTTGTTTGATTCAGAAAATATTGAAAAAGATGTAAACTTGAAACCAGATGCTTTTCTTTTAGATATCATGGATAAGAGGACATAGAAAAATATGGGATTTTGTTTCTATATATCACAATGACAGCAAGACTTTTATATCCACAGAGGTGGAAAAATGCACACATTCCCACAATTGAAGAGTGGATTTTGAAATTAATGGAATTGGCAAAGATGATAAAACTGACGACTTATGACTTTGACTACTTTTAGTTTTGACTACTAAAAACCAAAATCTGTCTAGTTTTGTTTCCCTTTGGAGACTATTTTTGCACTTTTTGCTTGAGAAAGATAAAAATATAGTTTTGAAATTAGAATTGTTATGATTATAAAAATATCGGGTATCTTTATTATTATTATTATTATTATTATTATTATTATTAAACATGTATATTGTGTTTTATATGGAGCAGTGGGGTGGTCTAGAGGTGAAGACACTTGCCCCCACTTAGAAGGTTGAGAGTTCAGTCCTTAGCAGTGGCAGATGATTCTTTATCTGGGTGTGAAGAGAAAATATCTGCTGCGAACTTTGCATAGGAGTCAGGAAGGGCATCCGGTCAGTAAACATCAGCTCCACTCAGTTACCCTTACTCCACCCTAAATTAAGGGATTACAGAGTCGGAAAAAGAAAAAAATACTGTATTTTCTATACTTATATATAAGATTAAGTATCAAGTAAAAGAGGTTTTTTGTTATACAATTTTATTGTTATGTTGATTGTTTATTCTTCATATTTTTATGTGATGTCTTTGCATTTTGTTTTAACTTAGAATAAGATGATACTTTACTATATATTTGTGCCTGTACTGAAGAAAATAAGAAATCAAGCCCCCCTTTTTTTTCTTGTCACTGATGGCACATTATTGGCATGCTGTCATTTTAATTTTGCAAGTCACAGGGACTTTTTAGTGAAAGAGAAGAAAGTCCTCACAAAGGGCAGGATGATTCTGAGGCATTTTAATGCTTTTGTTTGCATTTTTTGACAACTGTCCTTCCAATACATAACTCCCCTATAGCAGTCTCAGATTAATTTTACAAACCTTCTGATCAACACATGCAAATATCCATACTGGGTCAATTTATAATATTTTTGCGTGTGTGCCCAATGTAGATGAAGATATTTTTTTTATTACTCCATGATGTAGTAGCTCAACTCATTCTTTGCATTCTCATGTTGGTTACTAAGAGGGAGAGGATGTAGGCTGATTGGCTTACAGCAGGGCTCTTCAAACTTGGCCCTTTTATGACTTGTGGACTTCAACTCCCAGAATTCCTCAGCCAGGCACTCTGGCTGAGGAATTCTGGGAGTTGAAGTCCACAAGTCATAAAAGGGCCAAGTTTGAAGACCCTTGGCTTATAGTGTCTTCTGTGTTCCAAAGTTGACAGAAATCTGTGAGGACAAATATAGTTCTGTTTTAAACTAGTTTCTAAATAATGGGGTGGGGCAGGTAAAAAATATCTGGTGGTAGGGAAGTGACCTCAAAAGTACCTGGACCTTTCAGGTGTGTCATACCTAGCCACTTACTGCATTACAAAATGACTGCTAAAAGCACAATGATCCCCTCTGAGGAGTTTAAAGCATTTTTAGAAAGCACTGATGTGTCAAGAATTTATGAATTCCCGACTAGGGTTAGGAAAATGACAGCTTTCCAAATGTCATCCAAACTGCAATGGGGATGATACAAGCAAAGATGACATGGCACAATCATGGAGAAGAAATGAGGAAACCCACAAATAGCTGCAGTGCCTGTTAGAAAAACACATTTTACTTGATGAAGAATATTGTGAAATAACCTAAGCAAATCCCTCATGCTTTTAGGGTAGATTAAAACATATCCATCTGTTTTCCTAATAGATTTTATTTCCTTTTTACAGGATGCTAATTTGATTGGTTTGTGAGCCGCCCTGAGTCTTGGGAGAAGGGCGGCATATAAGTGAAGTCAAATAAATAAATAAAACTAATATAGGGAATCATTTTCATATATAGCTGCATTTTAACCTTTCTTATTCTAAATATAAATACATGTGTAACTGCACGTTTATATACATTAAGCAGACCTTTTAAGTCTGCTTAATGTATATAAATGTGCACCTACACATGTATTTAAAAAAGAAAACTTGATAGCACAATAAAACTGCATTTGGATGATTCAATGTCTGGCTACCTAATAAAACAGTAACATCAGTGGATGTTAAGCAATAACACTGAATAAGAATAGGCTAGCTTTTATTGGATTGATAGAGACACAGGCTTGTTCAAGGATACTCAACATGGTTTCAATAAGGCAAACTCATGTCTAACTAATCTATTAAAGGATTTTTCAGGGATGAATGGGCTTCCCCCGAGCCAGAGCGCGGGAAAGGAGCGGCGGGCAGGATGGAGCGGGAAGGTCTACGGCGCTGGGCGGCCAAGTTGGGGCTCTCCACGCCCGGAGTTCTCAGAGTTATTTTGTGAAAGTCTCCGGCTTGAAGAGAGCCACTTACCAGTGCTACTTGAGATCTTTTGAAAGCCTGCTCGCTCTGCAATCCAGCTTTGGCATCAGAGAGGTGGCCATTCAGTTCTCCTGCTTGGAAGCTGCAAGCCTGGCGTCAAAAATCCTGCAGAGGTACGAATCCAGCCTGCCAGAAATTCAACAGGTGGCTCTCGATTTGTCGAAACCCTTATTCACCACTGTGGCGTTGTTTACTGCTTGCCGATCCTTGAAACTTAAGGTGGATAAAACCAAAATGGTGACTGTTTCTGGGGTGAAGAAAACCATATTTGACCGGCTCCAAACCCAGTTAGAGAAGATTAGCCAACAAATCAACCGAGAAGACGATTCATTGTCGGTGAAGCTTGAAGAATCTCAGAAATCCTTCCTTGAAGATCTGGCAAAGAAAGAAGTTCTGGAAGCAAAAGTCCCTCGTAAGCGTGCAAAACATGAAATTGAGCCTAAAGAAGATTACGAAGAATGGAAACGAAGAATCTTAGAAAATGCTGCAAAATCACAAAGAACCAGTGTGTGAGTGGATTTGTTCCTCCTGTGAGTGCAAACATTAGGCCAGTCTTTTGGCCTATGTCAGTCTGGAGAACTAGTCTGTTGGAAGTGGGGGGGAAACCCTCTGAAAACTTGAATTCCTTGAATAGGCCACTTTGAAGCCTAGATGGGACCTGCTTTTAAATGTGTTCAGCTCATTGATATTACAGCAAAATGTGAGCCATGTTTTTGCGTTGATATGTCCCATTAACTCTTTTTAAGATGGTCCCACACAGGTTTGATTATTTAATTTTTTTAACCATGACTTTTCTTCATTCCTCTCTGGAAGCATCAATAAACTTTATTTGTGCTATAAAAAAAAAAAAAAAAAAAAGGATTTTTCAGGGTGTTAATAAGCATGTAGATAAAGGTGAGCCATTAGATCAGACATGTCAAACTCGCGATGTCACGTGACGTCGTGCAATGTATCAGAGCTTTTTCCCCAGTGCCAGCAATGGGGTGGGCGCGGTTTCGTGGTGATGCATCCGGCCTGCGGGCTGGCAGTTTGACACTTCTGCATTAGATATTACCTGCTTAAAAATTCAAAAAGCCTTTGATAAACTCTCTTACCAAAAATTTCTTGTAAGCTGCCGAGAATCACCATTGGATAACCTTACAAATGGTTTTAGTAAATGAATGAATGTGAATGAATGAATAAATGAATTAATGAATGATGCTTAATAGCTATGGAATACAGAGTAAGCTCTCTTCTGGATAAACAACAAGCTAAAGAGTATAAAACAAACAGTGAGAATAAATGGACATTTCTCACAAGGGAAGCATATAACTATTGGGGTCTCCCAGGTTTCTGTCCTGTCCTGTTCTGTTGCATTGTTGGGGAAATATCCTTATATTTGTTTCTTGACAAAAAATGTGTCAATAAGTAGGGAAAATTCTACTTTAAACTGTAATAGTGCAATAAGATTTGAAGCTGCCTTAGTCATAGTTTCCACAGGGCCTGAAATGGATCTCCTTTTCATTATGGCAAAATATTGGGTACTTCATCATGGACATCACCAAAATAGCCATTAGAAGTGAAAACCAGACAGAACCATCGAAATATAGCTAGGTGGCAGTTTTCAACATTTCCTCCCAGCCAATTTCTCTAGTGGTGTAGGATGCAAGTTTCAAGTTTCAAGTTTAATCAAATTTATATGCCGCCTTTCTCCTAAGACCCAGGGCGGCTCACAACAAAAATACAATAATACAATAAAAATTTAAAAATTAATTTCATTCACACCACATACAAACACAATCAGTTAACAGTCACTGATGGCGGGACACTCCTAGGGCCCAGGGGCAGAGCACAGCTCATATGCCCCAAGCCTGTCGGCATAGATGCGTCTTCAGGAGTTTCCGGAAAGCTAGGAGGGAGGGAGCAGTATGAACCTGTGAGGGAAGCTGGTTCCAGAGGGCTGGGGCAGCAACAGAGAAGGCCCTTGCCCTAGGCCCCACCAGACGACATTGTCTAACAGACGGGACTCGTAGGAGGCCAACCCTATGTGCCCTAAGCGGTCGCTGGGATTTATGAGGCAGAAGACGGACCCGCAAGTATCCTGGTCCATTGCCATTGCAGGGAGCAATATTTGCAGGATCACAGGTTCCCATCCCTGTGGTAAAATATAAACAAGGGAAAGAGGCAGATATGAATGCCAAAAGACAAAAACACCCAAACATCAAAGAGATATTTGACTTTGATTGATGTTTGGACTGATGAGCCCCTTTGTACCAGGAAGAAAAAGCATGCCTGGTACTTGCTGTAGATTTGTTTGCCCGAATCTGTTCTTTCCTGAACTTCACATGTGAGAAGCAGGGTCGGTATCTAGCTCATTCCAACTGATGTATGCAATTCTGTGATGTGAGGTGTTAATTGCAAAATCTGCAAAATGTCTATTCTTCCTTTTCCCATTGTCTCTTTGTATGCTGGCCCACAGTTTCTAATCTCCCTCAGTTCCAAGTGGCAGTGGGGCAGCATAGCAAGTACAGCTGGGTGGTCTTTGCTTGGATTTGCATTTCTAGTGATGGTGGTGAGATTGCAGAGTGGTCCGGCTAGATAAGGGAATAGACCAGGGTAGACAACCTTAGCTCTTTTATGACTCGTGGACTTCAACTCCCAGAATTCTGGGAGTTGAAGTCCACGAGTCATAAAAGAGCCAAGGTTGCCTACCCCTGGAATAGACCTTCCCAGCTAAGAGCATTACATGGGTTTGTGTTGCAATTCTGTAATGAAAACACCGTGGGCCTTTAACCAAGGGGAAGGCAAGCAAACGGACCTTTTTGTTAATAAAGTATTGTCACAGTCCTTCTTATTAGAAATGCAAAAGCAAAGGAATTGGAGGAAAGGAAAGGAAAGAAAAGTTTTCCGCTCACAGATTAGTGAGCAAATGGCAAAGAAGATTGTCTTGCACAAATCTTCCCAGCCAAGGCTGTGTAAATCAAATTTATCTCATGTTGAATATTGATAACAAATAGTTAATGCTGACTGTCAACTGTAGTCACAGTTTTCATATCACTTCCTTTGTTCACCTTAAAATATGAACTTGAAAATAAGTTCCCCCAGTCAGCTCCCTACAATCAGCCTAAAAGGGTAGCTTCAAATAAGCCCTTTCAAATTTAGAACTGATTTTAGATCAAACTGACTACTCAGAACTATTGATTTGACTAATGTAGTAATAAGATACTGAATTGATCTAGAAGAACCTTATAAGCAGCATAGGTCAAATTTACTGGATTTGGATTCAATAAATTAGTAGCATATCATGTAATTCTAGAAAAATTACCCTCAAAGCATTGATCCACTAAATTGCTTTTACCTCAGTTTCTCTAGTTTACATTGGAAAAAGTATTGAATTAACAAACATGCAGCTATACCAGCTTTTCCGTCTGTTTTTGCTTGTTTTTGTCTTCTTTGCAGAGCCCAGATACTGCTTCTGAAATTCTCTTGTCCTAATTTATTTTTTCAGATTGTGTGCTATTTTCACTGACTGCATATTTTTAAGTTCAAGAACTTCTAGCGCATTAGTAGTGTAGTTGTTTCAGGTGGTCTCATCCAGTTTGCATGCTTGGGATAAAACTGGGTTTCCATTAGGCTTCTGGCACACTGCCCAAAATGTATGCAAACTGACCAATAAAGAAAAAGTCATGAGTCACCTATTGTCAAGAGCAAAAGACCCGGACCATAAGTTAAGTTGCAGTTCAGAAAGATTTATAGTTCAAGCCTATACTCAAGAATCCAGTCAACTAAAGTTCAAATCTGAATCAGTGCCGGGGGGGGGGGGCTGGATATGGATTCTTTGTGGTGATGTAAGGACTCTAAACTGATGACATGTTTAACTCCACTTCCCAGCTCTGCCTGCTCTTCTCCTACACCTAGGGACTCAGGAGTGAGTGAGTAGGATGATAGCTTGGTATGTATCTGTTTTAAAAAATTTTGTTTGTTTGGAGGTGGTCATACATAATTTGGGGCAGGGGAGAACCATCAGAGGCCCAAGTACATCTAAGCACTCTCTTTTCCCCCCATGAAATGGTAGCATATGGCATGTAAGGGCCAGGCAGATTAAAACCCTGTGCCTTAAAGCTGCTTGTGAGTGCAAAATATGGGGCTCAGGGATTAGGGTAAAGAAAACACCATCTCTGTAGACACAATATGTGTGACTATATTGGTAACTGGTACTTCTGCAGGAACACAACAGTGGTTACCTTCAGAAATAATCATTGGAAACAAGCGTTGTCTAATTTAGATAATAACCCTGTGCAGAAGTTACTTCACCAGCATTTTTAGGAAAAACGAATCAGTGGCATAAAGATAATGTGTCTTGCATTCTGCAGATGTGGTGGTGCCCCAAAGAAGGCTGTTCCCATGCTTCAGGTGGCCCTGCAAAACAAAATCAAGGATTAATGCTATAAATATGTATATTTGCTATTACCTTGTAATTTGACCATTTTCTGTTACACATTAATAATGGAAATGTAGTGATTATACCAAGTTAAAGATTTTAGCTTGAATTGATTTTGCTCTTCCAGTGACATACACACACACATATGAAAATACATTCATTTTCACAGTTATTTTTTATATCTGTGCCTTGTGTAAAGCAGAGCACATTGCTAAGTAAAATTTTATCTGCTTGACTTATCTAAGAGATGAAACAGAAGCTGGAAGGGGTTAGATTTGGCACATTTCTATCTGCTAATTATCTGAATATTGCTTTTAAAGGGAGCGTTTCAGCTGCAGCTAGTTTTGGGCAAAACCTTTCTGTGTTAACAACTGTTGTGGACTTTTCTGCTCTTACATGCTAGATCAGCGGTTCTCAACCTATGGGTCGCGACCCCATTTGGGGTTGAACGACCGTTTCACGGGGGTCGCTGGACACTGCGGTTCGCCATTTTTTTGTTTTTTTCGTTGCGCGCGCGCCGCGCATGCACGGTTCGGGCCATCGCGGTCCGCCATTTTGTTTTTTTTGTTGTTGTTTTTCGTCACGTGCGTGCTGCGCATGCGCGGATCGGCCCAGCGCGCATGCACTGGGGTCGCACCATGCATGGGCGGGGCAAGTGGGATCTCAACCTGAAAAAGGTTGAGAACCACTGTGCTAGATGGTTGATAAAAACCTTAGTGAGCATTGCAGTAAGTTGCAGTTCCATTATCTACTAGCGCTTTCATCTCAAAGAAAAAGGAAACATGTGTACACTTCTCCAACTTCAACAGAAGCTATAAAGAGGGTTCTTCTTTAATGATAGGCACTTATTCAGTTACCTGAGTAATGTTCTTAATATTTCATAGAGCAAACCATTAACTAAGGTCTGGTCCAACTGCCTTTGAGATACGTGGCAGGTTTTTAGTGCATGCTTTCTCCTCTCCCTCGCGCCCCCAAAAAACGTAATGTTATGAGATTTCCTAAAATTGTCTTCCATGAGATTTCATATTGCACTGCAAATACAGACATTCTTTCAGATTATAAAGAGTGAAAAAAACCAGAGAGCTGATTTTATGTTTAGTCTGTTCATTCTGAAATATATGCAGCTCTGTCCAATGTGATTTTCTTGTAGACAACTTTCACTCATAGAGTAAATAGAGTACTGCTATAATAGTTAATCTATGTTCAAGCATTGTGCTGAGCCAAAACCAAACCAACACACTTACTATTTTAGTGTTAGGTAAGCAAATGAATTTTTTCGGCAATGAAGATTTTGTTTCCCCAGCCCACTGCCCTCCAAAATAGAAAAAAAAACTGGACAGGAGAAAGCCTGATCCAGCTGATCTAACCTCACAAAGTGAGTATATACTTCAATGATAGTTACTTGATAGTAACTATTATTGATAGTCCAGTGGTGGTAAACACGTGTCAGAGGCGGCACTCAGAGCCCTCTCTGTGGGCACATGCACCATTGCCCCAGCTCCACCTTCCCCCCATGGCCCCCTACTCACCAGCAGCCTCCCCGGAGAAGAGTCGCCCCCAGGTGCAGCCCATGCAGAGCAGTGCAGCCAAGGACATGGCAGCCAGGCAGTAGGGACAAGACTGTGCCCTTGCGCCCCATTGCACGCAGATGATGCTGTGGGGTGTGGGCAGAGGGCATGGCTGCCATGGTGCTGCAGGGCTGCCTGGGCAATTTGCTGCGGCGGGCCATGAAGATGGTGGGTGGCCCTGTGGGCGGGGACGGGGCAGTTTTTCGGCACTCGGTCTCTATAAAGGTTCGCCATCATTGACCTAGTCTCATGATGAATAGCGTTCCATTTAAAGTTCATTGGAAAACATGATCACCATACAGATGCTGATGTAACATCTTTGGTCCTGAATGGGGCTGCATTCAGGACCCGTGGGCAGTCTGGGATCCTTCTGGATTCAGAGCTTCTGCTTAAAGAGAAGTCAGTATGGCAATATGGCCAGGAGGACCTTCACACAGGTTCATCTTACAGTTTCTCATTTGGTATGTATAGGAAAGAAGGAAGTTTCATTTGGCTTAATTTCTCATTCCCCACCCCCAGCCTCATGTTTTATTTTTGCATCATTTTACATTTTTTAAAAAAATGACAAGGTGAGAATTTTCTACTGGGAAGAGAAATTTGATAGGAGAACTAATTACCCAGAAATAAGGAGAGTCTCCTCACTGGATATGCTCAAATTGAGGTTTTGGATATTTTAAATTGGCTTCCTGAATGGAACTCAGATCACAAGAACCTATGATTTTATCAATTTTATTTCTTTTGTGTGCATGCGATTCTCTTAAGGAATGCATTTTTGTATATTTTCCAACCGTGCACATTTTTATAAGCACTTTTTAAAAAACTCAATATGGCTTCAAATATTATTTTTACCAATATATCTATTTTTGGACCTAACACTCTCCTTCAAAATGCAGCATTGACTGCATATATATTTCATTTTCCCCAACATCTAAGGAGATTCTCAGTCATCCAGGTCATAGTTATCCGAAAGGTGCTTTTTCACAAGGCAACTGGACTTTCTTTGTTTTTTCTTTGAAGATGTTTCGCTTCTCATCCAAGAAGCTTCTTCAGCTCTCAGCATCTTCAGCTCTGGGCATTTCCCCCAACCTATTACGTCTTACACAGCTGCTTCCAGGTAATTTCATATAGCAATTTGAAATCCCTAAATATGCCACACACGTTATTAATAATGGATTATTTACTTCTGGTGTGCTTTTGAGTCAGTGTAGTCCCTGCAGTTTTATTGGCAGCATTTTCAGAAGCGGCCATTGCCTGCTTCTCAGGGCAGAGAAAAAGTGACTGGTCCAAGGTCACATAGCTGACTTTGTGCCTAAGATGGGACTAGAACTCATGGTTTCCTGGTTTTCTGGTTTTTATAAACTGGACTCGAAACATTTTTTCCAGCTAAATTATATTTTGGTTAGTAAGTGGGCGGAAATTATTTCAACAGATATAGACTGAGCCTTTTCTGTTTTGGCATCCCAACTTTTACATTCTGTCTGTCTGTCTGTCTGTCTGTCTGTCTGTCTGTCTGTCTGTCTGTCTGTCTGTCTGTCTGTCTGTCTGTCTGTCTCTCTCTCTCTCTCTCTCTCTCTCTCTCTCTCTCTCTCTCTGTCTCCTCCCCAGAGGAAGTAAATAATAGAAATATAGTAGAGTTACACTTTCTGAGATAGAGGTGCTCATTGTAAAAAGAGAGCCAAGATTTTTTTCCCTATTCTTTTTGATGAATAAAAGTGGAATAGTGCAATTTTAACCAAATCTCATTTTACTATTTATTATTTTAATGTTTATACTGGTGTTTTACTGATTGTAAGGCACCTAGAGTCACTTCCAGATGAGTTGGGTGACATATGGGTTTAATAACTAACTAACTAGCTAGCTAACTAACTAGTTAATTAGCTAATTAACTAACTACAAATACCTGATGCTTTACTTCCTGAGAAATGTTGCCACATGTTTTTGGGGATGTTTTAGTTGGTCCAGGATGCAGCAGCAGGGATCTTAGTGACTACTTAGACATGGGAGGATGTCACACCTATTACTTTTAAAGGTCTCGATGCCTTGTATTCATTGATATAATTGTCTTCGTACCAGCCAAAGTATATGGAAATCGCAAAGGGAAATCTCTTTTTCTTTATCGCATCAGAAACATCAGAGATATAACTGGAGTAAGAAGGGACAGGACATACTCCACTAGGATGGGTGGAACATCTTTCATGATGAGGTCCTTTGCTCTAGTTTTCTAGATAATGCAATTTATTTTTATTCTGGAATTTTGCTGTAATTATGATGCTTTGCACATTGCCTGGGCTTCATTTCTTTAGTCTGATTATGCAGTTTGTGAATGTATTGTGATTTTACATACAGTCAGAGATCCTGAGTAGAGATGGGTTGACATGTATCTGATATGTATGCATGTATGTGAAAGTAAATTCAAATACAACTTCTAGTCTAGTGAAATCAATTGGGGAAAGATATTTTTAAAAGGCTGCTCCAAGCAGCTCAAAGGAAAGATAATTGTAATATCCTTTGGAAATGTTGCAAAGTGGACATGCTTCTGTAATTCTTCTTCAATTCTGTAATTTAGCAGCAAGTCTTTAGTAATCTTCATAAGCAACTAGATGCAGGATTGTGAAGTTGTCCTGCCTCACTTCCTGAACATTTTTTTAAAAAGCTATCCTTTGTAGCAGAATTTCAGCTATTGTTGCAACGAGAGAGACAGTGTGTGTGTGTGTGTGTGTGTGAGAGAGAGAGAGAGAGAGAGAGAGAGAGAGAGAGAGAGAGGGAGAGAGAGAGAGAGAGAGAGAATATATGGATACAGAGGGAAAGAAATAATTAACAAAGAAGAATTAAGGCTACAATGCTGCTCTGCTTGAGTGAATGTTAATACTTAAAAATATTCCAGTACACAGCTTCCAAGAAAAGCAAACAATTTCAATCTTTTTGGCCTCTTAAGTGGGGTGGAGAGAAGGAAGAAGATGATGAAGTACACTTAGTATAATAATCTTGGTTTTTCTTGCCTCAGTTCCAGCATTATCTCAGTCAGACTAAAAATGAAAGCTTTTTACCTTAAAGATGAGAACTGCTGATTACCAACAGAGATGTGGCAATTGTACGACATTTCTGCAATAAAGCGGTTATGTAGTAAGATAGACGATTCCAGAGAAGGTAGCTTCAAATAAGTTAAGACTACTAAGAGAGCTTCCAGAGATCAAGATATGGTTTAAACTATTTTCCCAACTTCATTGAAGCCACCACATTTATGAGCAATTCCTCTGTGGCTAGGGGAATATTGAAATGATCCAACCACCATGGGAAGAGCTTAGTTGTGGGGAACATGTCATCAGAATCTGTGTTGTGCTGGGAAAGATCCAGCTGGCCCATTTTGAATCTGCTTTTTAAAGGTCTCCCATTTCAGGAAAGGCCCTCAGGTAAGGGGCATCCTAAAGTTTAAAGGAGACAAGTAATTAATCCATTACAATAATTAATCAAGGTTTTCTTTCAACACTTCAGAAGTAACAGAATAATTCGGTACTTATAATATATTAATAGTAATCTACATACTCTATTTCCTTTTTGTTTTTCCTTAAATATACAAATACTCAAAGCACTTCTGCATGAGTTTAGAGGAATAGCTCATTTTTTTCATTCCACTAATAGGTCCTTGGGGTACAATAAATTAAATTAGTTTAGAGGATCCTTGACCTTTAGGCAGCTTTGCATAGCTTGAAGACTTCCAGATACCCGTTGATTACTAGATTACTATAGACTGCATATAAGTTGAAGTCTATCACATCTAGGAAGGCCATTTGGGAAACTTCAAAGTGTTGGGGAAGGAGAAGGGTCTGAAATGCTTGTGAGAAGTCACTGATGGGCTTTTTTGTTAACTTGGAAACCTAAGGGGTGTCCATGAGGGCAAAAAAATGAAGGTAATGGCCACAATCATGCAAGTGAAGTCCTACCCTATATAAACAAGATATGTAAAACTGGGCAGGCATCTATTGTATAATTGTGGCTGCCATGTTGATTTGCCTGACACCCCTCTGCAGACATGACATACTGGCCAGTAAGCCTGTCTATACACTGAGACTTGACAGGTATTATATGTAGATTGGATTTGCCTTGCCACCTTTGGTGTCTTCATCTCCTGACTTTATTTATTATTATAGTTGCTTTAGGAGTGGTGGCTCACATGATTAGGATGTTGGGTTGGAAGTTAGCAAACTCACGTTCAAGACCTGAATGCTGCTGGATGGTGAAGTGAGCTCATCATTCACTTCAGCTCCTTGATGGGGAATGAAAGGAACCGCCAAGGGAGAGTCCCAGACAATGGTGACAGCTAAACCTTTCAGCCTGGAAAAACCTTAAAATGTGCCTCTGACATAAACAGGATGGGGGATTATAGTTGGTTGCACAGTCAGTCAGATGTTTAGACTGGATTTGGCATTTTTACTCTCTTATCTATTATTATTATTATTGATCATCGTACAGTCAGCCAGATGTTCAGACCGGGTTTGGCATTTTTGTCTACCGATCAAGTCCTTACCAAGGACCTGGGAAAGGCAGATGTGGATGTTTTTACTATTGTTGTTGTTGTTGTTGTTGTTATTCCCACCGTATGTATGTATGTATGTATGTATGTATGTATGTATGTATGTATGTATGTATAGGGTCAATTAAAGGCAGTGATTATTTAATTAATAAGACAAGCTCTCTGGTTATACATTTTTTCTGATTTTGGTATCCTTTTTATAAAAGTTTTTTTTTAAATTGGTACCTTTTGACAAGTTATAAAGCTGCAATTCTTAAAAATGAAGGAAGGAAGGAAGGAAGGAAGGAAGGAAGGAAGGAAGGAAGGAAGGAAGGAAGGAAGGAAGGAAGGAAGGAACCTTGCAATAGGATCTATACTACTCAAAAAAAATAAAGGGAACACAAAGGTATAGGATCCTACATGTTTGTATTTCCTTTATTTTTTTGAGCAGTATATTTTATATAGTCTGAAATATGAAAAGCTGTTCCATTTTTTGAATGAGATTTTTCCATTTGTCTTTAATGTCTCAGTTACTCAAGAGCAAACAGAAACATCTACCTCAAAGAATTCTACTATCCGCTCTGATAGTTCTAGTTACCATTTTCTGCTACATTTTGCTCACAAAAAATGTGAAGGACAAACTCCTGTCAGAGTTCCGCTTTCTCATTTTCCTACTAATAAATCCACCCAAATATCAGCATGAGAAGGGATATCGTTCTGCATAAGAGCTTATGCATTCCCCATCTTTTTCTAATCAGCTTGGTTAAGGATTTTAGCCCTGAATCATCAAGATAGACCTACCTGGATGGATATTTTCAGTTCTTACACAATGATATTGTTATACTCTGAGCTGCAAAGATTAAGGACAGACATGGTCACACTTGCAAAAATATTTGTGTCTGAAGTATCTCATCATAACTGACTTTTTGCAAACACAATTAGAAGTGCTAGGCATTGCTTGCCTGCAAGTATGTTCTTGTGGAAAACTTGCATAATTCTTTCTCAAACACTGTTTACTTCTTGTACTTACATACTGATGATAATATACATTTTTCATTTAAGCTGGTCTACTTATTGTAATGCAAACAGAATTGCCGCAGTAATATTATTTTTTTCCCTTCCCATAGTGCAAGTATTATAAAGTCATGTCAATAATATTTTAAGACAGTACTGACGTCATATACAAGGGGCTTCCAGTCTAGAATCTTCTGATGGGTCTTTCCCATGTTTATAGTCCTAACCATGGGTTTATTTGGAACATGAAGGACCAGTTACTTCAATTGTCCACAATGTCTTGAGGTATCTGAAAGGCACTGTAAGAAGTAAAAATGGCCACGAACATCCTGGCTTCTGGCATGTAGCCATTTCACAGCTGAGGTGGGATTTTGAGCCCTTTAAATTGTGATGAAGCCTCTACCTTGTTCATCTGCCTTAATTTTGAGTTTTGTGAATGGTGACCATTTCCAGCCAGTATTCCTTTGCATATAAACAAGGCTGTCTGTTCATTCTGCATGCAGATAATTTCCTTGGTCCCTGCTCCTTGCCGTCTCACTTTTTAAGTACTGTCTTAAATAACAACAATATAATTTATTTGCAACAATGCCTTTGGACCCCATAAAAGTCCCTCTGGGATGATAGAGGCTATCTAGAGAGCTATTTCCCTTTTCTGATAAAGGGCAATTTCATGGTTGCTCATCTTGATCGTACCAGCCATTTTATCAGCTCTTAAAATTCTAAATGTGCCCCTTCCACCACCAAAAGGCTTAATCTGCTTCTGAGTTATACATACTTTTGAAGGGACTTTACTTGTTAACTAAATAAGAGATTAAAAAAAAAGAAAGAAAGAAACCACCAAAGCATAGTCTCCCTCTTTAATTGTATTGTTATTTATTTCCAATCTGTTTTTCAAAAGAAAGGATATAGGGAAATCCAAGTAATTTATACTAAGACCCTTTTTTAAAATACTCCTCTAAAATCCCTTTATTTTAAATTTTACATTACTGTGTACTTCAAAACCTATAACCCAGGATGGAGCAGCCAGGTTAATTTGTGGGGTCCTAACACTGAAAACAGGGTGCAAAATGTAGGGTCTAAGACATTTTAGGGCCTGCCACAGAAATTCCTAGAATGTGTGCAACTCAGCATTGTAAAACCCAATAGTTTTACATTTGGGGAGTTGTTGTGATTAAGAAGCAAAATGTGTGCAGAGACTTAAGGCAATATTTAATCATTTAGTCACTTCTCCCACCTTAGCCAATGAATTCTGGCTGTGCTCATTGTTAGAACGTATTTAGTCATATTGATGATTCTTAAATCAAAAGAAGTTACACAGACTGATTTAAAGACATGCAGATTATCTTAGAATTTAAAACATACAGTACATTCTGTTATACAGTATATTCTGTTATACAAAACAGAAAAAAAAGTTCTTTCCTCTCCGCAAACACTTATAATACAATAGTGTCACCTGGTGGTCTTACAAATCTATTGAGCATGTCATTATACTGTTAAATATTCTAACAAATTTTCTCAAATTAGCAGTTTATGCATCATAACAATTTATCCTAATAGGTCATGGGGACCAGAGGCGCAAAATGACAGATGTGACTGAACTCTAAGTGCCTTGTACCTTACTTATATATATGTTAAAAAGGGGAGAAGTTTTAATCACCTGATTTTTATCTACCATTTTGATTCATTGACAGTTCCCACAGATGCTCCTATAGCAGGGGTTCTCAACCTTGGTAACTTTAAGACTTGTGGACTTCAACTCCCAGAATTCCTCAGCAAAGCTGGCTGAGGAATTCTGGGAATTGAAGTCCACAAGTCTTAAAGTTACCAAAGTTAAGAACCCCTGTCATATAGTAGACATTCTTCTGTCAAAGATTTTGTAGGAACATTTGCTGTTACTTAAGTTTTTTAGTCTATGATCCTATGCAAATCTTAGAAAATGACATTTTACATTTTCAGACTTCATTCTACAGCTTTTTCTCAGTTTCAGTTTTTTCTCAGCTTTCATTAATGCATGTCTGTGATTGTCATGTCCCATAGATCATCTTTGGAGAGAAGCATTCCCAGCTTGAAATTGCAGAAATTATAATTCTGTTTATTCAGCTTGGTCCCCAAGAGCTTGAACTCAGAACTATTAGCCATAATTTGCTTCCTTCCTTAGCTCATTTCCAAGGACCTTTTCTATCCTGCACTCTTTCCAAGATCTTTCTTATTCATTGGTTTGTTCTCAGCTTTGTAGCTTTGTTGCTGTGACCGTGGACTTGTAACCAGCTGCAGAATAGATTCTATTATGCAGCAACTAATATAAGATTCAATCAATAATTTCTAATTGGCATTTTGCTTGGTAAATATAACTTGGAAAGACATACAAATTTACTGAGAAGGCAAAGTTCCAAACAAGTAGATGGTTATAGAAAGCAGAAAAAAAAAGAAAAGAAAATTTTCCTAATTCTCCACAGTACTCTACATACACATTGGAATGTGGCCCCTACTGACCATTCTATTTATCTACTTTATTCCACCTTTATTATTTTTACAAATAATGCAAGGCAGTGAACATATCCAGCACATCTTCCTCTTCCTATTTCCCCACAACCACTACCCTATGAGGTGAGTTGGGCTGAGAGAGAGAGTGACTGGTGCAAGATCACCCAGCTGGTTTTCATGGCTAAGGCAGAACTAGAACTCACAGTCTCCAGGTTTCTGGGCTGGTGCCTAACCACTAGACCAAACTGGTTCTCCTTTACGGGACATAATCTTCCATAACTATTACATGTTCCATTGGAGATCTGGGAAGTTTTCTTGTCTTGGTCACTTGTTGACCATAACTATTTGCCTAATTATTGGCCATTTAATGTTGCAGTTGCATCATGGGATTAACTCCTAGAAAAGTGCATCATTCTAACATTTGAACCATTAAGCATATATATATATTTTAAAAAAACGTTTTGCTTCAGATTGTTTTAGACAGGTAGACAACTAATCCTGTTCTGTCTTGCTGTGACATATCTGGGAGACTCCCTAAAGGAAATACATTCGGTTGAATTACAAATATATATATATGTTTTCTGAGGTTTTCGTGGGTGTTTGTATGTAGGTCTTTGGTTCTTCGGGTTTTCTCCCACGTAGAATTTGAAGTGTCTTGGCGACGTTTCGACGAAGTCTCATTCGTCATCTTCAGGCTGGTGCTTTTGGCTTCTGCTTCTAGGAGCAATGTGTGATCGTAGCTGTTTCTTCCTTTTAACTGCCAGTGGGGGTTTGAACTGATTGGCTGGGAGCTTGGCTATGTTCTGATTGGGTGGGGTTGTGTTCTGATTGGTTAGGGGCTTGGCTGTGCTCTGATTGGCTGGGGGGTTGGCTGTGTTCTGATTGGCTGGGGGAGTGTTCTGTTTGGGTGGGGGCTTTGTTGTGCTGGAGGGGTTCAAAGTGGCCAATGATGCAGCTGTGGTCTGGCTCCTGGTCTGTGGTCGTGCCTCATCATCGGTGTGGGTTTGGGTTTGCTTTTTGCGTGGATGTGTGGTGGTGGCATCCTGTGTGGTTCTGGTGTCATTCTTTGTGTTAGGGATTCGTTTGTCAATAAGGGTGGGTTTCCAAATGGCTGGTAGGCGGGAGGTATCATCTCATTTGTTCATGCTGTGAGGGCGTTTTTCTATCTCGATGGCTTCTCTGATTATTCTGTTGTTAAAGTGTTCAGTTTTGGCAATAGTTCTGGTCTTTTTGAAATCAATTTCATGTCCTGTGGCTTTAAGGTGTTGGACCAGGGAAGAAGTTGGTTCCTCTTTTTTGACTGAGTTTTTGTGTTCTTCAATGCGTGCACTTATTCTTCTGTTGGTTTGTCCAATGTATGTAGTGGGGCAAGCAGTACATGGGATTTCATATACTCCTTGATTTTCTAACTCAATTTTGTCTTTAGGGTTTCTTAGGATGGTGGATATTTTTCTGTTTGTGCAGAATGCTGTCTTGATGTTATATTTGTGCAGGATTTTGCTGATCTTGCCTGTGGTGCCTTTTATGTATGGGAGGAGGGCTTTGCCGTTTTCTTGTTCTCTGTCTTGGATTTTAGTGGGAGTTTCTTTTTGGATTAAGTTGGAAATCTTATTTCTTGGGAATCCGTTGGATGTTAGTACATTAGTGAGAGTGTGTAGTTCGGTTTTTAGGTGTTGTTCGTCAGCTAGGCATTTGGTTCTGGAGATGAGTGTCTTGGCTACAGAGTTGATCTGTGCTGGGTGGTGGTGTGAGAGTGCGTGCAGATAGCGGTTTGTGTGTGTTTTCTTCTGGTAGATGGTGTGTCCTAGGGAGCCATTGGATTTCTTGTAGACTAAGACATCCAGGAAGGGAAGTTGGTTATTGGCTTCTGTTTCCATGGTGAACTGTATTTTGGGGTGTAGGCTGTTGAGGTGTGTAAGGAAGTTGTCCAGTTTTTCTTTCCCATGTGGCCAGATTACAAAGGTGTCATCTACGTATCTGAGCCAGAGTTTGGGTTTGTGATCAGATTTTTCTAGAGCCAAAAGCACCAGCCTGAAGATGACGAATGAGACTTCATCGAAACGTCGCCAAGACATGGACATCAGCTTGAACCTTGGTCCCCATCATAATGTCATCCTTCCTGTTATAATACTTTAACCACCTTGCTTATGATGCTGTCCCTCTACCCAAATCCAAAATTTAGGAATATAATGCTCTGATATCACTCTCCATTGATTGCAGCAAAAGTAGCATGATAGATTTCCAGGACAAAAGGAAATTGTTATTCCAGTAAATGGTTTGGTAACTGACTTCTGTTTTCTTTTTTTAAACTAATTTATTTATTTATTTAAAAGATTTATATAGCCACCCACCTTATGTAATATAGCTCTGGGCAGTTTGCAGGCAGCAATAAAAGAATAAAAATAAGAAAAAAATAAAAAACAAAACAGATGAAAACCTTCCCAATGCCATAAAGTAATTAGGTTGTTTAAAAAAAAAAAAAGAATATCAGAAATAGCAAATCGTCAAAGCAGTTAAGATAATGCTTTTTACTATGTCTCCTGGGTTTAAAACAATGATAATTTCTATAATAATTGCAAGGAGCTTTTTACAATTTCTCCATATGCCTCAAGGAATATTGAGGTAGAAATAAGAGTTTTGCTGATGGTATCAGTGAATAATCAGTCTTCACAAACTTTGCTCTCATTTTTTTGTGATAGGAAGTCTAAGCTGAGAGCTGTTCTGCATTTAAATAATTTCCTATAATATAGAACAATCCCCAGTACCGGGCTGCAGTATGCCAGCAACCGGTCTGCACAAACAAGCAAATCCCCATCCGCAGGATGCAGGCAGCACACAAAACCACGCACCCTCCGGTCTGCGGAAAAACCTCACTCCACGTAACCAGTCCCTGATGCCCAAAAGGCATCTCTGATATAGAAGACTGATATGAACTGGTATTCTTCCCAATTATTATTTTTATTTATTTATCAAATAAATAAATCAAATCTCACGGTATACATGACTTTTTGCAATTATATAAAGATCTTCTCTGACTGGAAAGGGAAGATGTGGATGAATGAGGACTATGGTAAGAGATGAAAATGATGGTGATAAGAGAAACAACAAGCATCAGTCACAACAAAGTATCTATATGTTTCCTGAGATCCTGATAAATTCTGCCATTACATTATTTCTGCTTTCACTATCGCATATAAAAAAAAAACATTTTTTAAAAAATTCACCCATCCTTTTAAAAAGTGAAGTGATGATTTTTCAGTTGGTTACATGAAATCTGCCGGCACAATATGTATTTGTGGCAGCTCAGTGAACAAGTAACAAGACTTTTGTCTGCAACATACAATAACATCCTGAATGCACAAGTTTTTGAGCTTTCGGTGGGAAATCAGTTTAGACATTCCTCATGGTTGAATAGGGTTGAAATATAGCTTGAATTGCTTTCCATGGTTCACAGTGACACCCTGTGGTGTATATAAGATTGCAGTTTTGACAGGGCTGGCTTGGAATTTGTGTTTAAAATTTTTTTTTTGTGCTTCGCTAACTAAAGGAATTATTTCTAATACAAAAGTTTACCAGAAACCATAGCATGTAAACAATTGATCACCATATAACATGGTTGGTAAATCATAATAAAATGTGTAGATGACAAAATAGAAGTTAATAATCTCATAGAATTAGAGTTTTTTTGTTGTTGTCTTTAACAATTCTTGCTCTTGCATGTCAGGATAATGGATTAACCGCATGCTACAGAGAACCTACAGAGGGTAGCATAAGAGAATTGACAAATATTTGCTTAGTATATGAAGTAAATATATCAGTGCAAACATCCCAAAATGGGTGGTGCATATTGCTAATAAAACAAGAATTATGATGGATCAGAACAAAGTAATTTAATCTAGATTCTTTGGGGCGGAGGTTGTCAACCAGATCTTTATAACTATAACCATAACCATAACCACAACCAACAGATAAAAGCAAGCTTATGGTTGGTTGAGTTTCCCAGCAATTGTATTCTGAATTTGGAACTAAATAAGTTCTTTCAGCAGTCCCAAGAAGGCCCCACACCATTTGGGAAGTCAGCCCCCCAGAGAAGGAAATATTAAAAGGGCAGAAAAATATATTATTTAGCTATTTATGTAATCATTGATTACTGTAGGTTGTCTCAGATGAGTTGGATAGCTGCAGTGACTATTGTGTATATTAAATATTTTTGCCTACTTTCTTGTTGCTTTATTTTACTCCTTCTCTATTTCTGCATCTGATAAAGTGGACTTGACTCTTGCCATATGCTAGTCTTTAAGATGTCACAAGATTCATTGTTTCTTCTTTTTTTCTGGCACAGAGTAACATTGGTTGACCTTCCAGAATAGCCCATTCCAATTTGCTAGCAATATTTAAATGTTTTATTTTGAATATAGACATCTTTTGAAGCAATGTCCATGTCCAAATAAATCGTTCTCCTGAAAAAAATTTCAGAGAACCTCAGAGTAATTTGACTAACCTGACTTCAGGAACAAAACTGCTGCCTTTCTGTTGGATTGTTCTGTGTTAGGAAAGATAAGGTGGCTGCAGAGACAGGTCCACCAGCTGACAAAAGATTCATGGTTCATCAGTAAGATGTCAGCAGTTGCCATCTCCTTCTTCAAGAGCCAAGAGCTGGGCCCAATTCAAGCTCTTCTTGAACGTTTACTTTCATGTACCAGCCCAGGTCTTTGGAGGGCCCTGCTTAAAGTAGTACCAATGAACAACGCACAAGAAATGGTAACAAGTGGATGATGTTTCTGTCATAGTGAATAAATGCCAGCAAATAAAGAAACAGAATTCTGGAAGAAACTTAAGACTTGGGAAATAAAAACAACCAGAACAAATGGGTCATGGTTTGTTTAAATTTGTATCAGTCTTTTTTTTTTAACCACACAGTACCCACAGTAATATCATTGGTTATCAATCCACCTGGTGTATTTTTAAAGTATGATTGCTTCTAGATCTTGTTTCTTCCAAAGTAGTGTGTATTTGACTTTGAAATGCAGAGAACAAAGAATAATCACAAGCCTGTCAGCAGTTGTTGCTTCAGCAGACCTACAACAGAGTACAAAAAACCTAATTACATCTTTCATAATTATAAGTAGTCCTCATTTAGTGACTTCCTTGTTTAGTGAACATTTGCAGTTATAACAGTGATAAAAATGCAACTTTATGACCAAGCATTGCATTTAAGACCTTCACAGGTCTTTAAAACAAAGGAAAGCTGAAGTAAGATCATATTTACTTTACTTTACTTTATTTAAATTTCTGTGCCGCCCTTCTCCTGAGACCCAGGGCGGCTTACAAGCTATGCCCAGGCACAGTTTCACTTAGTGACTGCTTTGCTTAATGATCAGATTGTCAGTCCCAACTGTGGTTGTTTAACAAGGACTACCCACACACACACATATTCTTCTTGTTGTTGTTCTTCTTCTTGTGCCATATCCGTTATCGGATGTTGGTGATCATGTTGGCGATCCTGTTTTTATCAGCAGCCTCATAAAAAAGTTCTGCTGAGTTTTGTCCAAACCAGTCCCTTAGATTTTGAAACCACGATGTTCTTCTTCTGCCTGAACCTTGTTTGCCTTCAATCTTTCCCTGGAGGATTAAATGGAGTATGCCGTATTTTTCTGGGTGTCGCATCACATGTCCGAAATATTCTAATTTTCGTTTTTTAATTGTTTTGATGACACACACATATGCACACTCATATTACAGCCTGGAACAGACATTGCTGATCCTGCCATCTAGTGGTCATCTGGATTTTTACAGTGGCCTCCTCCTTCCTTCTTCTTTCCATTGACAGGTTTTGCTAACATGGAGAAATTAACTTCTTTGGTTAGAGGAAAAACATCTATGTGTCATATGCCCGAAAAAGCACACATTAGGATTTTTACTCTAGTGATCCTTTTATCTTCAAATAGTATTGACAAATGGACTTGTTTAGTCAAAAACTAATATTCCTCCAATTCAAGATAAATATAGGTTCTTGGCATGGATGATTGAGAATCTCCATAGAAATTTGTTTATGGGTTTTTTCACTTCACCTTGCCTGTCAGTCAACTACCCTTCAACGTACAGCCTGGAAGCCTTTGTGTATGCCTGTGTTTGTCTATGTGTGTAAAAATAACAAGATAGGAGCAATGAAGGAGCAATTGGATCTAGAATAACCTTAGCTACAAATGATGTCCAGTGTAATTTCCTTCAAGGCACCATAGGAGTTTTAGTCAAGCTTTGGGAGCTTCAGTGAAATTTAATATTCTGCTCATTGTCATCAAATAACAAAAAAAAAATGCTCTATTTGTGACCCTTAGACCTTTCTATGGAAGAGTTACTGAACTGGTTGTTAGCTCAATGTCAAGACAGGCTGCATTTATTTTGATGGAGGAATGTTGTTTTTTTTTGACTAAACAAGTCAAAAAGACTGGTTAGTGCTCCCAGAGCAGTCGCCAGCAGCAGCAGCAGCAGCAGCAGCAGCAGCCGGACCAGGCTCTACACCATCGACACCGACAACTCCACCATCGCCCTCGCCAAGGGAACCTTGCAAGTGACAAGCAGCAAGCAGCAAGCGGCGTTAGCAGCAAGTGGCTTGCGTTTGAACCGGTCGGCTCCCGACAGCCAGCTGAGAGTTGGGTCGGTGTCTGGAGTCCGGAGTCCGAGTTGGCGTCTGGGGTTTGGCGGAGGGCCGGCAAGGCCGCTGGGAACCGCTGGGAACCGCTGGGAACCGCTGAGCCCCCAGCGGCCAGCTGGGTGTCGGGTCGGTGTGCGCGGGTCAGCTGGGAGTCGGTGGAAGCGGCAAGTACTCGGAAGGTTTTTTTTCCCGTTGCTGCCGCCATTATGTCGGCGGGCTTTTCCTTCTCCGTCGCTGCTACCATTATGTCGGCGGGCGTCTCCTTTAGAGCCAGCTTGTTGGCTTTTGCTACGTTGGGTTTAACAGCTACAGTGACTGCTTTTACAACTACTCCTGCTTTTACAACTACTCCTGCTTTTACAACTACTCCTGCTTTTACAACTACTCCTGCTTTTACAACTACTCCTGCTTTTACAACTACTACTGCTTGTACAACTGCTCCTTCTGTGGGCTTTGGTTTTGGACCTTTTAGCTCAAAGCCTACTACAGGTTTTATCTTAGGAGGGACTAATACAGGAACAGTTACAGCCTGTTTCCACTATTTCTTCTACTACGGGCCTTAGTTTGGGTTTTAGTAAACCTGCTGGATTAGCCACCTCAATTGTTCCAGCTTTTACTCCAGCTTTTTTATTCATACCTCTTCTGGACTTCTACTGTTTTTGCCCTTATTTTTGTTGCAGCAGCTGGTTTTCCTGGTTTTATATTAAATTTGGGAGGCACCACGGCTCCAGCTATAACATCTATAACTGCATACATAGAATTTCTCTGAGGGGAGCCCGGACTGGTTTAGGAGGAATATGTTTTTAATTTTTATGCAAATTTTAATTATTAATGTTTTAATACTGTTTAATTTTAATACTGTTTAATTTTTTATTTTGAACTTATGAATGATGTGGGGGGGATTGACTGTGGAATGAATCGGGTTGAATGGATGGGTAGTTGTGGACCTCTGATAAATGGAAGGGCCGACCTGTCGGCATTTACGGAGGCTAGAGAAGTGGAGGAACCTTCCTCTGAGGGATCAGAGGGCCAGTTTATACTGGTCTTATGGGGAAGAGGCAGATATGACGGGAGGCCTGGGGTAGGCCGCTCTCGGGGAACAAGGCCTCGCTGCTTGAAAGTGATCTCTTGTTCCGGCCCCTTGAACCTCTCCCGGGGTACTGGTAATGAGCGAAATCCGGACCCTGGACTCAGGCTGCTGCTGCTCAATGCCAGGTCGGTGGTAAATAAAGCTCTCCTCATCTGGGATTTAATTCTGGAGGAGGAGGCTGACCTGGCATGTGTGACTGAGACCTGGCTAACCCCAGAGGGAGGAGTTCCCCTCTCTGAGATGTGTCCAGCTGGGTTTCAGGTATGACATCAGCCGTGACCCCAGGGAAGGGGGGAGGAGTGGCGATTATAGCTAAGGAGACACTTGGGCTGCGCAGACTCGCTGCTACTGAGATATCAGGTTGTGAGTCCCTCCTTATGAGGTTGGACCTAGGTGTACAGGTGGGTCTGTTGCTTACGTACCTGCCTCCGAGCTGCATTTCTACAGCCCTGCCCATGCTACTCAAGGAGGTAGCCGGTTTGGCGGTTGAGTTCCCCAAGCTTATTGTCTTGGGGGACTTCAACGTGCCGTTACGCGGTGAGTACTCTGGGCTGGTGCAGGAGTTCATGGCCTCCATGGCAACCATGGACCTGACACAGGTAATTGAGGGCCCAACCCATGAGGGGGGACACACACCTGACCTGGTTTTCCTCTCGGAGCAGTTGAGTTATGATCTGAAGCTAAGGGGCTTAGAAGTGTTGCCCATGTCATGAACAGATCATTTTCTGCTGCGGCTTGAGTTTACGACGCCAATCCTCTCTCGCAGGGAGCCAGAACCGATTAAATGGTTCCGCCCCAGACGCCTGATGGATCCTATTGGTTTTCAAAGGGCGCTTGGGCAATTGCCAGATTCGCTCCTACACAGTCCGGCGGAGTCCCTAGTGATGCCCTGGAATACGGCCACTACAGGGGCTCTAGATTGGATTGCGCCATTGTGACCTCTCTGTGGTAGCAGACCCAGGAGATCTCCTTGGTTTACCGAGAAACTCAGGGGGATGAAGCACCAGAAGAGACGTCTAGAGAAGCAATGGAGGAAAAGCAGATCCGAACCTGATCGAACCAAATTGAGAGCTTATATTAAGACCTATTTGGAAGCGATCACTGCGGCAAGATCTCAGTATCTTTCCGCATTGATTGCGTCTGTGGAATCTCGTCCGGCTGCCCTGTTTACAGTGACTCGCTCTCTCCTGAATACGGGGAGGAGGGAGGAAACTTTGCAGGGCAATGCTGAAGAATTTAACACCTTTTTTGCAGACAAGGTCGCTCAGATCCGGACTGACTTGGACTCCAATTGGAATGCAGTGTCAACTGACAATGAGTCAGTCGAGATGACAGAGGCCCGTCTTAGTCCTGTTGTATGGGATGAGTTCGACCTGGTAACTCCTGATGATGTGGACAAGGCCATTGGAGCTGTGAGTTCTGCCACCTGTTTACTGGACCCGTGCCCCTCCTGGCTGGTTTCGGCTAGCAGGGAGGTGACACGGAGCTGGCTCCAGGCGGTTGTTATCGCTTCATTGAGGGAGGGGTCCTTTCTGGCTCCCTTAAAGGAGGCACTTGTGCGCCCCCTCCTCAAGAAGCCTTCCCTGGACCTGGCAGTTTTAAATAATTATCGTCCAGTCTCCAACCTTCCCTTTTTGGGGAAGGTTGTTGAGAAGGTGGTGGCACTCCAACTCCAATGATCCTTGAATGAAATGGATTATCTGGGCCCTCAGCAGTCTGGGTTCAGGTCCGGTTACAGCACGGAAACTGCTTTGGTCGTGCTGATCGATGATCTCTGGCGGGCCCGGGATAGAGGTTATTCCACTATCCTGGTGCTTCTTGACCTCTCAGCGGCATTCGATACCATCGACCATGGTATCCTTCTGCACCGGTTGGAGGGCCTTGGAGTGCGGGGCACCGTTTTATGGTGGTTCACCTCCTACCTCTCTGGCTGGTCACAGTCGGCATTTGCAGGAGGTCGGAGATCGGCCCCGAGGTCTCTTCCATGTGGAGTCCCTCAGGGGTCCGTTCTCTCACCTCTGCTTTTTAACATCTACATGAAGCCGTTGGGTGAGATCATCCGTTGGCACGGGGTAAGTTATCATCAATATGCTGATGATACCCAGCTTTATATCTCTACCCTGTGTCACTACAGCGAAGCAGTGGAAGTGATGAATTGGTGCCTGGAGGCTCTTGGGGTCTGGATGGGTGCCAACAGGCTCAGACTCAATCCCGACAAGACGGAGTGGCTATGGGCTCTGCCTCCCAAGGACAATTCTATCTGTCCATCCATTACCCTGGGGGAAGACGTTTTGTCCCCCTTGGAGAGGGTTCGGAAGTTGGGTGTTCTCCTCGATCCACAGCTAAGTTTGGAACATCATTTTTCGGCTGTGGCGAGGGGAGCATTCGCCCAGGTTCGCCTGGTGTGCCAGTTGCGGCCCTATTTGGACCGGGAGTCACTCCTCACAATCACCCATGCCCTTGTCACCTCGAGATTTGACTACTGTAATGCTCTCTACATGGGGCTACCTTTGAAGAACGTCCGGAGACTGCAGGTAGTCCAGAATGCAGCTGTGCGAGCTGTCTTGGGTCTCCCAAGACATGCTCATATCACTCCAGCTCTTCGTGAGCTGCACTGGCTACCAATTGGTCTCCGAACACAATTCAAAGTGTTGGTTATGACCTATAAAGCCCTTTATGGCAATGGACCAAGATACTTGCGGGACCGTCTCCTGCCTCATGAATCCCAGCGACTTGTTAGGGCGCACAGGGTTGGCCTCCTACGAGTCCCGTCTGTCAAACAATGCCGCCTGGCGGGACCTAGGGCAAGGGCCTTCTCCGTTGCTGCCCCAGCCCTCGGGAAACAGCTTCCCTCGGAGGTTCGTACTGCTTCCTCCCTCCTAGCCTTCCAGAAAGGATTGAAGACACATCTATGCCGACAGGCTTGGGGCATGTGAGCTGCGCTCTGCCCCTCGGCCCTAAGAGTGTCCCGCCATCAGTGCATGTGAATTGATTGTGTTTGTGTGTGGTATGAATGTGTTAATTTTTAAAATTATTGTAGTATTTTTTATTGTGAGCCGCCCCGGGTCTTCGGAGAGGGGTGGCATATAAATGTGATTTAAATAAATAAATAAATAAAATAAATAAAGTCCATTTGTCAATACTATTTGAAGATAAAAGGAGGTCAAAGGGTCCTTTTTCTTCTCCTCCCCCCCCCTTGCCCTGAATTAGTTAGCTCCACTGATTTCTCCTCATTACCGGCTCATTTCTGTTGAGAATGCCTGGAGAATGGAAGGCAGAGGCACCATCTATGACAGGGGTTCTCAACCTTGGCAACTTTAAGACTTGTGGACTTCAACTCCCAGAATTCCTCAGCCAGCTTTAAGTCCACAAGTCTTAAAGTTGCCAAGGTTGAGAACCCCTGATCTATGATGTTTTTCCTCATTGCTTTTGAAAGTGTTAACATTGTATTCCTACTACGTATTACCTTAACTTGGCTTTTTGGCTAAAATCAGGTATAAAGTGTGTGTGTGTGTTTGTGTGTGTACTTAACAGACACTTGAACAATGAGCTGCTATGTATGATTTTTCATTAGAACTGCAATCTAACAGTGCTTTCTTATTTTTTTTAATTTTTATACAGAAAATTAAAACAAAAACTCCATTTTTTTACAAAGTTAAAAATCTTAACTTTGAAATAAGACAGTCATACCTGTATTTGTCCCGCATAGCTATTGCAGATTTTTGTTTATAAAAAGGTGACTTTTGCAAGAGGCAGAAGTTCAGTACTGAGAAATGTAGGGTTCTGCCCTTAAGTTAAAAAAAAACAAACAGATATACAAGTGTAAGACAGGTGGCATTATAGCTCAGACATAGCAGTTGAGAAAAAGAACCACAGATTAAACATTAACCAACTGTATGGCTAAAAAACTAAAAAAAAAACCCTAATATATACCAGTACTACCGGTATATACAATCACATATATTAGGGTGTTCTTTAACAGGTGCACCATACGAGTGGCTCATGCTGAGTTCCTGGAATAGGGCGGCATAGAAATCCAATTAAATAAATAAATGCTTAATCTCATGCTTTTTCTCAGCTGCTATTTATGAGCCCTGGTAAATTTTATTATTAAAAATTTTGTTAAGTATCTGGAGTCACATTTGTGAGACAAATGGCCATATAAATGGATTTAAATGAACAAATAAATAAAATAAATGAATAAAATCTTGGGCTGCATCATGTTTAGTGCCTAAATCACAGGACGTGATCGTTGTGCTCTGTGCTGCATTGGTTAGACCACATCTGGAATATTGCATCCAGTTCTGATCACCACAATAAAAGAAAGACACTGAGGAACTGTGTGCAAAAAAGGGGATAAAGATGATGAAGGGATTGGACTCTTATAAAGATTGGACTTTATGAAGAATATTTAAGGAACTGATATGTTTACCTTAAATAAGACAAAACTGAGGGGCACTATAATAGTAGTTTTCAAATACCTGAAATGCTGCCACAGAGAAGAGGTTGTGTTTTATTCTCCATACTCCTGAAGGTAGGAGAAAAATAGCGTTTGTAAGCTTTGCTGAGGAGATCCAATTTTTGAAATAAGGAACTGTTGAACAATGGAATGGCCTTCTTTATGATATTATGGATGCTGCATCACTGGAACAAAGGTTAGACAGTCATTTGGGATGGCATGAGGAATTGTACCCTGGGCAGGTATGGTTTGACCAGAAGACCTCTTAAGATCCCTTCCAATCCTATGAGTCTGTGTATCAATCCAGATTTTTATAAATTGCTCTCTTAAAGGCAGCTTCTTCATAGCTGCCCCTGCCCTTCCCTGAGAGGCCTGGCAGGCCTCCACCCTCCTTACCTTCAGAAGGCCTCGAAGAGTTGACTCTTCCCACAAGCCTTGGCATAGGATGAAGCAGGAGCCCAGCAAGATAGTATCTGGATATGTGGACGAATGCTGAGGTCCCATTATTTTTATTTTTATTTTTAATTGTTATTATTTGGGGAGGGAACAGTTGGGGTTGCTGCTTTACTGTTTTGTGAGTCACCCAGAGTTGTGATTACAATATGAGTAGCTATAAAAGTCTTTTCAATTAATTAATTAATTAAAGCTGGAAGTATCTGAGAGCCAAAATCGATATCTCAATAAATCTACTTCCCCCAAAATAACCTCCTCCTTATAGTTGACTTTGCTTTTTCTAGAATTCTCAGCCAATGGGATCTATCAAACTATAGTACAAAAATAACCTGAAGAGCAAATAATCAAGTTGTGAGCCTCTTCATACTGAACTTGTTTGTGGTTTCTGTAAAACCTTCCTCTCACCCCAAATCTGAGACACTCTGCAGACCAAAAATCTCAAAATATAAGTGTCTTATTTTTTTTTCTTAAATGGAATGTCAACTCAATTTTCCTTTGACAAGTAGGATAATTTCTTGAGGCTTTTATGACTAGAAAGCAGGGTGATAAGTCAATTGCATAATGTTCTATTTAATTCATTCAGGTTTTTTTTTAGTATCCAGCAAACATATAATGTACTTCCCCATTCTCAGTTTGGGAATTTAGTCCATTCGGTTTTCCAATTTGATTTCATTTAACCTAAAATTGAAAGACCCTTATTATACATAATATATACATATTCCATTTCTTATTCCATTTCTCATATATATTTCTCAGATACTTTAGTTGGAGAATCAGAATAAGACAACTCCCTATATGAAACTGATGATCAAAGCAACTTTGGGATGAGTTCAGAAACAGAGCAGGATTTTAGACAAATGAAAATAAACTTTAGAATTCATTAATGTAACCAAACTGAGAGCTGAAAACACAAAGTTTAGATATCCCTCAGGCCATTCAATATCTAATTATGATTTGTGATTTCACTCCATTATCAATAAATTTGCTAATTCAATTTTTAAAATATCCTTCCTACATTGTCGAAACATATGGCATTTAATTTCCTCAGTCTGAATTAAAGCAAAACAAGGGGATTCTGATCAAGATTTGTTTTATATTAAAAAAAGTAACTTTATGAAGACAAATTCCTGATTTTTCCCCCTGTTCCTCCCTCCCTCCCTCTCTTTTCTATTGTGAGCATTTACATCTCAGCAAGAGCCATGGTGATGTAGTGGTTAGAATGCAGTACTTTCAGGCTACTTCTGCTGACTGCCGGCTGCCAGCAGTTTGGCAGTTCGATCCTCACCGATTCAAGGTTGACTCAGCCTTCCATCCTTCTGAGGTTGGTAAAATGAGGACCCAGATTGTTGTGGGCAATATGCTGACTCTGTAAAACCATTTATAGAGGGCTATAAAGCATTGTGAAGCAGTATATAAGTACTATTGCTATATTATTTTTGTAAAATCAATTAGAAAAATGAAACTGTATTATGGAGCCTTCTTACACTGCAAATCATTGAGAGAATAAAGCATTTTTAACAGAGAACAAGTGTAGCCTCAAAAGTCACAACTCTAGTGTGCAAACTATAGATGGGAGGAAGGGAAGGTGGAAGGCAGCCACTACAGGTAGTCCTCAACTTACGACTACAACTGAGTCCCAAATTTCTGTTGCTAAGTGAGCCATTTGTTAAGTGAGTTTTGCCTTATTTTACAACCTTTCTTGCGACAGTTGTTAAATAAATCACTGCAGTTAATGTTAGTAACCCAATTGTTAAGTGAATCTGGCTTCTCTATTGACTTTGCTTGTCAGACGGTTGCAAAAGGGGATCACATGACCTTGGTACACAGAAACGGTCATAAATATGAACCAGTTGCCAAGCAACTGAATTTTGATCACATGTTTATGGGATTGCTGCAAAGGTTGTAACTGTGAAAAACGGTCATAAGTTACTTTTTTCAGTGTCATTGTAACTTTGAACGGTCACTAAATGAACTACCTTTACTACTTAACAGAATCCCACTAAAGGGAAGTATCTCACCACAGGAAAATTGCAGCTTTGAAAGGTACAGCACTCAGCAGTAAAAGTACAGAAGCTGTGAATGCACAAAACTGATTTAAAATTTTTTTATTTTATTTATTTATTTATTTTATTCGGATTTGTATGCCGCTCCTCTCCGAGGACTTGGAGCGGCTCACAGCATATATAAAACAATTTCGACTAAATCCGAACAAAAAACATTAAAAATAAAACCCCATACATACTCATCAGTCACACCACAATCAACAATCATCCCCAGGCCTGCCGGCAGAGGTAGGTTTTTAAATTCTTTTGGAAGGCCGGGAGAGTTGGGGAAACGCGGACTTCAGGAGGCAGTTGGTTCCAGAGGGTGGGTGCCACAACAGAGAAAGCCCTCCCCCTAGGGCCCGCCAGATGACATTGTTTCGCTGATGGGACCCGGAGGAGGCCGACCCTGTGCGCTCTCACCGGTCGTAGAGAAGTATGTGGCAGAAGGCGGTCCCGTAAGTATCCTGGTCCCATGCCATGAAGGGCTTTATAGGTAATAACCAACACCTTGAATTGGGCTCGGAGACCAATAGGCAACCAATGCAGCATGCGGAGAGTTGATGAAATGTGGGCACAACGAGGAAGGCCCACAACTGCTCGCGCAGCTGCATTTTGCACTAGTTGTAGTCTCCGAACACTCTTCAAGGGTAGCCCCATGTAGAGAGCGTTGCAGTAGTCGATCCTCGAGGTGACAAGGGCATGTGTGACTGTAAGGAGAGACTCCCGATCCAAGTAAGGACGCAACTGATGCACCAGGCGAACCTGGGCAAATGCCCCCCTCGCCACTGCCGACAAATGATGATCCAATGTCAGCCGTGGATCGAGGAGGACTCCCAAGTTGCGAACCTTCTCTGAGGGGTTTATAGATTCACCCCCCAGGGTAATCGAGGGACAGATAGAAGTGTCCTTGGGAGGCATCACCCACAGCCACTCTGTCTTATCGGGGTTGAGCCTTAATCTGTTAACACCCATCCAAACTTAATCTGTTAACACCCATCCAAAAATGGAGGAGCAGGGGCAGAAATAGTAGAACATGTCACACGTGTTTCAAGAATGAGGCATCCAGCAGAAAAAACTATTTTACTCTGTGTTGATCATGTTACAGTGACCTGTCAGAACTTATGTTGAGAGAGCTGAAAGATAGGAGAAGGGCAAAAAGGCCACCCCTACTACCAGCTGTGACACAATTTTGTCATGGTTATACTTCAGCGTTTTTGTTTCCAGCTTGAACAAGTAATTAGTTACCGGTACGTGGCCAAAGTGGAGAGGTTACGATTTGGAACAATGCCAAAACACAGCTAAAATGACAGAATAAGTTATTTCCCCCTTGTTGCTCAAAGGAATAGATCTAGACGAAGTTAGTTATTCTTTTGTCCTGTTGAAACCAATCAGATATACATTATGTTCATTTTCTTTCCAATTGTAAATTCAATCTTAGGCAAATATCCCTGTATGTTTAAACTGAGTAATATAAACATTTATCCATTTTGTATGCTCAAATAGATCTATTATGTAAGACTCCCATTTATTTTTCAGATGAATAATAGAATAAATGCCTCTTTATTTTCACCAAACTGCTCCAGGCAACTTTACTTGTTTACCTATACTCCAGGTGACTCAAGAGACATTTTACTGGGGAAAAAAATATTGCCTTCAGTGAGGTGGGATATTAGCATTCTGAGAAAAAAGCATTCTGAAAAACTATAGAGGGCAAACCAAGAGATTAAGAGACCATGGGAGACCTATGGAGTGGAATATGAATGGAATATAGAATAACAAGAGTTGAAAAGAACCTTGCTCAAGCAGGAAAATCTACATCATTCCAGACAAATAGGTGTCCAATCTCTTCTTAAAAATCTCCATTGA
Organism: Bothrops alternatus; assembly: GCA_034064705.1. NCBI lineage: Eukaryota > Metazoa > Chordata > Lepidosauria > Squamata > Viperidae > Bothrops > Bothrops alternatus. Next base: position 14,588,946 of record JARGCV010000023.1, read on the forward strand.
TGGGGCACCCACAACTTTTGCGGGTAAGCTGGTCCACTGCACAAAATTGTGGCGCTGCATGAAATGGTGGAAGTCAGTGTAAGAAGTCCTGTAGGGCAGCATTGCCACCCACAAGGGGTCAAGTGACAAAGAAGACATAGAGATGTTGAAATGCAAACTATGCCCCTTAGGAAGTCATATGCAACATTGCAATGAAAATGCAAATAGGCAGAGTTTGCATTTCTATTTCAAAACGTATGCTTAGTTATCTATTCTTGGTGTAGAATAGATAACTTTGGTGGGTAATGACAAACAGAGCTGTCATAAAAAAAAATTAAGGAAGAAAAGCAGTAAGGAAATAATTAAAAAGTGTGTATGGGGAGAGCTATGAGTGAGGGGTAATAAACAGAGTGGTGATAGGAAGAATCAGCCAGAAAAAGCCATTGGGGAAAGACAGCAAATATATTATGCTAACAATTACTTAAAGCAGTAATAAGTTTGCAGTCCTGTGCATCCATTGTGGGGAGACAACCTCATTGTGAACGTAGTCAGACTTACTTTTGAATAAACATGCATAAGAATTTCCAGCTAAAATGTCACAATGAAGGAAATGTAATGGATATCATCTTTTAATTACAGGTAGGCCAACTTGTAAAAGAATATTTTTTAAAAATTGAGTGTACCCAGTATCAAGTACCTGCATTGTATGGTTTATAAAATGTGACACCGCCCTTCCTCAGTTATTAATACTGTACCAACAATGACATAACAGAAACTGAATATTGCTGAACCTTTCAAGATCTTGTTTTGGGTTAACTACCTCCTTTTTAGAGCTTTTGCTATTTTGTGAAATTATCCTATAACATGGAATGAATTAGTGAATATACAGAATCCATATGATACTTCCTATGTGAAACTGCATCACATTTTAGAGTTTTTGTTTTTGTTTAAATTCCATTTTATTTTTTCCATCCAGCATAATATCAGGAACAAATGCAAAGGGTCTTGGATCTGATTTTCATCAGGATTATTCTCTGAAAATGAAAAGAAGAGGATCACCTTTGTTACCAGGAGTCAGCAAAAGAAAAAGGAAATTTGAAAATGGAGTGAATCCAGCCAAAGGCTGCTGAGAAAAACATGTACTCATGTACTCATCCATATGGAACAGTTTCTCAACCTTGACAGTTTAAAGGCAGGTGGAGTTCACCATGCTGGCTGGGGAATTCTGGGAGTTGAAGTCCACCCATCTTCAAGTTGCCAAGATTGAGAAACACTGGTGTGGAATCCAGCTGGACAGGTTCTGCTGTGCAGACACACACAGGTGCAACAGGTGGGAAATTGTGCAGGCACAATATATTCCTTTGTTACACAGAAGGAAATCCTCTGATGATAACTGATGCTAAATGGGTTGGAAAAAAATCTAGAAGCCCTGCTTTTCAGACTTTTCCTAACTTGGTTATATATCCCATTCCCAAGAGATTTTAGCCTGGATAAAGAATACTGAATAGATCCATCTCCCTGATGGCAATACAATATTGCTTTTTGTTGATGTTTTGTAAAGATAATTTTTTCCCAGTTTTGTTTTGATGTCTAGAAAACAAATTCATTTATTTTACTGTTTTCTGCATTGGTCTTTTATTTTACTGTTTTCTGCATTTGTTTCTCTTATTTCACCAATAGAATTCTAAATATTTTAGAAGTCAACTCTCTATTGCTAGGTGGGATTCCTTTCCTGGATGATAGAAATTTCCATCTCCATGACTTATCATTATGAAGCTTATGATTAACAAATACTTTCTTGGCTTTTATCATTATGAAGCTTATGATTAACAAATACTTTCTTGGCTTTCATTATATAAGACTTTTAATGGCTTTTTTTTGTTATTATGTCGTAAGATAAATATCTCAATGGGCCGATAGCCCAAATTCTAGAGTGCATTGTTTTGCAATGGGCCAGAGTGAAGGTGAGGCATGTTTGTTTTCTTACCCAACCATCTCTCATGATGTGTTATTTTAATACAGCTGGCATGGCAAGGTTAGTTAATCCACATTATAAAATGCTTTCCAAAGTGTTCTTATTGGCCAATTTTTCACCTACTCTTTGGGATTGGTATTCTTGCAAGCTTTACAGAAAGAGTTGTTCCGTTGTTTCTTGTACTTTCCCCACTAACAAGGAGACTATATTAGTTGCTGACATAAAAGGCACACCATGGTAAACTTCAAAATTTAAGTGTATGAAATAGCCAACTTCCTCTTTCATCAATCTGCTCACACAGGCTAGTTGGTTTTCTCTGAAAGTTAGCTTAGGGCAGGGGTAGGTAACCTCGGCTCTTTTATGACTCGTAGACTCCAACTCCCAGAATTCCTGAGCCAGCCATGCTGAGGGGAAAGGGAGAGGTTTCCAAGCTGAGCCATGCCGGCTCAGGAATTCTGGGAATTGAAGACCACGAGTCATAAAAGAGCCAAGGTTGCCTACCCCTGGCTTAGGGAAAGGAAGGCAACTTCACAAGGGTTCTGCAATGCACATGATTGTATCAAGACAACTTTAAAGAACAGAAACTATATTGGGCACGTTGAACAATACATAGGTGAAGAACTTTGAAACCTGAGAAAAGGATACATTTGTAAAAATATGACATACAAGAATATTTTATAATAAATAAAATATTTATGTTGCTTTCTCTGTAACACTGCATTCCAAGTATACATGAAAGGGGTAAGGAAATTCCAAGCACAGAAAAAAAAAACTATTGCACTGTTAGATCAGATTTCTGCCAAAGGTATGTAACTAATACCTTTTTTTTTTTTTAACTTTCTTCGGAGAACATTGTATCCCCATGCTGTTTGCAGCCCAGAAATATTCCTAGGAGAGGGGTTCTCAAGTCTCAAGCTCAAAAACAGTTGTTTCTGAGAATATAAAGGACCACTTTCTTAATCTTTTCCATAAATAAATAATTATCTAGATAACCAAGTTATCTACATAATGCAGACAACCATATTGTAATGGTATGTGAGCAGTGGTGGGATTCAAATATGCGAACAATCGGTTCTCTGTGTGGATGCCGCTTCCAGAAGTCCATTCTGAGCCTGGGCAACAAAAAATTAGCTACCGGTTCTGCCAAAGTGGTGTGAACTGGCTGAATCCCACCACTGTATGTGAGAATCATCTTAGGAGACAGGGTAACCAGACACAACCAAGAGAACTATTAGATAATAATAGCCCACAGCAAGAATGTGGGTGGGACAAGAAGCTCAGAAGAGACCCTCCATAGTTTTTGTGGTGTAAAGGGGACCATGGGAGAGAAATATTTTCATCCTTTTCATGATGTAGCTTTGCCTGCTCTCTTAACCTGCATGTGTCAGCCTTATAAGGTAAACCAATCAATAAACATGAGTAGATGTTACTAATTCTACTTTATAATTTGGTCAAAATATATTACTTGGGGATATTACCAATATCAGAATCTCTTTCAATGGAATTAATCAAGAGAAGAACAGCACAACCTGGAAATGAACCGGATGTTTGAAGAATGCTTTGGTGGGACAAAATTGGAAATAAAATTAAAATATGGAGTATATTGTGGGCTTAAAAGTTAACCAAAACTGTTGAAGAGGGAGCTCATCATGGTCTAATTAATGTATTATCTATATGAGAAAAAAAGGCGGCATTGATCATACTCCTACAAATATGAAAATCATGGATTTATGGATGCTATGCTAGAAATTGGAAATATCTGCGACACCAAAGCAGTGTCCTACAATCCTTGAGGCACTTAGATAAAGAACTAAAAGAAATTCCTACTTCGCAATTGAAGTTGTAGGTACAAATTGTGCCTCAGCCATTGGCCACTCTCTTCATGAACTTTAGGTAATGGCGAGTTAAGATATCTCAGGAGGAACAAAGACAATGACATGGCTGAGACTGATGGACCACTGACAAATCTGGTCCAATGGAAGGAGATGATGAGAGATCTCCAACTTTTGCTACAGGCAGTTGCATCTCCTGAAGAGATCACAGGACAGCAGTCAGTTTGGCACTGGGAGACAAGGAGAGCCCTCAAGATCTCAAACACAGCAGAGCTGTTAAGGATAATGGGTTCATTCAACCTCCCTTTCTAAACAATCTTGGATTTATAATTATTTTGAAGTTAAAGGAGTTCTTCCAAGCAACAGTGGCTCCTTATGAAGTGACTTCACAAACTGAGGGGTTTTTTTGCAGTCTACTTGCAATTGGGAGTTGCAAGTTGGGGATCTGGGAGTTGAAGAACTTCAATCAAATTCACATCCATAATGCAGCTTATAAAAGACAAGGTTCACAAAATCCTCATTTTCTTAACCACTGTTGGGTATAATCATTTGAGAGATTTTCTGAATGGCAGAATAAAAGAAGAAATCCACTGGGGAATTTATGACCCAAATGAGTATAAAGTAATGTTTCATAAAGGACTTATGGACAGACCATTGGACTTTTCTTAGTTCTTTGAGATGGAGGTTAAATGAACAAGCCTGTATTTCAATATCTTTCTTGTTGACTGTAGTCCATTATCTGAAAAGGAAGTCCATCTCCAACATTTTATGTTCCACCATCAGTTTGCATGATGCATGGAAACCATCTACCAAAGTTAAACATGCAAGATCTTGTAAAGAAAATTCCTATATTTTTGTTCAAGCTTGGAAGATGATGATTTCTCTGTGAGCTTCTCTGTTTCTTTGGCTCACAGTTCCAGCTGATTCGTATCACTTGTGAATGTGCCAAAATCGCTAATAATTTTTTGGATTATGATAGCTGTCTTAAGTGCTTCACAACATGCCTGGGCAAAGCCATCCTAATGTTACAGAAAGTATTGTTATTATTAAATAATTTAATTTATAAGATCTAAATCTATTGAAGAAATATGTTTTGTGGTCACCAATGTAAAAGTATATTTTCTCTCAAGGAAAAAGAATTAACTTTTTATACTTCTGTCCTCCCTTACCCTCAAACAACATTAATATTATTCATAGCAACACCCTTTCTTTTGTACAAAACCACATAAAGCTATCAACATGAAATTAGCTAAGCAGGCCTAGACCTGTTCATATGGGCAGTACTGCCTTTGGAAAAAAAGACTTAAAACTGTGATTTTCTCTAGATATTACCCATAATCTTTCCTGCCTCTTTTTGTCATTGTATGCCATGCAAGATCAAAATGGCAGATACAGGTTTCCTTAATTAGCCCAATCTCTACTGCATGTTGATAGCCCAAAGGCTTTTGGTTATAATTTTTCCATGTTTATATTCATGTTATATTCCTCATATTCTCTATCTATGTTATTATGTCAAACAATTTTCCTATAATAGGTACAGTTCAAGGATTCCAGAGCTCTGACTGGAAAGATTGACTGAAAGAATTAGGATGAAGCCTAGAAAGTATAAAGCCGAAGGCATATTTATTTCATGTTTATGGTTCACGTTCCTCATACATATGTTTGTTTCCATTGCTGGCTTTCACATCCATTTTTCCTCTTCTTACTCTTCTCTTTCCATTCTCCATTCTGTTTCATTCTTCAATTCCTGCTTATTTTTTTCTTTTGAAAACCCCCCCCTGTAATTAAATAATAAACAAATATTGAAATGCAAACATTCATTCAGATTCATAACATATTATATTACTTTATTACAGTACTTTAGGACAGGATTGTGATAGACATTTTGCCCTCGTTTAATGAATACATAATATTCTTTGCCTCAAAACTAGTCAACCCTGGCCAGATTATTCTCATACTTGAGGTAACTGACTGAGCACTTAACAGTGATTTGAAACACCATTAAAAACTACAACCAGTTTTTGATCCTGCTTCTTCCTTCAGAGATCAAAATACATACTTATATAACTGTCAGCCGTACAAAGCTGATTAATTAAGAAACAGACATGATGGGTTATTTCAGGAGCACTCTTTATTATAGTAAGGTAGAATAGCTGAGACTTGAAAGCCTGTCAAAGTTTCTCTCAGTCCCATCTTATATTAAGCAAAATCAAAATAGGGTTATTTTGAGTTTCTTTCTTATGTTTCCCTCTGTCTCAGAATTCTGCAATCTTTTATGCCAGTGTTTTATTGATTTCATATGACATACATTTGTAGGGAGATTTACAGAGTAGTCCTGACTACTTGGTTTTGGGCCTGCAGGCTTATCCATAGTGCATCCCAGAGTGGCAGTGGTAGGATTCAAATAATTTAACAACTGGTTCTGTTCATTGTCATCACTGGCGCAATGTGCATTGCATTGTCGTCATCACCAGAGAGACATGCATTGCATTGACGTCATCACCGGCATGACATGCATCACATTGACATCAGCAGCAGCACAACACGCATCACATTGACATCTTCACCATGTGACATGCCTCACAGTGGCGGTGTCACCAGCATGATGTGCCCCACAGATTTATCATAACTGGTTCGCCAAACTTAACAAAAAGTTAGGTATCGGTTCTGCCGAACCGGTACAAACCAGCTAAATCCCACCACTGCACAGGGGGCAAACCAACTTTCATCATCTGGCTAGTGGCAGTCAGGTTGATGAAATCTTCTGTGATCTCTTCTGTTGATCTCACCTCTGGGCAGGTTCAGCACAGGCTCCCATTCTCCTTATGCCTTTCCCACTGGAATGGTACTCCATTTATCTACTTGCAGTAATGCTTTCAAACTACTGAGTAAGCAGGGCAGGAGCTAGAGGCTAGTGATGGGAGCTCCCCTATCCTGCAGTACTACCAGGGCTTGAACTGCCAGAGTATCGACCATTTCTGGCTGGTAGATCCAGCATCCTTAAGCAGCTGCACCACAGCACTCTCCTTTTTATGCCAGTCATCAGACATTTTCCCTAAGATCAGTTCTAAATTCCTTTGCAAAATAGATGCCAACAGGAATGATACTGTTGTCCAGTTACTGTATGAAATTCAAAGTTCTTTAAGAGGCCAAGGAACCATCTCAAGAAAAGTTATGTGCCAGGTAGTCCTCAACTTACTATCACAACTGAGCCCAAAATTTCTGTTGCTAAGCAAAACAGTTATTAAGTAAGTTGTGTCGCATTTTACTATTTTTCTTGCCACAGTTGATAAGTGAATCACTGCAGTAATTAAGTTAGCAACGCTGTTGTTAAATGAATCTGGCTTCCCCATTGACTTTGCTTGTCAGAAGGTCACAAAAAGTTATCACATGACCTTGGGACACTGCAACGTCATAAATACATGGCAGTTGCCAAGTGTCTGAATTTTGATCATGTGATCACAAGGATGCTGCAGGAGTTTAAAGATGAAAACTTTTGCATGAGCTGTGCTACTCCCCCTATTGGCTTTCGAAAGCCAATAGGAATTGCTGCTGAGCGCGCCAAAACACCTTGCTGGCAAACTTTGCACATGCAAGTTGTCTGTATTATTGTTGCAATGAATAAAATGTTTCTTTTATTTACGATATTTTTTTCTTCAATTTATTTGTGTCCTCCTTTTCATTGTAAAAAAGTTGGTCACTTTACCAGTGCTGACATGCCAGTTGTCAAACATCATGTAACTATGGGGAGGCTGCAATGGAGATAAATGTAACCATGTAACCATGGGGAGGCTGCAATGGAGATAAATGTGAAAAACAGTCATAAGTCACTTTTTTCAGTGCTGTTGCAACAGTCACTAAACAAATAATTGTTAAATTGAGGACTACCTGTAAAATAAATAACTCTGCCTATGAACAAGAATTTACATTACCTCCCATTTTCCTGGAATCCACTTAACATAAGAGAGGACACTTACAGTCTGCTGAATAAATCAACAGAGGCAGAGAAGTTCATTTTTCAGAGAAAGCCTCAATTGACAAATCTGTAATTTGATGACCCTTCATGCTTTTATTGCCATATTTTGGGGATTTGGCTTGCAACAGGAACAAACTTGGGGTTTAAATTTTTAAAATAAAAGGCTTTATGGGCAAGCCAGTACAACATCAAAAGAGTTGTTGTTTTGGCTATTCATATAATGTGGAGGAGCAGATGCTAATAAAAATTACAGGGAAGGTAAAATCCCTGAGTAGATAATGTGGTATTTGCAGAATGGGGGCAAGGGTGAAAAGATGAGTTGTGATGTTGCAATGGAAGCTCCAACTCTTACTCAGCAGGAGAGAACACTGCAAAATAAACATGAAAGGTCAGAGCCTTTTTGGCATTAATGTAGTTAGATATAAATGTCTTAGAACGGGCAGTGAATAGTAAGATAGTGTACAAGAATCTGAAATGTTTTGGGTTTGCAAGTATGAGGTGTGTGTTTATTCTTGGTAGTCAGTGACTATGCAGGGTGACAATGCTATATGGGGATCATGGGAGTTGTAATCCAAGGTATCGGGGACAGTAGATCAGGAAGGCTGTCTCAGAGGCCTGTTAACTCTGAATTTCATCCATACAACAATAAAATAAAAATGTCTATCAGCTCCTGTGCAGCATATTATTTTCTTATTTGTGTCTTTGAGCAGATCCTTCCAATTAAATAATAAGATCCAGGTTTTTAATAGATGTATGTATTGTTTTGTTTTACTATTGATGTTGTTTTAATTATTGGTTGGGAGCTGCCCAGAGTTTGATGTAAAGATGGGTGGCCGTATAAATGTTTTAAATAAAACAAATTTTTTTTTTAAAAAAAAATAAAACTAGCAGATGCATTTTCAAAGCTGATGAACAGGACCAGCTCTAAAAATAACAGAAATGAGTATTCTTTAGTAGGAAAGAAAAGCACCCAGTGCTCCCGCATGACTCTTCTCAAACTCAGTAAATAAAAATTAAAAGTAAACGTTAGGGTCAAAAAACTCACAATTAAAATGGAAGGGGGGGAGGGAGAAAGAAAATAAAAAGGAAAAAAATGCTAGCCGGTGACGTGAAACACAAAATTAAACAGAAAGGGAAACAAGGGGGGAGGGCAGGGGCATGGAATTATTTATGCTGGCGGGCACACACCACAGGTAGTTCTCCAGTTTTGTGCAGGCTGTGTCTTGTTGCATGTTAAATAGCCAGGGGGGAAAAGGCTGAGATCTCCATCAAGGTTGATTAGTGTTTCGAGAGCTTATGTATTGAAGTGCATCAGAAACACTTGTCTCTTACTGCAGAGGGAAGAGTGTGGAAGAATGTAAGTCAATCTGATATATTTCAAAGAATGCAGAAATATTGAGGAACAAACAAAAGCAAAGCTGGGTGAAAGGGAAAGAATGAAGCAGGATAAAATGATTTTTTTTTAAGAATGGGGAAAAATATTTGCTCATGTTTTAGTTGTACTTACTTGTTGCAGCTGAACCGAATAGCATTATATTAGAGAAGGTTACAACCTGTAACTGCAACAGCTTAAACGCTCTAGCAGAATAAGAGTTTATAGGGACATCGTCATTAGAGCTTATAAAATTTAAAACTATTTTTTTTGCAATTTCATTTTAATAGTAATTATCCGGGATTAAAATGCCTTCAATTGCAGAAAAATCTCTGTTTTTGTTTTTATTTGGATAGTTTGATATGGATTGTAAATACAGGTTTTTAATCACTGCCTTTCTTTGACAGCTGAAAACAACATATACATTCATATTTATAGTTTTTAAAAGACAAATTGGGTTGTTTGAACAGATTCACCACACATATCAAAAAAAGAGAAACAGAAATGACACACGTGAGAATAAAGTTTATTGAGATTCTAGAAAAAGTCATGAAAGAAGGAGAGCAGATGACACCAGAGGAGATGCTGATGACTCATGAAGGAATTGCATACCCAACTGTCTTTTGCAGCCCAGAGCAGTTCAAAGCTATGGAAGCCTTTCAGGCTAGGAGTGATGATGTAGTTCTAGCAGGATACTGCAAATCTGGTGAGTTTATTTTCCTACAAATGTGTCTCCTGGGCTTTTGATACATATTTTTAAAAGTCCATGTCCCATTAGATTTTACTTGATGAATTGATGAATTGTAGGGTAACAGTCTGAAATAAAATCAAAGGGTAAGGGAAACTTCAGGAATAATATGAAAAACATCTTTGCATATCTGTAATTTACTGGTTTCTGCTGTCACCTGAGCAATTTTGGGCCTCAATAATATCTATTTAGTTTCTGAAGCTGCACTGTGCAAACAAAACTATCATTATGTTTATAGAGAGAAAGAATGTAGTGTTAAACAGAGTTCAAATTGATCAATTGAATATATGCCACATGTGCTATATACTATATTGCTGACATTTTATCTACAAAAATTTAATGATACTAGCAGTTGTAAGCCTGCAGGTTCAATGTCTTTCATGGGACTTTCAATTTTTTAGAATTCCAAAGAAAAACCTTTGGACGTTTTCATATATTTTACATTCTGTAATGGGAATTTTTGATCTAGTGCTGACTAGGAGGATTACACACAAGACAAGTCCTCTATACTGGAACATTTCTGAATAATTTCAGCAAAGAGCACTTTAATATAGCAGTTCAGTAAAAATAAAGCAAAACAAAAACACACGCTTAAACCAAAAACTTCCTTATATTTGAATAGTATTTTGGGTCTGCTTTTTTAGAATGTGTAATTTGCTCAAGAGCTTTAACATAATTTCTCTTGTTTTAGCTTTTCTGCAGGGTTCTGTGTCTGTTTTTACAATTCCCATATCAATAAAGGATAATATTGTAATTCAGGATTGAAATGAGGGGTCCTTGGTATTCTCTGAGCTTGCTTGTTTTCTTGCAGAAAACTAGGTAACATCATCAGTGCTACTAAGGACTGTGGTTTGTTGTCAGTTCATGTTCTGGTGGTTTGCCCTGCCAGAGTTGGTGCGGGTGGTCTTAGAGATTCTTTGGCTGGGCTGTTTATTGTCACATGCCAACTTCTTTAAACATTTATGGATCATTTATAGTTTGTTCAAATGTGGAAAAATGCATTTCCTTTATCATAACCAGAAACAATGCACACAGAGAGGAAAAAGATATACAACATTATGTATCCTGTGGAGAAAATGAACCAGTCCTCTCTCATAATTTTAGAATCCTGGGTCAGTAATGAAAGGCTGCCTAGCTGTAGACTCAAAACGATGTATATAGCTATTACACCATAGAGTTGGACAATATTAAGTATAAGGTAAGGCAAATATTTGGGACAGCTTTACAAGGAAATTACCCTTTCGTAAAGGGTACAATAGGCCTTTGAATATGCTAATAACACTGTAGTTGTGTATGGGTGTGCTACTAAGCAGAGTTCCCTGTTGTGGGCTTCCTATATAAATAATGTATTGTAGAGAGTTGGCTTTTCTTTATAATCCCACAAAGTTTTTTCTTAAATTTGTGAGATGTAGCTAGCATTCACTGTGTAAGGCAGACAGACATGATGACCTATGTTCTGCTTTACTTCCCATGTGCCATCTTAATGGCATCATTGATATCCAAGCTTTCTCATTGAACTTCAGCCTAAGGCAGGAATGAGCAAACTAAAGCCCAGGGCACCCTACAGTCCAGTCACTGAATGCCCTTTTAGTCATCTTTTAAGAGTACTGTTTCCTGCCATTTTGAGGTGGGGAATAGAATAAAAGTATGATGTAACTTTTGAAGTAAGGCTGTTCCTACACATTCCCTGATGAATCTGACTTTGGTGTTCCTCTGCCCTTTAGAAATGTTAAATGGGACTCGTGATCACAAAACATTGTTCACCCTACCCTTAAGGAATATCTTTCTACTGTGTAGGTGTTGGACACCCAGCATTAAACTTGAGAAATAACTTTCCATGACTAATATCCAGTGTCCTGTTATGTAACTATTCATCTCACAAGATTGCTTCTATCTAAGAACAGGAACATGTTCCAGCGGGTCAACATTACATAAGCCTTACTCAATTTTTTCAGCTGCATTTGGCTTGTGTTCTTGTCCAACAGAAACTAAAATGTCTGCTGCATTATTTTGTCATTCAAGATCAAAGTGTGCCACAGTAGTTAGAAAATTAGAATGTGATACTCTAACATCAGAAAGTCTGCTGTTACAAAATATTCTTCAAAATCATGGTGTGTGCGTATGTGTGTAGATGGGTGGATGGAAGGATGGACAAATAAAGTAGGTAGGCAGAATTTTCTTCATAGCTTGTTTTTATATAGAGACTTATATATTTTTTTGGTGGGGAGTGTTGTGAAAAAGCACTACCTTGTTTTTTTTTTTTGCCAAACTCTTAACTTTTAAGTCTCCCGAATATCAGTATATATAATAAAATACATTTTCATGTAAATGAGGACAGCTCTTGTAATTGATTGGTATTGGTATTGGATTTATGTTTATGTCTTTACTACATAAGCACATACTATATTTAATTTTGTTTTTTCCCCTCAGGTACCAACTGGGTTGGCCAGATTGTTACCGATTTAGTAATAACATCTGCAAAGAAATATGAACCAGAGAAGTTTAATGAAAAACTTCTCCTAGCAGAAATTCCTTATCTTGAATTAGGAGATACTGAAAAGTATAAGGTTAGTATTATTTATGCAGACTGACAGACATTGCTTACCCAATGGTGATAAATTTTAATCAGATTATATATTAAAACAGTAATAGAGGTGAGTATTTTTGCAGGATGTCCATAGAGTAAAATCAGTCAACCAGACTATGTTTGATCAAAAACAGCTAGGTTGATTCTGCATGATTCAGTCTTTGAAAAAATAAAATTGATCTTATATATTAACCAACCCACTGACCAGTAAGTGTATTACTCTCAGTTCTAGCATTCAATGGAAAAACTTGAGATATGCATATTTGAAATGTGTGATTATTAGTCTAGTCTAGTTTAGTCTAGACGAGTCTAGTCCATGCTTTGGATTATATTTACCTAGATTTTTCCCCCCTGCAAAACCAGGGTGATTTTTGAGTTCAATAAATTTATTTCCAAGCAATTTCTTATTTTATGATTGCGTGGTGGAGGAGAATAAAGGGAAATTCTTTTGTGACTTTGAAAGCTTTAATTTAAAGAGTGTCCAAGAATTATTCTGAATCATCCAATCTGGTGTTCTCATGCAGGCTGGGGAATTCTGGGATGTATGTATGTATTTATGTATGTATGTATGTATTTACTTATTTATTTAATTTTGGCTCTGGAAGAGGATGGCTACTTATCCTTCCAGGAGAGTGATATTTACTCATCTCCGTCCTGATAGATTCCCACCATCTATTTTCAAGAACAAAGCCAAAGTAAGTAGCCGATTTAATGCCCTAAAATTGTAACGATAAAATTCAGTGAGCACTTCTATAGGGATAAAGTTAGCCTTGAACAATAAAAAAAAAGAAAAATATAAGCAAGCGCATGCTTAATATAATAGTCATTATGTACCATACAAATTGATGACTGGGTAATAAATAGTTGTGTTTACTATAGTTGTTTATTGATAAGCCATTTAAATTTGGATAATTGTAATGACTGTAGTGCAACTTAATTGCATTTTCAGGATATGACAGTTTCCAAATTAAAGCCCTGCCCTTTAGTAGTTCAGAGGCATCATTTGGGGAAGTAGCTGTAAATAGAACTGAAATGGAGGTTCCATACTAATCTAGATAGCCAATTTGATGTAGCAGTTAAGGCATATAGGCTAAATGAGATACAAAGCCAGCTGGGTGACTTTGGGCCAGTCACTCCCTTTCAGCCCTAAGAAGAAGGCAAGGGCAAGCTACTTTCAAAATCTTCAAAACTTGCCACCCACCCACCTAATCTGGCCATATATTGTCTCACTAGGCCATTCTGTTTCCTAACATTCTTGCATTACTATATAATAAAATACCAGGAACTGAATGTGATTCAGTTATTCACACAGGCAAGGGTATATAAAATTTCAGTGATAAAAAGTAGCTTAGGATAATTTTCAGAGAATCTGGTGCATTTTAGAGATACAATCTATGCTTTCTCATTTGTTATTCTAATGTTTTTGGTTTGTTTTAGGTACTGATGCTGGTTCGAAATCCAAAAGATGTTGCTGCCTCTTTTTTCCATTTTTCAAACAATTTCAGTCCTTATCCTCCCTATGATACATTTGAAGAGTTCTTCCGAGCTTTAATGATAGGAAAAAGTAGAGTTTCTATTCATTCCAATTGTTTAATGTCTGTAGATATGAAGAACATAGTAACTGTCTATCTTGATTATTATTTTTTATTGATTAGTTTATGCTTTGTTCAAGCAGAAACACTTCAAATTCAGGTTCATGTTCTCAGTTTATTTCAATAAATCATAGTTAATGGCATGACCAGTTTCCTTTTCTGATGTAATATTATTTGAAAAGAGAAGCAAATATTTCTCATTGCCTCAGTCCAGTCTAATTCCCAGGGAATGTATGCTGCCTTGAGGTTCTGCACAAAAATCCAACTAACAAATAAATAGTATAGCAGAAAAATACACTCATTCATTCATTCATTCATTCATTCATTGTGTATGCTGGTTTTTCCCAATTTGAGAGGCCCAGAGAAGTAGATGACCCAATATTGCTGCAGTGGTTAGAATGCAGTATTGCCAGCAGTTCGATCCTGACGGGGCTCAAGGTTGACTCAGCTTTCCATCCTTCTGAGACCGGTAAAATGAGGACCTAGATTGTTGGGGGCAATAGGCTGACTCTGTAAACCACTTAGAGAATGATGTAAAGCACTGTGAAGCGGTATATAAGTCTAAGTGCTGTTGCTATTTCCAAAATTGTAATTCAGTTTTTCAAGGTGTTTCATTATAACCTCTGGCAGCTAAAGTAATTTCATGTAAAGCCATCATTACATATATACATATTTATTATTTTGGCTTAAATCCAGTTACAAATATTTAGCAAAAAGTAATCTATTATTTATTTATTTATTTATTTATTAGATTTCTATGCCGCCCTATTCCAAGAACTCAGAGCGGCTCACAACATGGATACAACATAAGAAATCTAGAATTAAAATACATTATAAAAACCCGTTAATTAAAACCAATCACCCAAAACAGACATGCAACCATACATACACTGGCTGGGGCAAGGTGTTAACTGCCCCAGGCCTGTCGGCAAAGATGGGTCTTTATATCTTGAGAGTGTTATTTAGATGAAAGGTTTGGAATAATAATAACCATATCAATTTTCAAGTTAACTTATGTTGCTTGTATATGCTTGTTTATGCTCAGATTATAAACTATGTCAGAACTGAGTAAGTACTACACATACAGCGCATTGACATCTGTGCAAAACTATAATTTCTGAGTTTCCTAATTGTGATATGATCACAAAATTAAACACTATCGATGATGTTAAATTTTATGTGCTTTTCATATATAAATTGATTACTAACTAAATCACAACATATCAGATGTAGCTATAATTAAAAAGAAGAAAGCAATTTTTTTAAGATAATGGAATAGTCAGGGACATTAGAACTGAGGGAAAAGGATTGGAAAAAGATAAACTCTATAGAGGTGATATTCAGAGATCAGCTTAAATGTTCAATGAGTCATATACGTATTTATGTCTGTTATTAATCTTGTTCTAACATGATCTTAATTTTTTTTAAAAAATTTTAATAGTGCCCTGGGGATCCTATATAGAGTATCTTTGCACATGGAACAAGTTTATTGATAAAGAAAATGTCCTGCCAATAACATATGAAGAGATAAAAGAGGTACAGTTAATACTGTTCAGATATATGGTTTCTTATACTCATAAACAGCAATGAATGGAAAATCTTAGAGATGGAAAAATGGGAGTTTCAGGGTGTAGTAGGAATTTTAACACCAGGTCTTTCTGGAATAAATCAGATCAGAATTCGAATCACTGCTAGATGTTCAGAATCCATTCCAAATACCAATTAAGCTTTCCCAACTTTTTTGCCAGGGTATAAATCTCATGCCAAAATACTCTAGAGTTTCCTTAAATGCATTCTACAGAAACAGTTAAAAAGCCCAGCTAACTGAAGCTCTTTTTCTGGCCTCCTACTCTTATTATTAAAATGATCAAGAAAAAAAGAGACGACCAATGACCTCAAAGTTTTCTGCGAGAACTTCATGAAGTTTATAATCAAGAAAGACCCATGATCATCAGGCTGTTAGCACGTATCATTTTCAGTTAAGGAAAAGTCTTGAAGGTCTACACATTTATGGAAACATATATTCTGCATCTGTTTATTGATATTTCCCCCCCCCAAATAAGTAGTCTCCCCCCACCCCGTTCTGCTCTGGGGGAAAAAATAGAAATAACAGTGCCATCCAGTGGTGGGATTCAGCCAGTTCGCACCACTTCGGCAGAACTAGTAGCTAATTATTTGTTGCCCAGGCCCAGAACGGACTTCTGGAAGCTGCATCCGCACAGAGAACTGGTTGTTCACATATTTGAATCCCACTACTGGTGACATCCAACCAACTGCAACATAAAATTACATCCATCAACATGAAATGAGACCAAACTAAACTTGGGGAAATTGTATTTGCTCCCTATAATAATGCGTGTGTTTGTGTTATGTGTTTATACGTATATTTATATATTCATGTAGAACTTTCTGATGGTAACTGAAACCACATTCATTTATATACTTGGCATGAGGCGTGGTGTAGAATATAGCTGTAGCATTTAGAATGAGACAAACAGAGGGAATCTTAGACATGAAAGTGATGGAAACATAATGCATCTTTCCCTTTCCAAAATTGGTCGGATATCTTTGTTAGAAATGGGACATTAAATAAATGAGAATTCTTTTTACCAGTAGTACAAATTGATCTCTTTTCAGAACCCAGCTTTAGGAGCCAAAAAGATTTCCACATTTCTTGAACTGAACTTAAATGAGGAAGACTTTCAGGATGTTGCAGAAAGGAGCACTTTCAGTGCGATGAAAGATAAATCTAAAACAACCCATGGAGAATTTGGTGAAGTTCTTTTCCGGAAAGGTAACGTTTGAAAATCCATAATGTTGCACTCACTACACCATTGAGGCTACACCCTATTTTTATGAGAGTTCATTATTCATCGCTATTCCATGAAATTATAACTAATTTGCTTTTGAGCATTTGCATTTTTAAAAAAAGAATTAAGAATTCATGAGCCATCACAGAATGCATGCTCAAATCTATTAATTTGAAGGAGAGCTATGCTTTATTTAGAATTTAGAAAAAAAGAATAAACTTTTATGATTATTTTTAAATAAGAGTAGTCACAAAATGTGAGAAGCATAATAATTACAAATCAGGTTAATCTCTCTGTAATGATTTGGTGATGAACAAACTTCCAACCCCAACAATCCTATGCCCACTGTCATTCTTTTTTTGAAAGGGAGAGGGAAGTAATAATTCTACAATGCTTATTGCATCTCTGAATAACAGTGGATAATTATATAGTTTTTAAATACAGCAAAGGGCCAAAGATAAAAAGAACTTCACTTTTTAAATCAAATATATAGTACCTGCTAATTCACTGTTTATATATAGGGATGCTCTTATTTATTTGTTTGTTTATTCAGTTTCTACAGCCACCCAACTCAACCAAGTGATTGAAGTTTAATTGGTGATTTTAACAAAAAATAAAAAAGTATAAGCAGCAGCCATATCCATCTGCTTATAAATTGATGGTATATATTGGCAATGGATTATGTACTATGGATGGATGGATGGATGGGTGAAAATAGACCCAGAAAGGCAGATATTGAACATTTGCCAAAGAGCATTTGTAAAACATCTAATTATTATTTATTTCTCTGAATAGTCTGTAGTATTGCAGGCTTTAGGTAAATACTTATTGATATTACAAGATGTGTGGTTTTCATATAAGAAAAGGAAAATAATTGTTTGTTTTCAGGTGGAGTAAGTGACTGGAAAACACTTTTTAGTGAAGAAAACAACAAGGAGATGGACACAGTATTTAAAGAGCGCTTAGAAGACACCAAAGTGGGAAAATTGATAAAGTATGATCGTTACTGCAAGGTGTGACGATCAAGGAAAGAAGCTAATCACTATAAATTTCTGAAACAAGGCATTCTATTTTCTTCTAATAAATCTATGAGTTTTATGTAATCTCTATATGAAAGGGGGATGGAAATTATTTCAAGAGTTTTCTGACAAAATTTCTATAAATGGCTAAGCTGCATTATTTAGTCCTGCTGACAGCATATGCATTTCTTTTTCAGATTTATGACAAAATATTTTAGAAATATAAGACAGTTGGATAGATGATAGAAAGAAATCTAAAATGTGACCTTTTATTATATAGAAATCAACAAGCTCTTAATCCCACCAATTGTTCAAGCATACATATATGTTTGTGTGTGTTTATTCAGACACACACACATATACACAGATTTACATACATATTACATTATTAATTAAATATTGAAATCAATTTGAGATGTAACTATTTATATGTATTGCACATTGAAATCTTAACCATAAATTCTAACAGTTAGAAAATTGATTCATTACCTGCCACCAGTCTGAATGATTACTAGTAACAGGAAATTCACACCTGTACACCAACACAGACAGAGAGAAAAGAGCCCATGCATGTGACATTTATTTCAATAAGACTTCCTTCCAGGATCAGTTGGTATAAAGAATACTAGGTACTTGTTCCAATATCTATCACTGTTTGGTAATATCTATATGCTTTTTCACTTTTTTGCTATATGGAAAAAAAGCTCTAAATACTGCTTTCTCAATACAGATATTTCTCACTTAATAACCACTTGTTCAGTGGCCGTTCAAAGCTTTGATGGCACTGAACAAGGAGATTTACAATTAGTCTTCATAATTGCAGCAGTTGTAGCATCTCTCTGGTCATGTGATGGTGATTTGGGTGCTTGGCAAAGTGCTCACCATTACAATAGTCGTAATTGCCATTTGTGACAATTAGGTGATTAACAGATTAGGTGAAACCTGGCTCAAAAACAGTCCCTGTGAGAGGGACCTTGCTGTCTTAGTGGACAATCACTTAAACTTCCTAATAGTGAGGACAATTAACCAGTGGAACAGCTGTGGGTGCACCATCACTGGAGGTTTTTAAAGAAGAGATTGGATGGCTACTTGTCTGAAATGGTATAGGGCAGGGGTAGGCAACCTTGGCTCTTTTACGACTCCTGGACTTCAACTCCCATAGCTGGCTCAGGAATTCTGGGAGTTGAAGTCCAGGAGTCGTAAAAGAGCCAAGGTTGCCTACCCCTGGTATAGGGTCTCCTGTTTGAACAGGGGGTTGGACGAGAAGACCTCCAAGGTCCCTTCCAGCTTTATTCTGATGGATATTGATACTGATTGACCTCATTGCCAGCTTGCAAGAAGCAAAGTCCAGTGGGAAGTCACAAATGATGATCATGCAACGTTGCACTTAACAACTGCAAAGAAGTCATTCAACAGTGGCAACTGGAACTGCCCCAATTGCCATCATAAGTCAGTGCAATTGTGTGACATCACATTTTACCACAGTGTCACTTAGTAAGCCAGATGCTGATCCCAATTACTATAGTTAAGCAAGGTTTGATATAAACACAGCAGATAAATTTCACTAAACCTAAATATGTCAAATGTAAGTAAAAGTTTAATTTTTTTGTGGAAAGCGGACTTTTGCAGAAGGAAAACAAATATAAATATAATAGATATCCTAAGCCATATTACTTTGAATCCCGATTCTACTTTCTCTCCTTCTTCTCCCTCGTTGTCTTTTTTGTCTTCTGTCTTCTGTTTATAAGTTACAACATAGCTCTCTTCTTTCTGTAATCATCCAAACCACAAATTGTAATTTCATTTTTTTCTGTTTTCATGTAAAAAAATCTATAAATGGTTTCCAGTCAAGAATAAATGCCATCTTTTTTCTGATCAAGGAAGTCTTTTCTTGTCTTTCCTGGATGTTTTATTATGAGATAAAACTCACAGAGAAAAACACAGACCTTACCTCCAATTTTTGTTAAATAATACCAGTATTGCTTTGTTAATCCTGCCCCTTGGGTATATGAGAGAACTAGTCCACACAAAATCCTTTTTCTATAGTGTGTTATTTGTGTGGTATCTGGGTAATTTAAAAGACTGAAAGCTGCCTCTGTTTCATGAACAGCAATAGGAAATTAGCAAACCAGGGAACAAGATTCAAATATAAATATGCTTATATTTAAAAGTGCATGAAGGATGTCAGTGTTCTTAAGACTATTGTTATGCGGGCAAATGGGAAACCACGGATGTCTCCTGAGGCCCCTGAGACCTTGAAGGTGAGAAACACCACTTTTAAATCAGACGATGTGGCAGCACTTACCTCAGCAAGAGCTGATTTGAGATGTGCTATAAAAACAGCAAAGCAGGCCTATAGTAAGAAGGTACAGAATTTTTTTTAAGATCCTATGGACCTATATGAATGTGGCAATTTGGGTTATTACTCACTATAAGGCAGCTTCCCTGACATATAAGGGTGATGTGGATTTTCTAAATAAGCTAAATATGTTTTTTGGATGGTTTGAGGCCACAAACAATGTTCCAGCAAAGAAGGCTGTTCCCCTTCTTGATGAACAGGTGCTCAGGTTTGATACAACTGCTGTTCAGAAGGTCCTGCAGATTGCGGGTCCTGATAATATCCCTGGGCGAGTGTTTAAGGAGTGTGCTGACCAGTTGCCCATTGTTCTTACAGACATCTTCAATCTTTCGTTGCATCAGGCCATGGTTCCATCATGTTTTAAGAGTGCAATTATTGTACCATTGCCCCCAAAATCTATAATCACATGCCTTAATGATTACTGTCCAGTTACACTCACTTCCATTATGATGAAGTGTTTTGAGAGATTGGTAAAGCACTACATGGTTTCATGCCTTCCCCCCACATTTGGCTCATTACAGTTTGCCTATCGGAAGAACCTCTGTGTAGACAATGCACTTTCCTGTGTGCCTCATCTTAGCTTGGCACACCTGGAGGAGAAGAATACTCATGTGTGAATGCTGTTTGTGGATTTTAGTTCAATGTTCAACACATTCTTCAGCATTTAGCAGTAGCAATAGCACTTAGACTTTACAGCCCTCTCTAAGCAGTTTACAGAGTCAGCATATTGCACCCAAAAATCTGGATCTTCATTTTACTGACCTTGGAAGGATGAAAGGCTGAGTCAACCTTGAGCCAGTGAAACTCAAACTGCCAAACTGCGAGTAGCCTGCAGTACTGCATTCTAACCACTGCACCATTGGTGAACAAACTGGACCTATTAGGTTTTAATATTCCTTTATGTAACTAGTACTTGATTTCCTTATTGATAGGCCCAAGGTTGTGTGAGTTGGGAGAAAAGTTTCCAACTTCATGTCTTTGAGTACAAGTTCCCTACAGAGCTGTGTCTTGAGTTTGTTACTGTTCACCTTGATGACTTATGACTGCTGTGCCAAATTTTCTACGGATCATATTGTGAAGTGTGCGGATAACAAGGCAGTGGTGGGTCTTATCCAGGATGACAATGAAGATGCTTATAGGGAAGACATGAAGGCTCTGGTGGATTGGTGCAATAAAAATAACCTGGTTATGACTGTTAATAAAACAAAGATTATTGTATATTTTAGAAAGAGTCAGCATAACCATACTCCACTCTCTATTGAGGCTGCAGCTGTGGAGGTGGTCAACAGTATTAAGTATCTGGGGGTGCAGATAACTAACAATCTGATGTTAAGGTTCTGGCTAATGAAACACTTCAAAGAACTTCCAGGCATTGATTTTCCTAAAAGTCTTTATTTATGTTACAAAATGTCGGCACGGCATAACGAAGGTATGCGAAGATCTGAATTTCCCTTCCGTTTGCACACAACATTCCAGGCATTTTCCCTCCCCTATTTCAGGGTCATGACTCACATCTTCCAATTAACTTGGAGGACAAAGATTCACTTCCTTTCTGTTTCCCGGGCTTTCCCCCCTCCCTCCTCTGCTCTGCATTAACTCTCAAAATACCAGACAGTTTTGCATATTATGTCAAAGCAAGAATATATATTATTTGCAGAGTTGACATACAGCCCCCCTTACAAGAAGGACAGATCCTGTAATGTAAACAAAAGCATATGTTAATGACTAGTTTTCAGTTTGTTGGGATGTTTCATATGAAACCTTTTGACCAATCTGTCAACTTTCACTTCACTGAATTTCACCCGACTGATCTCTCCACATGTCATCATTAATGAAGTGTGCAAATCAGCCTCTGCATTTCCTGCATCGGATGAGGAGAGCAATCTTTCTCCTTCTGTCCTGGCCACTTTTTACAGAGGCATGGTTGAGAGCATCTTAACAAACTACATTACTGTTTGGTTTGGTCCATGCAGAGAGTGGTAAGGACAGCTGAAAAGGTTATAGGAAGCTTGCTTCCCATTATTCAGGATACTGCTCACCATTATGTGCTTACAGCTCAAAGCCTTGTTAGAGACCCCACAAACACATTTCACAGTCTGTTTCTGTTGCTCCCCTCAGGGAGGAATTTTTAAATATTTCTAGTAGGATTACCAGATTCTGTAATAGTTTTGTTCCCTATGCCATCCGTCTAGTAAACTCGCAAGATTCATTTTTTTCACCATGTATATGTATATATCCGAACTAAACTGTGTTGTTTCTCTGGGCCACATATGTGTTTGTATGCGGGTATATGCATAATTTATTTTATTTATTTATTTTTTGTCATGTTTATGTAGTGTATATTGGAAGTGGTTACTCTTTGAGAGCTGTATGCAATGAAATCTCATTTTAATGTATGCTGATTAGTGTACATTGAAAGTGACATAAATTTAATTTAATTTAATTTTTCGGACTTATATGCCGCTCCTCTCCGAAGACTCGGAGCGGCTTATAACATAAACAAAACAATACTTAAAAAATAAGTCCAAATCTAAAAATCATTA
Source organism: Bothrops alternatus (assembly GCA_034064705.1). Classification (NCBI taxonomy): domain Eukaryota; kingdom Metazoa; phylum Chordata; class Lepidosauria; order Squamata; family Viperidae; genus Bothrops; species Bothrops alternatus. Next base: position 14,611,738 of record JARGCV010000023.1, read on the forward strand.
AAAAAATACAACCCCAGACGCATTCATCATTCACTCAACATTCCACAGTCAACCCCAGGCCTGCCAGCAAAGATAGGTCTTAAGATTCCTCTGGAAGGCCGGGAGAGTGGGGGAAGCGCAGACTTCAGGAGACAGTTGGTTCCAGAGGGTGGGCGCCATAACAGAGAAGGCCCTCCCCCTAGGACCTGCCAGATGGCATTGTTTCGTTGACGGGACCCGGAGGAGGCCGACCCTGTGCACTCTCACCGGTCGAAGGGAAGTATGTGGCAGAAGACGGTCCCGTAGGTATCCTGGTCCAATGCCATGAAGGGCTTTATAGGTAATAACCAACACTTTGAATTGAGCTCGGAGACCGATAGGCAACCAATGCAGCATGCGGAGAGTTGGCGAAATGTGGGCACAACGCGGAAGGCCCACAATTGCTCGCGCAGCTGCATTTTGCACTAATTGTAGTCTCCGAACACTCTTCAAGGGTAGCCCCATGTAAAGAGCATTGCAGTAGTCGATCCTCGAGGTGACAAGGGCATGTGTGACTGTGAGTAGAGACTCCCGATCCAAATAAGGGCGCAACTGGTGTACCAGGCGAACCTGGGCAAATGCCCCCCTCGCCACAGCTGACAAATGATGTTCCAATGTCAGCTGTGGATCGAGGAGGACTCCCAAGTTGCGCACCTTCTCTGAGGGGTTTATAACTTTACCCCCCAGGGTAATGTAAGGACAGATTGAAATATCCTTGGGAGGCATCACCCACAGCCACTCTGTCTTGTCAGGGTTGAGCCTCAATCTGTTAACGCCCATCCAGACCCTTACAGCCTCCAGACACTGGCACATCACCTCAACCGCTTCACTGATTTGGCCAGGAGTGGAAATGTACAGCTGGGTATCATCAGCATACTGATGATATCTCACTCCATGCCGGTGGATGATCTCTCCCAGTTGCTTCATGTAGATGTTAAAAAGTAGGGGGGAGAGAACTGACCCCTGAGGCACCCCACATGGGAGTAACCTAGAGGTGGACCTCTGACCCCCCACTAACACCGACTGCGACTGACCAGAGAGATAGGAGGAGAACCACCGTAACACGGTGCCCCCCACTCCCAATCCCTCCAGCCGGCACAGGAGGATACCATGATCGATGGTATCAAACACCGCTGAGAGGTCAAGAAGCACCAGGACAGAGGACTGGCCTCTATCCCGGGCCCACCAGAGATCATCCATCAGAGCGACCAAAGCAGTTTCGGTGCTGTAGCCGGGCCTGAACCCAGACTGCAGAGGCCCCAGATAATCGGCTTCCTCCAGAGACCGCTGGAGCTGAAGTGCCACCACCTTCTCAATAACCTTCCCCACAAAGGGGAGGTTAGAGACCGGACGATAGTTGGTCAAAATTGCTGGATCCAGGGAAGGCTTCTTGAGGAGGGGGCGCACAAATGCCTCCTTTAAGGGAGCCGGGAAGGACCCCTCCCTCAAAGAAGCATTGACAATCTCCTGGATCCAGGTACGTGTCACCTCCCTACTAGCAAAAACCAGCCAGGAGGGACACGGGTCCAACAAACAGGTGGCGGAACTCACAGCTCCAATGGCCCTGTCCACTTCATCAGGCGTAACAGTCTCAAACTCGCCCCAGATGACCGGACAAGAACATGCCCCTGTCCCCTCGACTGAATTGTTATCAGTCGACTCTGCTTCACAATTGGAGTCTAGGTCGGCCCAGATCTGAGCTACTTTGTCTGCGAAACAGTTATTAAAGTCCTCAGCACTACCCTGCAAGGGAGGCCCCGGACCCCTCGGGTTAAGGAGGGACCGGGTCACCCTAAACAGGGCGGCCAGGCGAGATTCTGCAGACGCGATCAAAGCGGAAAGATACAAAGATCTTGCCGCCTTAATCGCCTTCAAATAGGCTCTAATGAGTGAGCTCAATCTGGTTCGATCAGATCCGGACCTACTTCGTCTCCATCGCTTCTCTAGACGTCTCTTATGGCGCTTCATCCCCCTGAGCTCCTTGGTGAACCAAGGAGACCTCCTGAGGCCAGCACCACGGAGAGGTCGCAAAGGCGCAATCTGGTCAATAGCCCCCTTCGTGGCCGTATTCCATGCCGCTTCCAGGGACTCCGCCGAATTGTGAATGAACGAACTCGGTAATTCCCCAAGTGCCGTCTGAAAACCAATTGGATCCATCAGACGTCTGGGACGGAACCACCGAATCGGTTCCGCCCCCCTGTGGGGAAGGATTGGGGCCGTAACATTCAGTCGTAGCAGAAAATGATCAGTCCATGACAAAGGCAAGGTATCTAAGCCCCTTAAAACCAGATCATTACCCAACTGTTCCGAAAGGAAGACCATATCCGGGGCGTGCCCACCCTCATGCGTCGGACCCTGCACTACTTGGGTCAGGTCCATGGTTGTCATGGTGACCATGAACTCCTGTGCCAACCCCGAGGACTCGCCAAGTGATGGCAGATTAAAGTCCCCCAAGACCATAAGCCTGGGGAACTCCACCGCCAGTCCAGCAACCTCCTCGAGTAGCACAGGCAGGGCAGATGCCAGGCAGCTGGGAGGCAGGTACGTAAGCAATACGCCCACCTGAACCCCAAGGTCCAGCGTCATAAAAATGGACTCGCAACCCGGAATATCGGAAACAGTGAGCCTGCGAAGACTGAGGTTCTCCCGGGCCAAAAAAGCCACTCCTCCCCCCTTCCCTGGGATCGCGGCTGGTGCCATACCTGATAACCTGGTGGGCACATATCCGAGAGGGGAACTCCCCCCTCAGGGCCCAACCAGGTCTCAGTTACACACGCCAGGTCGGTCTCCTCATCCATGAAAAGGTCATGAATGAGGGAGGCCTTATTATTAACCGACCTGGCGTTGAGCAGCAACAGTCTGAGCCCAGGGCCCGAGCTACGCTCATCACCAGGGTCATGGGGTGAACTAGATTTTTCAGAAGGGCCAAAACAAGGAACTGCTACGAGACAGCAGGACCGGGTTCCCCCAGTGCGGCCTACCCTCCTGCTCCCGCCATATCTGCCTCTTCCCTGAATGACCGGTATACTCCAACCCTCGTTGACTCCAGAGTCCACATCCCCCCAGTCCCTGGCCTCCCTCAGGCTCGGTAGGCCTGTCCATACATCTATCACACATTCATCACACGCATCCCCATCCCATGCATACATCTCCTACCCACCCAATTTAAACAGCTAAAAACCCCAATATATAAAAAAACCCAATATATAAAACTATTAATATCTAAAACCATAACAAATGTTAATCTTAATACAATAATTGCAACTGTTCCTATATTAGTCCTATATTAGAAGTATTCTATTCTATTCTATTCTATTCTATTCTATTCTATTCTATTCTATTCTATTCTATTCTATTCTATTCTATTCTATTCTATTCTATTCAAGACAGGACTCTTGCAGAGGAGAATTTTGAGTCCAAGTGTAGGGGATAGTGTGAGAAAAAGAACTAGAGTAACTCTGGTAATTACATGATGTATACTGTATGGAAGGGTTACTGTGGCAGGTTTTTAAGATTAATGTCAAGTTGTAGAAGACTGGCAAATTTAGGAAACAAGAACCATTTGGATTTCTTGAAATATTTTTACTGCTAGTAATAAATAATCTAGACAGCATACAAAAAAGCAGAGACATCACCCTGCCAACAAAAGTATATATAGTCAAGGCCATGGTTTTCCCAGTTGCAATGTATGGATGTGAAAGTTGGACCATAAGAAAGCTGAGTGCCAAAGAATTGAGGCCTTTGAACTATGGTGCTGGAGAAGACTCCTGCGAGTCCCCTGGACTGCAAGGCGATCAAACTGGTCAGTCCTAGAGGAGATCAACCCCGACTGCTCTTTAGAAGGCCAGATCCTGAAGTTGAAACTCAAATACTTTGGCTACCTAATGAGAAGGAAGGACTCACTGGAGAGGAGCTTAATGCTGGGGAAGATTGACGGCAATAGAAGAAGGGAACAACAGAGAATGTGGTGGCTGGATGAAGTCACTGAAGCAGTAGGCGTGAGCTTAATTGGACTCCAGAAGATGGTAGAGGACAGGAAGGCTTGGAGGAACATTGTCCATGGGGTCACAATGGGTCGGACACGACTTCGCAACTAACAACAACAAAAGAGAATCTTGAAGGTATTTCTCCCCTATAATTTTCAAAAGTTACAGCAAATAATTTGTAGAGGATTATTAAGCATGCAAGATGTAAGGTCAAAGGCAGAGATCCATGGAGATTGCCTTGAAGGAAATATTCAGGCAATATTCAGGGTCAAACTGCATTCCTTAGAGCAGCAGTTCTCAACCTTTTTCAGGGCGAGACCCATGGAGACCCATGCGCGGCGCGCGCGATGGCCCGAACCGCGCATGCGTGGCGCGACGGCCCGAACCGCACATGCGCGGCGTGACGGCCCGAATTGCGCATGCACTTGCGGCGCAACGGGCCGCATTGCGCATGCGCGGCCGCGTGCGATGGCCGAGGGGAAATGGGGAAAAAAAATGGTGGACTGCGGTGTTTGGCAACCCCATGCGGCGGTTCGGGCCATCGCGCCGCATATGCGCGGTTCTGGCCGTCAAGCCACGCATGCGTGGTTCGGGCCATCGTGCCGCGCATGTGCAGTTCGGGCCGTCGCGCCGCGCATGCACGGTTTGGGCCATCGCGCCGCACATGCGTGGTTCGGGCCTTCAGGTGCGCGCATGCATGCACGGTTCAGGCTGGCGTGTGCGTGCTGCACATGCATGATTTGGGCCGGCACACGCCACGCATGCGCAATTTGGGCCGGCGCGCCACGCATGCGAAGTTCGGGCCATCGCGCGCGCATCGCGCATGCACAGTTCAGGCCGTCGCGCCGCGCATGCGTGGTTCGGGCTGTCATGCCGCGCATGCGCGGCACAGGTCGGGGTCTCGGCCTGAAAAAGGTTGAGAACCGCTGTTATAGGAAGATAGCATTTTATTCTATAAAGAGAATGGAGAGCCAGTTTTGTGTAATGGTTAAGGTGTGGCCTAGAAACCAGGAGACTGTGAGTTCTAGTCCTGCCTTAGGCCTGAAAACTGGCTGAGTGACTTTGGGCTGGTCCCTGTCTCTGCCCAACTCACGCCACGGGATGGTGATGAGGAAAATAGGAAGAAGGAGTATTTAGGAATGTTTGCCACCTTGAGTTACTTATAAATAAATATTGGATAAAAACATCTAATAATCATTGAATAGTGTGAAATAGAATGTTTTGGTACCATAAGTTTTAAGAAACGCACTATTGTAAGGTTTTATCCAAGTTCTTTAGTCTGTATATAATTTTTGTCATATTGTGTATAAATCTTGGTAGCTGTATTCTAATCAGGATATGTTTATTTTAAAAAATGAAGAGATTATACATGCAATGGATTTAATTACTTACCAAGTATTTTAAGTATCCAAGAAGTTAAAATATTTCTTATATGAAACTGAGGCATAAAATACATTTTGTTAAACTAAGTTCAGTTTTATATGGATATGATTCAAGAGCTATTGGCTGTTCCAGTATTCTGTTGATTGTCTGGTAATAATCTGTATCTATACTGTATATGCTAATTAAATGCTTGTCTGATGTCAGTATATCTGTTAGTACCTTCTATGTAACTGACTCATATTTAATTAAAATGTACATATTTAAGAAAGGATAACTTTTTTTCTCTCAGGTTTCAACTGTCTACTGTATTACCTGCTTGTCAGTTGAAACAAGAACCTCAAAACTCACTTGGTTAAATTATTCCATGATAATGAAGTAACAGATGACAGGCATTTAATAGTAATGTGTAATCTGAATATAGTGGTTTTCTACACTACAGATTGAAATTCAATCATCTCCTGAAATATGAGACAACTCAGTTCATGTACTGTATTTCACTTATATTCTTTTGCTTTACCTTTGCTTTGAAAGTGACTTTAAAGGGGTTAAAGAGTGATTTTATTTGTTTAAACTTTATTTATTTGTATGCTCTCTACATGGGGCAACCTTTGAAGAATGTCCGGAGACTGCAAGTAGTCCAGAATGCGACCGTGCGAGCTGTCTTGGGTCTCCCAAGACACGCTCATATCACTCCAGCCCTCCGTGAGCTGCACTGGCTACCAATTGGTCTCCGAACACAATTCAAAGTGTTGGTTATGACCTATAAAGCCCTTTATGGCAATGGGCCAGGATACTTGCGGGACCATCTTCTGCCTCATGAATCCCATCGACCGGTTAGGGCACATAGGGTTGGCCTTCTACGGGTCCCGTCTGTTAGACAATGCCATGTGGCGGGGCCTAGGGCTAGGGCCTTCTCTGTTGCTGCCCCAGCCCTCTGGAACCAGCTTCCCTCAGAGGTTCGTACTGCTTCCTCCCTCCTAGCTTTCCGGAAAATGTTGAAGACACATTTATGCAGACAGGTTTGGGGCATGTGAGTTGCACTCTGCCCCTGGGCCTTTGACTGTGATTGTGTGTGGTGTGAGTGTCATAAATTATCTAGTTTTTTATATAGTATTGTGGGTAGTGATTTTAAATTGATTCTATATTATGTTTTTACTTGTATTGTTGTTGTGAGCCGCCCTGGGTCTTGGGAGAAGGGCGGCATATAAGTTTAAATAAATAAATAAATAAATAAATAAACAAACAAACAAACAAACAAATAAATAAATAAATAAATAAGTAAATAAACAAACAAACAAACAAACAAACAAACAAATAAATAAATAAATAAATGTGGAAGACCAAGATGGCAAGATACAATTGAAAATGGACATGAAAATCATTCCGTTGGACCCAGTTGCTGTGTTTGATTGTGTGTGAAATGGCATTTACTCATCCCCCCAAAGAAAGAACTCTGTACCTGTGGGGAAAAGCTAGGATGAAGTGGAACTTTTGTAAGGTTTTCCAAATGCTTCTACAGGTAACTCCTTCACTTACAACAACAATGGAGCCCAAAATTACTGTTGCTAAGCAAGGCAGCTGTTAAGGGAGTTTTGCTCCATTTTATAGCCTTTCTTGCATAATTGTTAAATGAATCTGGCTTCCCCATTGACTTTGCTTATCAGAAAGTTGTAAAAGGTAATCACATGACCAAGACATTGCAACCAGCATAAATACATTCCAGTTGCCCAGCATCCAAATTTTGATCACGTGACCATGGGGATGCTGTAGCAGTCATAAGTGTGAAAAATGGTTACAATTCACTTTTTCAGTGCCATTGTAACGTCAAACAGTTGTAAGTCAAGGACTTCCTATTTTTCATTTGATCTTAATTTTCCCAAAGTAAAGGTTTAGTTCTTTTGTTCCTTTCTACTTATAGCTATTAATCATTAACCTATACAAAGAACATACATGCAATAATAAAAGTCAAGCATAGTTGCAAGCATGATAGCTTTCTTTGTTCTGTTCCACTCATCCCTTCTAACAGTTCTTACTAACAGAAAGACTGGTGCTAACATTAGCCTTAAAAACAAGATGCACAAAGGATTTGTGTCCAAAAGATTCTTCTATTGTCCCAATTTCAACTCCAATTGATGTAAACATGTAATCATTCTAATAACACGATCACATCCCAAATTATTTGATTATTTATTATCCCTAAATGTACAAACAAAACTCTTTAAGATATGTAGAGTAATTTTGACTGACTTTGCTCTGAATTAAGGCTTCTCTTTCTGCCTCTCTGAAGGAACAGGGGCTATTTGCTCATGTACATTACAATACCTTTCAAAACTTAATCATTTAGCTTCCCCCCCCTTCTATTCTTCACGTGTCCTTTCATGCTTCTCAAGCAGTTGTCCTTAAACCCTATTTCATCACCATGAAAGGCAATCTCCCATTCTGCCTCTAAATCTAATACTCAGCTAGCTCGCTTTCATTTGAGCCTGCAACCTACTAACAACCCCTTTCTTTTAACTATGGGATAGCACCTTTTCCTGTGCTATACACATTCAAAGTCATTGGATATGAGATGGGTGGCAAATGAATTTCTTAAATAGATAAATAAATGAAAAATAAATTTAAAATCTTGCAGCCATAAAATCTATCCTTGAGTTGCTTTGTCACCCTTTTTTCCATGACCTTTCCTTCAGTGATCTTCTGCTCATAGCTCCCTTAGTGTTGGCTAAAGCAATCATAACTTAGATACCAAAGGAGGAATTTATTATGTCTAGAGCAGGGACCCCCAACCTTTGGGCTGTTTGCAACCAGGCCATGGAAATGGGCGAGCATGTGGGCAGGTAGGTGCATGCACTCTCCATTTGTGTGAGAGCCCAGGTGCGTGTGCATGCCACTCACACAAATGGAGCTGCGTACGCAGGCTTGCTGGCACCTTGTGCAGAACCATCCCCTCCCCTCCACCAGTCTGCAAAGCTGAAAAGGTTGGGGAACTCTGGTCTAGAGCAGCGGTTCTCAACCTTTTTCAGGCCAAGACCCCACCTGCGCCGCCCATGCGTGGCGCGACCCCGACCTGCGCGGCGCGATAGCCCGAACCGCGCATGCGCAGCGCGTGCGAGATGGCCCGAACCGCGCATGCATGGCGCAATGGTCTGAATTGCGCATGCACGGCGCGCGTGACGGTCTGAACCACGCATGCGTGGCACAATGGCCCGAACCGCGCATGTGCGGCGCAATGGGCTGAATTGCGCATGCGCGGTGCGATGGGCCGAATCGCGCACGCGCAGCGCGTGCGCAATGGCTGAGGAGAAATGGGGAAAAAAATGGCGGACTGCAGTGTTTGGCGACCCCCGTGAAATGGTCGTTCGACCCCAAATGGGGTCGCGACCCACAGGTTGAGAACCGCTGGTCTAGAGTGATCACTTCCCCAATCTGCCACAATAGCACAACTAGTGGCAAGGAAACTATGTCATGGCACACGACTCACTGAGCAGGTTATAGTTTTCAATCTCCTTCTCTTTCTCTTCCCCTCCCCCATATATCTCCCAGTTGTTTAATCTGCTTTTGGGTAGGCAATTCAGGAAATAGGTATATAGTTTAGACATCAGCAAGGGAAGCTTATAAATGAGTGAGGATTAGCTTCATTGTTAAGGGTCTAACAGGTATTGGGAACCTATTTAAGGCAACTGCAGGAAAATAGTGCAGGGTGGGGAGTTCATTATTTCACAGTTTGTTCAAAGCAAAGACTTGCCACTTTGGAAAGCAACTAGGAGAGCTAACTTGTTCAACCAGTCTTTCTTCCTGCTGCTTATCAAAATGTGAGTTAATCATTTTTCATTTCTTGTGCAAACAATTGACAGTACATGAGCTGTATCTTTGGCATAGTGAAGTCTGGAGAAGCAATTCTTGACTACATATTTTTACTATGGCTATAGAAAGTGTTCAAAAGAGATGCTTCACCAAACATGCTGGCATGATTGAAGCACAGCCTCTAAACCAGGGGTTCCCCAGCCATGGCTGGCTGGGGAATTCTGGGAGTTGAAGTCCACAAGTCTTAAAGTGGCCAAGTTTGTGGACCCCTGCTCTAAATGATTAAAGCAGCTGCATTCCTTGGAAGGTTGCTTTGAAGACCCTATCTCAGGGGTATCAAACTGCTGGACTGCGGGCCAGTTGCATCATACGGAAGCCACACCCACCCCAGCTCCGGCAATGCAAAAAAATTCATGATACATCATGACAAGTCACATGACACAGCGAGTTTGACATCCGTGCCCTATCTGATTCAAGTTGCCTGTAACCATGGTAAGCGCAGTAAACATTTCCACTTCTTCCAAACGTTTAGCAAAACTTCAATTTCCACATTAAAAAATAGCTGCTTTTGTTTATTATATTTGTGACCTACATAGATGTTTTTAATTGACTATTCATAAAGATGTTTCATTTTATTTCCAGTGCATTCATTAACTCAGATTCCATCCTTATATTCTCTAGGGCTAGTTTCAGCATTTTAAAGCTTTGATCCACAGAGAATTGTTCATTATTACTTTGATAACATCTATAACTGCCACTTCATATTTTCACACAGCCTCAAACATCCTCTTATAATACCAATTGCTTTATTCTTTTATTTCAAGTGCATTAAATATAATTGCAGTGAAATTAATTGAATACAATAAGGCTTTCCCCATCAACTGCTCTGGATAAACCTGCAATAAAAACTGTTGCCAAAGAAAAACTCTAAGTTCTTTAAAATAAAATAAAATAAAAACATTGTAGTTGGGGGAACGCAGTCAGCTGGTATTATTATCCTGATCAGGATATGATTTCCATATTTCATTTTTAATATTCAGTTTTGAGTTTCCCTCCTCAGGTTTCTCAGATACCTGTTTAAATGTCAGGAGGACATTTTAGTAGTATTCCCTTAAAGGGGAATTAACAGATAAGAGGTATTGTCCATTTTAGCTTAAATGTCTAGATTACCTCATTATATAGCTCATGTAGCAATTTAAAAATATGAGGGAAAGATGTGGCTTTGAAGCACTTAAATAGCCAGCAGATTTAACAGAAGCCTCCCAGCTCTGTCTGAATTCTCCACTCTATGAAGAACAGAACAGGTTGAGCCCATATGGTGATGTCTGTAGTTCCTACCTTGAAGGGTGTTGTGGCTTCTTCTTAAGATAATTGCTGGACCCAATGATTTTGGACAATTCCCATTTAATCTCCAATCTTTTTTGGGGGGGGAGTTATGAGGAGGGTGGGTAGGCTTCACCTCCAGAGGAAGCTAATGGAAAGAGATTATCTGGATCCATTTCAGTGAGGTTTGAAGCCATGATTCTGTATGATGACAAAACTGGTGTCCTTAATGAGGACATGTGGTGAGGCAGGATGGGGTGAGGTCTCAGTCCAAGTGCTGTTTCATTTTAATACAGTGATGTCATTATCCCTTTGGACCAGCTTTGGAGGTTTATAGAGAGAAATCTGAAGATGTGCAGAATTGTTAAAAATTACTCAGCCCACGTTTGCTGAACTTTATTAGGAAAGATAAACATGACAAATTTAGGCCTAGATCTGTCCAGAATAGTTATTTTTTGTTTTTGTTTTTCTCCAATTGTGTCTGATTCTCAGAGACTGCTTGGACAAATCCCCACAGTTTTCTGGCAAAGTTTTTCAGAAGTGGTTTGCCATTATCTCCTACTTAAAGCTGAGAAAACATGGCTAGCCCAAGGTCACCCAATTGGTTTCATCCTCAAGGCAAAATTAGAACTCACAGTCTCCCAGTTTTTAGCCTGCTGCCTTAACCATTATACCAAATTTACTCCCAAGTTGTCCACACCTATCTATAAAGAGTGTTTCACACACTTGGAAGGGGGCCAGCCGCACCGAACACTATTGCCTTATTTGCCTGATAAACTTTTGAACACTGACTTATAGCCTCTGGTTTTTGACCTGAACAAGAAATGAACCAAAGGGAAGAATTCCTGCAACAGAGGGGGGAAAGGATTTTTTTCCCTTCTAATTTTTCACTCCCTGCAGCACCTTTGTAACTGGGTGAAGCTGGTTATGTCATGGACAAGGGGTTGTATATTTCAACTTTTGCAAGAAAGTTTTACTTTCCCAATCATTTGCTGTTTTGGAAATCTCAGGGCATTTTAATATTTGAATAATGTGAGTGTCAAGGAAGGAGGAGAGGGAAGGCAGACAGAAAATGTTAGCACAAACCTTCAGCCAGGGAGAGATGGATCAATCCTCCATAATGATCAGACAAAGAAGAATATAAACAATTTGAAATGGGGTGGAAAGGATTAACTTACTCAATATCTGTGAAAAGAAAATAAAGCAAAAATATGTACATGGACCCACGTGTATATGAAATAACCCAGTGGTGGGATTCAAATATGTGAACAACTGGTTCTCTGTATGGATGCTGCTTCCAGAAGTCCATTCTGGGCCTGGGCAACCAAAAAGTAGCTTCTGGTTCTGCTGAAGTGCTGTGAACTTGCTGAATCCCACCACTGAAATAACCCCTTCGGTGTCATAAAGGACTAGTTTTTCAATCGTATTTTCCCATTTTTTATTTTCAAAACCATATGCTAGCGATACTATAGAATTGATGACAAAGTGCTTTTCATATATCACCATAAACATATTAGACAAGTCATGTGATCCACAGACAACAGTGATCATTTATTTGAAGGGGATAGATGGGAGCTGATTTCCGGAATCAGGAAATAAATAATGCAAATCCAGGCTGCTGTTAATGGATGCAGGAAAAGAAGAAGCAGGCAACTAAATACTAAATTTCAATGAGCACTATTGTAAAAATAATCCAATTTTTTTAAAAAAACAAACAAACTCCAAGACACTAAAAAAAAGACACTAAATATATTCCTCCTATCATTGGGTTAATGGAAGGGTACCTCAGCATAAATTCAACACATTCAAAGGTTGCGTGAGTGTTAAACATAACAAGGTGGTGGTCATAATATGTGACTGAAGCCCTGCCCCTTTTTCACATGTTTGACTTAGTAGCTGCCATCTTGACATCCCTTTATTCCTAATGGCACAAATCCAAATTTTCAAGGCTTCATGAAAGGTGCCACAGCAAAAATGACTTCTCCCTTGAGGCCCCATCAACCAACTCTTTCTAGCCGCCACTACCTGAAGCATACTCATTCTTCCAGATCAGATAGGATATGTAATAACAATTATACTATTATTACATTATATATAATCATTATTCAGTTATATAATTTATATGATTTCTGCAAGCCTTTCAATGTCACGTTAAGCATCCAGTATTAACTTGCCCAATCTTGATTCAACTTGGTAGCAAGGTTTATGATGACAAAAAAAAGGTAGGCTATGGCAGTTGCAACTGAACTAAGAGAAAAAGATAGGAAAAATGAGGGTTAAAATTGCTAGCAGAATATCCTAGCTTTGTAATGGCTAATTACTGCCACACCTTTTGCTCTGTGAAAGTGTGGCTCTAAGATTTCTAGCATTCTGTCCAGCAAGTGCTTCATGAACTCAAGAACTCTAACCCCATTTCCAGAGAAGGTTGCCTCAGATCAGTTATCCCCTTAAGAATATCTTTTTTCTTTAACATGTTATCTATTCAGTCCAAGTTGGCCACAATTTCATTGGAATTTTTTTTTGGGGGGGAGGAAGGGCTGAATAAACTTTGTTCATAGATTTATTTCTTGAGTGTTAATTAGTAACAAGATACGCACCCTCAGTGTGTTCTTTGTCATGTGACAGATGATTTCTCTATAAATGTATTAGCTTCACTTACAAAGCCAACTGAATCTCTAGCTTAACCATCTGTGGTCTTAGAACAGCACAACTATGGATCAAAAATACTTCAGCAAAATTCTAGATGAGAAGCTGGAAGGAAATGAAAAGGCTGCTCCTTCAGGACAAATGTTTATGTATGATGGGGTATTATATCCTGCTATGATCACCTGTGTGGAAACTCTGAAAAGGGTTCATACTTTTAGAGCTTGGCAAGATGATGTCATATTAGTGTCATACCCCAAAACAGGTAAGCATTACAGTTTTGCAAGGAATGCTATTGTCTCTGAACACATAGAATATAGAATCATATGGCTGGGAGGAACTTTGGAGGTCTTCTAGTCCAGCCCTCTTCTCTAGGCAGGAGAACGTATACCATCGTGGTTAAATTGTATGCATGTTTGATAGTTTCTTTAGTGTTTCTAACAGAATTCCTGTTAAATAAAAACTAGCAGATTCCAGAACACTAGACATTTTATTATGATAGGTTAAATAATTTCTCTTTGTGAAATCCTTCACTGATTACTATGTTTAAGATGAATATTCTTGACTTTCTCTGTGTTTCCAGAAATACAGAAGTCATAGAATGAAATTGGCATTTTTGCTTAAAATAATCAACAATATGAAAACTTCAGTACTGTAACTCTGAAAATGTCAATTACATATTTTCCAAATCAATCCATGCAATGTATGAAAATACATAAACAAAAGTTGTAAAATTCATTTCCTTATTGTTTGTGTAATATTGAAAATAACTTTATGAAGTTCTTGGCAAGCCAAAACACTGGAATATTGATAAATTCTGTATCTTCTTCTTCTTCTTCTTGTGCCATATCCATTATCTGACATAGGCGTCATGTTGGCAATCCTGTTTTTATTAGCAGCCACACAAAAAAGTGCGGCTGAGTTTTGTCCAAACCAATCCCTTAGATTTTGAAACCACGATGTTCTTCTTCTGCCTGGACCTCGTTTGTCTTCAATCTTTCTCTGGAGGATTAAATGGAGTATGCCATTTTTTTCTGGGTGTTGCATCACATGTCCAAAATATTTTGATTTTCGTTTTTTAATTGTTTTGATGATTTCCCTTGGCTTTCCCAGGCGACTTATCACCTCCTCATTTGTGATCTTGTCAACCCAGCTTATACGTAAAAGCTGCCTGTAAATCCACATTTCAAATGCTTCTAGTCTCTTCAGGTGGCCTTCTGTCAGAGACCAACTCTCTCCTCCATAGAGCAGGATAGAAAAAATATATACTGGGGATATATCCCAAAAGAATTACATATAAAACATATCTAGTCAAACTGGATAGTTTTATCTATTCAAGGTTGCAAAGTCTTTGATTTTGAGATTGTGAATATTTCATATAAAGTTGATTATAATATAGCTCTATCAGATTTTTATGTTTCTATACATATTCTTGTTTTAAGAAGACAGTTGATATTTGCCATTTTCAGTAACAATGTCTAATGTCTAGTTTGATATTAAATTCTTACTCAACAACTCTACATGCTTAAAGTTACTGTGCATGAAACAGACATCAGAGCTGTACCCTCCTCTCATTCTTTTTGAAGTTTCATGCACAATGTTTATTCTTTTCTTGTTTCTATATGTTTTCAACTCTGATATGGTTGAAATGGCCTTGGGTCAAGATATGTACCCTTATATATCAAGTGACAACATTTCTGCATTTCTTCAGGTTCAAACTGGGTTGGGGAGATTTTAACACAGCTGGAAATTGCTTCTGGAAAATATGATGAAGATGAACAGAAGCGAAGGCAGCAAATACTGCAAGAATTATCACTATTTCCTTATCTCGAATTTGGAGATCCAGAAAAATTTGAGGTTAGAAATCAGAGAAATACTCTGTAGCTTCCATCAAACAGCAGGAAAGTTGTATAAAAGTTTTACAAGCTGAGAAGGGTTTGTAAACAGGAGTGCTATTTTTATATAGTAGAGCACCTTGAGACTTCACAAGGTGAAATTCATTCATTAGAAAAGAAAAGAGCTGGATGGGTGCAAGAGAAAAATAGGGATGTTTGTGTGAGGTCTCTGTGTTCAGCTCACAGTAAAGATTTATTGTAGATCATTGGCGCTCTACTACAAACAAAGCCCTTAAATATCATAACATTAAACTATAAGAAATAAACTAAAGTAGGGGCTGGCATCCTTGTAACACTCATCTAAATGTGTATATATTGATGGGAAATGGTGACAGAACACACAAGGAAGCCACCATTGACATCAAGACCCAAGTCAGCAGAGACAACATTTTTAGTTTTTCTGGTTTGTTTTTTAGGTGAATTAATTCTATTCCAAAGCTTAGCCAGCCTTATTTAGTGTTATTTCCAATGAATATAGAGTGAAATTGCACTTTGAGTTTTGATAGTATGCCACCAAATATCAGTGGTAAACACCCACACAATGCCAATTCAGGAACCATATACAGGCTGTATGAAGACAAACAAAGTGAGGGGAGCTTTCAGGACCTAACCAGATAAACTGGGTAGGTCTCATAAACCAGATTTGTTAAAAGAGAAGAGTAGCATTGGTTTCTGTTTCAACAATGCAAAAATAATAATGTAAGCAGCATACGACAATGTATTTCTTTCTCTCTTCTTCATCTGCCTACAAAGACATCTGAAGAATAGCAATAGCATTTATTTAGACTTATATACTGCCCCATAATGCTTTACAGCACTCTCTGGGCGGTTTATGGTGTCAGCATATTACTCCCAACAATTTGGCTCCTCATTTTACCAACCTAGAAGAATGGAAGGCTGAGTCAACCTTGAGCCCTGTTAGGACCAAACTCCAGACTGTGGGCAGATTTTGCCTGCAATACTGCATTCTAAGCACTGCTCCCCAGGGCTCTTCAGAAAAGATTGGAATAGAACAAATTGATATATAGCTTTATTGCTCTACCATTCTGTTCACACCTATCTCCCTGCCTGCAAGAATATTACTATTGTGTCATTGTGTATGTGTGCATGTCATTGTGTTTGTTCTAAAATGTAACTATGTAAGGCATATAATTTCCCAATTAACCAATTGTGTTAACCAAATGTGTTAATTATTCAGGAGATGCAATGGCTCAGCGGTTAAAGATGCTGAGCTTGTTAGCTGGAGAGCTGGGTTCAAGACATGACCTCCATGCAATGGGGTGAACTCCCATTATTTGCCCCAACTCTTGCCCACCTAGCAGTTCTAAAGCATGCAAATGCAAGTAGATTAATAGGTACCACTTCAATGGGAAAATAACAGCATTCGGTGTGCCTTTGGCATTTAGCAATGCTTGCCACATGTCCATGGAAATTGTCTTTGTCATTGGCTCCCTTGGGCAAGAAATGGAGATGAGACATACATGACTGACAAGGAAACTTTTACATTTACCTTTTTTGTTAATTATGCGTAGATAGCAATCTCTTGTGGCTAACCAAATTCTTGAGTCTTCTATAATCCTCAATTGGGTAGAACCAAATTTTCAAAGCACAATTCTCCTCTCTTTTCTGGGAACTTTCCATTACACCAGAAGTGGTATAATGTCTTTGATCCACCATGAACTTAAAAACTTTTAACATTCAAATTAATTAAATCCAGTTTAATTTGCCAGCCACATTCCCCTCCCTCCCTTCAACTCTAATTCCTAAGGCTTTTTTTCTCATAGAATACCCAGAATGGAGTTCCGGCACCTTTTTTGGATGGAACCTTGTAGGGTAGGCAAGGCGGGTTGTATGAAGTGTGTGAGTTCTGGCACCTTTTTTTTTTTTTTTACAAAAAAAGTACTGCTAATTCCCTTTCTGCTTCCCTCACCAACTTGTTTTCAACATCCTTTAAACTCTTAGCATCAGATCTCTGTATATGTCAAAAAACCTGTGTCTGCTCTGCCCCAATGCTTTTACAGAGGAATTTATCACTCTCCAAATACAACACATGTATTGGGGAGATCATGTCATAGAATGACAATCAGTGTTTAGCTGCTCAATTCTTTCACATTTAAACTGCACTGTGGATTCCACAATAACTTTCCTCACATCAATCAGTATGATTTATATGAAACAATCACATAATTAGGTAGGGTCAGGCAAAAGCAACCACAAGGACTCCTGGAGAGTCTCAACAGAAGTTTTATTGCTAGTTGTCTATGTTACACGAAACTCACTATACTGTATGCTTTCCCTTGGGAACAGCAAGATAAGGCTTCAAGGATTCTGGGGGAGGTCAGACCTGTACTGCTTCCTGTAGCGCAATAACTACAAATTCAGTCCCCACTTAACACCTCCTTCCAGTCTAAATGGAGATTCCACCACAGAGTTTATGATGACAAAGATCAGTCGGACTCAGATTTTTTTTAGAAATGAACTTTGATATCCCTAATTTATACTTCCACTTGATAAAAAGCATCCATGAAAGAGACCTAAAACAAGATGGATTGACGACATCAGCAAGTATTATGGACTCAGTTGGTAAAAGAAAGCTCAGGACTGTACAGGTTGGAAACATGAGAAAGAGGTCTTCATTCTGCAGTGGATAGACAATGACTAAAATGATGATGATGATGATGATGATGAATTTATACTTGTGTATAATTTTCCTTGCATAAATGATAGTAACTTCCTTTTATTTTAATATGATTAAAGAGGATAGAAAAAATGCCTTCCAGAAGAATTATAAAAACACACCTCAACCCTCAAAAGTTGCCCAAGTCTATTTTTGAAAAAAAGGCAAAAGTAAGTACCTTAATTCTCAATTTTGATTTTCCATATCATTGCTATATATCAGGAGTGTCAAACTCAATTTCATTAAGGGCCACCTCAGCATTGCGGTTGCCCTTGGGGGTGCCGGTGTGTGTGGCCAGGGTGTGTGTGGATGGAGTGGGTGTGGCCTACTGGGTGGGCATGGCCAGCTCTACATCGTTTGCATCAAGGGTGCCTGGGCAGGAGTGGGACAGATCTGAGGGTCTCTGGCAGAATGGGGTGGGACCAGGGCATGTGCCAAGGCATGGTCCATTTCTTCATTCCTCACAAAGGATGACACTTCCCCAGCATGTACCCAGGGGGCGGCACTGCCACGGTAGGGGCTGGTTCCTCACTGGTTCCAGATGGCCTTGTGGAGCTAAGACTGAATGCGTTTCACAATAGATGGCCACCACAAAATTATACATTGGCTCCTGGCCGGCCTGGGCTAGGGCCAAGGCAGTGGGGGCCATTCTCTCACTGTTTCCAGGATGGCTTCGCGGGCCACATGAAACTCCTTCATGGGCCGCATCCGGCCCCCAGACCTTGTGTTTGACATTTCTGCTATATATATATATATCATCTATCAATGAAGTGTTGTTGAATAAATTTACACAATAAAATAGGACAGCAAGCCCAAGATCATACCAACTTTTCAGGTTCTGAACTGGCGTGGAGCACAGTTATAAGAAACTGTGTTTTATTCAAAATAAAAATTGAATGATTTCTTTTTCTGGTTTTCAAGCAAGCAGGAAAGGTGCAACATTGCAGGTCGAAGTCTGAAATTATTGCAGCTTGATTTCATTTTTAGTATTGTATCAGGCAAGTTCAACAAATCAGTCGTATCTTCACTTAATTATTCAGACTGAATCATTGTTAAATATCTCGTGTTAAATATTCTTAGCTTTGCTGCTTACAATACTTTACTTAGGATCTTGGGAAATAGAAATAGAAGAGATTGGACAACCATTTGTTGCGAAGGGTAGGGAGTCTCCTGCGTAGCAGGGGACTGGAATAGAAGACCTTTAATTTCCCTTCCAACTGTGTTATTCTGCTATTCTGTCTTGGGAAAGAACTTTTTTTTTTTAAAAAAAATACTGTCCTCTTAATTTGATAATTATATATATATATAATTATATATATTTCCAAATATATTTGAATGTTCATACTTGGACTTTAAAAAATGGAGTGTTTTTACTCTTTTGGCTCTGCTCTTCTAGATTTTACATTTACATGCCAATATATTCTTTTTTGTTTTAAAGATGCTGGTTTTGTTTCGGAACCCAAAGGACACAGCTGTATCTTTCTTCCATTTTGCCAAAGGCATAAAGATGAGTCCTGAGCAGGAAACCTGGGATGAGTTCTTTGAAAATTTTGTCACTGGAAAAGGTGTTCTTTTCTTCTTACTCATTGGAAGAAATATACATGCTGGAAATAAGTGGTCTTATTCTATTTATCTTTCGGTCTCCTGGATTATCCATCTGTCTGTGAAGGAGAAGCAGGAAATTTTTGAACAAAGGGTTCCTTTCTCTGTTTGTCTTCGGGCACTGAAACTTATTTCCATTGCTTCGGTACAAAGCAACAATAATTCATATGTTTCATTTCATTCTCTAAAATTCATCTCACAGACATAAACCTAGATTAACTGCACATTAGCCTAGTATTTGTATACCATTTGTATACCATCCCCAAAAACCATTATGTTGTAATGGGATGACAAAGCTCACTCAACTTGCTAAGAAAATGGCAGCATTTCCTATAGTACTGAATTACAAATTACCCAACCTCATTTTAGCCTAGTATAGTATGTTGTGTGAATTTGGCCAGTAAGTAACATTTACTTGATTTGTGTTTTCTGTATACATATCTAATGCAGGGTACAAAGAGAAATACTCTTGCATCCCTTACCCTTTACAAAAACATTCATTTCCATTCAGGAGTCATTTGTGAGCTCCTCTGAAAATTAATTCTTTGAAAAGTAAAAGTAATCCATTTACCATCCAGTCAGAACTGAAGAAGCTTCTTGGCTGAGAAGCAAAATATCTTCCTCAAGAAAAAAAAATAACACAGTCCAGTTGCCTTTTGAAAAAGCACTTTTGAGACATCCATGACTGAAAATCCCCATAGATATTAATTCTCTCTTGTACGCATTTATGTGCTTAATTGCCATTTAATGTTATTGGCTGTTAAATCAGGATGCATTTTTTCAGCATTCTCTCATTTGACTCCACCAGTTCTGCTAGTATGGTTAATGACACAATGAAAATTATTACATCAGTTTTAAACTTAACTTTTCAGTTTAGTGGGAAGAAAGTGACCAAATATATTTAATTTAATGAGTAAGGACAATGATAATTCCGGGATCGGTCTGACCAGAAATATCTACAGGTGGTATCAAAAGAGGGCATGGGGACAAATGACTAAAGTATCACAGTGGCATGATAGCACATTGTTTTTTTCCTCATTTTGATGAGAAGTTTGTATCTTGCCAATGCCTCTGTGTGTGGTTGACTATGGTTGAAATGATATATGATTTGACTGGTACCCCATAAACAAAAATTGGAATTATACACTATGAATGAATGGCAAAGCAAACACCAGTTTTGGTGAATAATTAAGGCAATCTAATAAGCATACATGATTAACAAACAGAGGCTTCGGTGGAGAGGGAGCTGCCAAAAATGTCAAGATGATTGCCATGACTATACAACCAAACCTTGCACCTTTAAAAAAATGTGTGGTACGTGTAAAAAAAAGAAACAGTGGGGTTTTTCCTAGTGGCCATATGTTTTGGATTCCCCTATCGATGCTCCTATTAGCTGAGCAACCCAACAATTAAATAATAATAATTGTGTTCAATGATTTAAATTATGTATGGTAATCTGCATCTGTTAATAATCAGAGAAAAAGTGAAATATAAAGGATACAGTGAGAGTTCACACTGAAATCAATATCAAAATGTTCTGCTTAATTCCTACCAGTGGCCTATGGATCTTATTTTGATCATATTACTGAATGGAACGACTATCTGGAGGACAGCAATGTATTTTTTATTACCTATGAGGAAATAAAAGAGGTACGTTTTTAAGAGTAAACATTTAGATTTAATTTAATAATAAAATTATGTCTGGCCAAGTATTATATAGTAATGAACAATTGATCAGGAAATAGAAATAGGAAATGTAACTCAAGATTTCTGCCTGGTTACTTTTCTCTAAGCAATTGGTAAATATCTCAGAAACATTTTCATTTTAAGGTCAACTTCTGGATCACCCGATCTACTCTTGCTAATATTTCAATGAAACAATGTTTTGTTTTGCTTATTTCTTTATTTATTCTAATGTGCACAAGCCCAGCCTATAAATATATAAAAAATTGTATGTACCCAGATAAAGACATGAATTGAAGCAATTGAAAGGATTAGTCACTTATGTTATATATTGATGCATTATTCAGAATCCAGTCTCAGCAGTGAAAAAAATAGCCAAATTCTTTAATTTTTCTGTAACTGAAGAGGAGATTGAGAGCATTGTAAAGAAAACAAGTTTTGAAAACATGAAAAATAACGCAGGAACCTATGGAAAAGTAGGGAAAACACTTTTCCGCAAAGGTAACATTGTAATATTTTTAATAATTTTGTCTACAACATTTAATAGTCTTCTCTAACCTA
Organism: Bothrops alternatus; assembly: GCA_034064705.1. Taxonomy (NCBI): domain Eukaryota; kingdom Metazoa; phylum Chordata; class Lepidosauria; order Squamata; family Viperidae; genus Bothrops; species Bothrops alternatus. The sequence continues at coordinate 14,633,313 of JARGCV010000023.1, forward strand.
GTGGCTTTATGGTGTGTGGGATTTCAACTCTTAATACTTAAAGGTGTGCTGGCGAGGAATGATAAGGGCTGAAGTCTAGCAATGGGTTGGGAAAGTCTCATGATGCTTTATATTATTCAAATATTAGGGAATATGATACAGACAATCCTTAACTTACAATAGTTTGTTTAGTGATGTTTGAATTTACAACACCACTGAAAAAAATAACATGACCATTCACATACTTACAACCACTATCTTCATGATCACAGGATCAAAATTCAGATGCTAGACATCTGGTTCATATCATGTGTTACAAGATCCTCTTCTGTGACCCTCTGACCAGTAAAGTAAATGGGGAAGCCAGATTCAATCAACAACAGTATTACTAATTTAATAACTGAAGAGATTCACTTAACAACTATGGAAGAAAGGTCATAAATCAGGGGGAAATTCACTTAACAACTGTCTCACTTAGCAACAGAAATTTTGGACTCCATTGTGATTGCAATTAGAGGACTACCTGTACAAATATATGAAGTGAATATTTTAGAATGAGGTTTGCATCTAAGATGGGACTAGAAGTCACAGTCTCCTGGTTTCTAGCCTTGCGCCTTAATCACTACATCAAACTATTATATTTTTATTAATGTTTTTGAAACCCCTATAACGCAAGGGAGGAGTTTGTCCAGTGTAACTGAAATCTGCAGGAGGGAACCACATCTGTACTGTGTCATGGAAAGAGTAAGAAACCTCCATATTACATATAGAAAGCCAGTCTTAATATTGTTCCTTGTTGTATTTAACAGTTTATAAATGTTCATATTATTTGTTTGCACAATTTATAACCATCTCGCCATAAAATACTCACAACAAAATAAGATATCAATAAAACCAGTAACAATTTTAGAAGGAAAGAATCCCAATTAAATCATCTTAGAATTAACCTATCTACTTAGAAGCAATTTCCACTGAATTAAAACAAATTTAAATGAATGAAACCACTAAAAGTCTGAAGAATTAATAAGCATAACAAGCTACTTTGAACGGGTAAGTATAAGGTATCCAGTGGTTCCCTGGCTAAAGAGAACTATTATATAAATATATTTTACGTGCTTCCCAAGAAAATCCAGGGACTATTTAATTGGAAGGATGGAGGAAAAAATCAGATTTAATTCTGGAGCTTAGATGATAAGATGGATGGATGAAGAGAAGGATGGGAGGAAAAAATCAGATTTAATTCTGGAGCATAGATGATAAGATGGATGGATGGGTGGATGACAGATAGATAGATGACAGATAGCTAAAATATGACTTCTTTGCACTGCCATGGGGAATCAATTACTCCACTTAAGGGTTCATTCTTCTCTATTTAAATCTCACTAACATCTGTCTGAGAGTCTTCTTGCTGAGTAGAATCAAATGCTGACTAAGGGGACAAATGCCATCGAGTGAAGCCTGATAGTAATCTACAAAATGCTTTTTGAAATGTATTAATCTATGTTTCTCATCCAAAAGCAAATAGCTAAGAGAACCTTTTTGAGGGATAACATAAGGGAGGGAGATCTTTGCCAAATCTGAGAATTGAGTATGGGAGATTCTCTAGTAGGCATAAAATCTCTCTGTTAAAATTAACATTTCACAAACCATAGGAACTGGGCATCTAAGGATGTCTCATAGAAGTGTCTTTATTGTGCTATAAAATATTTATTGTTTTAATGTGTTTTGAAGAACGTCTCAAAGGTGCTTTTTCAAAAGGCAATTGGGCTTTTGTTTTTCCTCTTGAGGAAGAAGAAGACTAATTCCTTCCATCACCCCTACCATTCTTCCAGAACCGATGAAACTTCTTGGATGAGAAGCAAAATGTATTTTTCTTCCTCAAGGGGGAAAAAAAGTCCAATTGCCTTTTGAAAAAGCCCCTTTGAGACAACTATGACCTGGATGACTGAGAATCTTCATAGAGGTTTGAAGAATAGCTATTCTTTGGGAGAAAGACTTTCTCTCCCCTTAGCTTCCCACCCTCCACCTACCACTATAATTCTTCTTTTCTTCCTTTCTTTTATTTCTTTTTCTAGGCATAGTAGGTGATTGGACATCTGTCTTCTCAGAAAGCCAGAGTGAAAGAATGGACAGAAAATTTGAGGAGAGTGTAGCAAAAACTAAGCTTGGAATGATGCTGAAATATGAGCTGTACTGCAAAAACTAAAGAGGCCATCAGTGTCTACAAATCTCTCAGGTTCTGATTCTCTGCATGTGGATAAAGATACTTACCTAAGTTGTTCAAGAAGAATTGGTGGTGCCTTCCTTGGTCTCCAGATGTGCCAGATGCCATTTCTGTTAATCCCAACATAGCTATTGGTTGGGTTATGTGATGAATCAAAAAGTATAGGAGCTGAAATCGAACAGTCTGAAAAAAAGCTGCTTTCAAGACACCATTCGTTCCTTTCACCTCTTACATATTTGATATTACATACTTATTTTTAAGTGGAAGAACTCTTCCAGAATAAAAAAGTATACTTACCTATAAGAATTTACTATCTTATCCTATGCAAAATTTGTTGAGCAATTATGAAAGACAATGACTAAAAAGCTTCTATTGTTCCTGATAACAGAATTCCTTATAAATTTTATTTTGCTTTAATAGAGAAATTCACCCCCAGGTTTGAAAGAAATAAGCTCTTGGTTCTGATCCATACCAAATGTTCTCTTCTGTATGACCACTAGCACAAAGAAACTTTATAGTGAAGGCTTTCCACAAAGGAGGCAAATGTGCAAACAGTATTACACTGTTGTATCAAAAATCCCATATTTGTATATGTGTGATATCCTTAGCCACACGTATGATAGAGGTCCAAATTGTGATGCATATTACAATGCTGCTTCCCTCATTTTGACAAAAATGTACACATGCCCTAGCAAACTACAGATACCTTGTGTATAATGGGCCTGTATGTGTTCATTAAAAGGAAATAACATTGAGATCAACAGGGCTAACATTCAGATAAAAGTGTGTAGGACTGCAGCCTTATAGTACAACCATACCTACAGATGAAGTCCTTCTTCTCCTGTGATCTGCACTGATGGGATCACACCTGGACAGTTGGATGCAGTTCTGGATGTCACTCTTTCAGAAGAATAATTGACAGAATAGAAGGACTAGTGGTGACATGATATTCCAGTATTCCAGTATTTGAGAGGTTGCCATGTGAAGCTGGTCATTTCATGAACAAGGGTTTGTAGCTAAAGAAAAACATATGTTTGAATCATTCCCCCCCCCAGGCTTGTACAATTGTTGTGTTATTTATTTATTCAATTTATATTTCTTATAGAACCTATTAATGAGTCTGTCAGCTTTTACATCTCTAGATTTCACTCAGGTAACTTCAGACAACGGATACCCCTTCCATTGCACTAAGTACTGCAATTTCCCTTTAAAAAAATCTAGAATCAAGAATATGCTTCACTTCATAGTGAGTCTATCCTGCTACTACAAAAGGTCCAGGTGCCTTCTTAGGGGGAGGTCTTAAGTGGAATCCCGAAAAGGTTTCAGCAGGCTACAATGGAACACAGGGTGGACTTTCCCTAAGGATCTGGGAAGCTTTAATTCTACCATGACCGGGTTAATGATCCTTACAATGGGGAAGGGTCCTAAGTACTTTGGTTTTAACCTCTTACTAGATAACTTAAGGCATAAATATTTTGTGGACAAATAAACCTTTTCCCCAACTTGGAATGTCCTTTGAGGAGCCCTTTTTTTACCTGCCTTCTTTTTATATGTATCAGAAGCCTTTTTCAAACAGTTTTCGTGGTTTTCCAGACTCCGTCTCAACCCCTCACCCACTGATGAAGAGTTTGGGAAGTGGAGGGTCCCTGAGGATATTCGCGTATTGGGCTGAACTCTTTTCCTGTGGCCACTTTAAAAAGTGTGAAACCGGTGCTGCTATGAACAGAGTTATTGTAAGCCGCCTCTGCAAAAGGGAGGAGGTCAGTCCAGTTTGTCTGTTGATAATCCACATAGCATCAGAGATACTGCTCCATCACTGAGTTCACAGATTCAGCCACCCCATTAGTAGACGGGTGAAAAGCCAACGATAGTCCTTGAGATGAGCCAATTAGCTTAAGAAAACCTCCCCAAAACTTGGCTGTAAACTGCACCCACTGGTATGAGATTACTCGTTTTGGTGCACCATGCAGTCTGTAGATATGTTTCAAAAACATCTTGGTTAGTCTCTGGGTGGACGGGAGCCCTTTGCAGGCAATGAAGTGGGCCTGCTTTGAAAACAGATCTATCACAGTCCAGATGACTGTATTTCCCCTACTTTCAGGTAGGTCTACTATAAAATCCATGGCAATTTCTTCCCATGGTTGGGAAGGGTCAGCTACCGGTTGTAATAGCCCAGGGGGGTTCCCTGGAATTCTTTTCATGGTGGCACATACAGCACAACTCTGGACATAGTTCTCTATGTCCGGTTTCAAACATGGCCACCAAAATTGACGGCAGATGAGGTGTAGTGTTTTTAAATATCCAAAGTGTCCAGCCTATTTTACATCATGGCCATACCGGAGCACATTGAGGCGGAAGGTTTTGGACAAGTACAATTTTCCCCCTTTGTAAGCCAAACTATCCCTGCAAGTTAGGGAGGTTTGATTGTCCTTGAACCATTGGTCGGTGAGGAGCTCTTGTTTTATTTTCTTTGCCCCAGGGTCATCGGGTTTGGGGCTTTCAAAGGGAGAACTCTGCGCAGCATGAGTTGAGAAACAGTTTGTGGAGTGGAAATAATTGCTTCATTAACCTTTTCACGCTGGCTCTTGTATTGGGGCAGTCTGGATAAAGCATCAGCTAAAACATTTTTTCTCCTGGTATGTATTTTAGGGTGAAGTTAAAATGGTTGAAATATTGCGCCCATTGTACTTGTTTTGGGGACAATTTGCGGGGAGTTTTCAGTGCTTCTAGGTTTTTTTGATCAGTCCACACCTCGAAAGGCACCTTGCTCCCTTCTAGATAGTGTCGCCAGTTTAATAGAGCCCAACAAATCGCAAAGGCTTCTTTCTCCACACAGCTCACCCCCTCTCGTACTCAGGAATTTTTCCGAGGTGTAGGCACAGGGTTGTAGGATCCCATTCTGGTTCTTTTGCAATAGCACAGCTCTGACAGCCACATCGCTGGCATCGGCTTGAACCACAAAGGGCTTCCCTGGACAAGGATGCTTTAAGACCAGTTCAACTGCAAATAGCCTTTTTAAATTCTCAAAAGCAGTTTGACAGTTTATAGTCCATGCTGGTGGCTGGCCTGGTCACAGCTTTCCTCTCTCTTTGCCTGTTTGCAGTAAGTCCGTAAGGGGTAAAGCAATTTCAGCAAAGGAGGGGATGAACTGGCAGTAAAAGTTGGTGAATCCCAGAAAGCTCTGGAGCTGTTTGCGAGCCTTTGGGGGCTGCCATTCAATTAAGGTTTCACTTTTGTTGGGTCCATTTCAATGCCCTCGCTGGGAATTCTGTAGCCAAGATAATCTAGTTGGGTCTAGTGAAATTCACACTTAACATAAAGTTTAACATAAAGTTTGGCATTCAACAGTTTCTTTAGTACTTCATTCACTAGTTTTACATGATCAGCCATATTTGTGCTGTATATCAGGATATCATCAAGATATACCAAAACCCCTTTGCATAAATGATCATGTAGTACCTGATTGATCAGCTGCATTAAGACAGCTGGAAACTCCTGTAATCCAAACGGCATGACTTTAAATTGGTAGCTCCCTCCTTTATCCTCACTCGGTAATATGCCTCTCTTAGCTCCAACTTAGTGAAGACACTCCCCTTTGCCAGGTGGGTTAGTAAGTCCTTCAGGAGGGGGAGGGGGTATTTGTTTTCCATGTTCACAGCGTTTAATTCTTTATAGTCCATGCGGAGATGAAGTGACCCATCTTTTTTCTCTTTAAGTAACACTGGAGCTCCCACCTGAGTTTTAGCCCATTCAATAAAACCTCTTGATAGGTTCTTGTCCACATACTGCTGCATTTCCTCCATTTCAAGGGGGGACATGATGTACATCCTGGGTCGTGGGAGTTTGGCTCCCAGTAACAATTTGGTAGATTAATCATTAGGCTGGTGGGGAGGCCGGGTGTTGCATTCTGTTTTACTAAACACCTCCGCTAGGTCCTGGTACTCGCTGGGGATGAATGGCTCACCTGGTTGAAGCAGAGCAGCTATTTTTGCTAGCTTGTTAGAAGGGCTCTGGTAACATCAGCTGAGTTAAGGGGTCCTATAGGTAATTTCACAGTTCTCATTCCTTTCTCCCACCAGATAAATGGCTAGCCCTAGGGTCACAGCCTCAGTCATTTTCAGAGCCACCATGAAACAAGTGAACTCCCAGTGCTCACCTATTTCTAAGCATATGGGTTCAATTAATTGCATGACAAAGGTTCCTCCCATTATGGAGCCATCAGCTTGCTCAAACCTCAGCCTTGCTTGTATGCCTTGCTTGTATGCCCATTTTCAGGGCAACTGGTAAGCTAATAATGCACCGGGAGCATCCTGAGTCCACTAGTACTTTCAGATGTACCTGTGCCCCCGTTTTAGGGATTATGAGCTTGGCAGGCAAAGAAAAATGTGGAACGGATTGACTCACTATAGGGTTGTTCTCTCCTTCGTCATCACTGTCATAGGAGGACAGAGCAGTGGCAGGTCTGATTTGGCCACTTTCCTGTGTGGACAACGGATTCCTGCCCGATCCAGTTGGATTTCTCTTTTGCTGGCTGCTGGGCTGGTTTCTTCCTTGCAGGTAGTCCTGGTCTATTCTGCTGTTGTGGGTAAGGGACTGGGCAACTCGCTGTTTGATGTCCCTTTGTCCACATCTGAAACATTTGATCGATAGGCCTGCAGGTGGCTTGGGGTTTTCAGTGGCCACAGCGGTTGGAGGCTTTCAGGGGGTGGTTGCTGTTTGGGTTGATCTGACCTCGGCCTGGCTTCTTGTGGTGGTGGCTTCTTATAGCGGGCAGGATGGATGTCAAGTCTTACTGCTGCCTGATACCATCCTTGCAATTGATTAGGGACTGTTTGATAGACACAAGCCTGGGAGAGGTGGTATTCCAGAGCAGACCTGCCAGCTTGTCTTATCTTATGGACTTGCTCCTCCACTTTGAGGGCAATGGATGGCACGTCAGCAGAGTCAGCAGAGAAGAAATCTTTTCAGGTCTACCAGATGTAGTGACCCAGGATGGGGTGGAGTCTCAGTCCGGGTCCTGTTTCATTTTAATACAGTGATGTCAGTATCCCTTTGGACCAGCTTTGCAGGTTAGTAGAGAGAAATTTGAAGATTTGCAGAGTTGTTAAAAATTACTCAGCCCACATTTGCTGAACTTTATTAGGAAAGTTAAACATGACAAATTTAGGGCTAGATCTGTCCAGAATAGTTATTTTATTTTTTTCACTAAGATTATAATTTTATTTGTCTAATATAGAATTCACATTGCTGTACTTTATATTTAAATATAAACGAATTAAAACAAATTATTAGGCAAATCTATCCCATATATCTTTTAGAAATCTTACACCTATTTGGAATTTTTTTAAAAACAATTAAACCCACAGGTACAAATGGATTGGTCAGGGTACATATCTTATCCATTTAAATTCTCACCATCTACATCAGCAAACTAATAATACAATAAAATATTCTTATTTTCTAATAGTTTCCAAATATCTTAAATTTAATAACTAAAATTTCTCCCCCAACATTTCATACTTCCTCTCTTTTCCTTTTTATATCCTCTTCATATTTAAATTAACAATTTTTATTCTTATCACTACATCCAAACATATTTATCACATTCATCAATAAGTTTGGGGCTTATATATATCTTAATTCCCTTTACATGACCTTTATAAGCAAATCAATATTCAAATGTAACTATTAATAATTATTCTTCCAATTTTTAAATAATGAAGGATTTATCTCCATTCATAATAATATCTTATATTCAAAATATACATCTTATATATTAAAATACAGTAAAATATTCTTATTTTTTAATGATTTTGAACAATGTCATTATATTTAGAGTACACATCTTATCTATTTGAATATATTCTATTTTAATTATAAGTAAATCTTCTTCAGTCTTCTTCTAACTTTCTTTCTTTGCCAAATTGTCTTCCATGTCAATGCTTTTGAGTTGTCAAACCCATCTCCTTGTATTGTTATATGTATTATTTGATGTTGAATAAACCATCCGGTCTCCGTTTCTTGAGAGAGCTGACAGGTCTTGCAGGTCTATCAGGTCGTCTCTTTATTTTTCCATCTCAATGCAATCGTCCTGTACTGTTTATCTCCTCTTCCATCTGTTATTCTTCTTGGTCCTTAGGTTCCTTCTGATTTATATCAGAGGTCTTCTCCTTTTTCCATGTTGTCAATTTCTTTTCTGGATTTTCCATTATCAGTGTTTGTTGAGCAGTTAAATCTTCTATCTTGATATTTAATTGTTCCACTTTTTCTGTTGTATTTTGCATGGTTAGTATTTTTGTTGTAGTCAATATTTGAGTTTGCATATCCAGGCTGCTTTCTAGTTCTTTTCTGTAAGTTCTTAATTCATCACCAGCTGTAAAGAGAATTTGAAGAGTTGCTTTCAGCATAAAAAGGATTTGTTCCTGATCTTCTATGCAAAAAAAATCTGTTCCTGATCTTCTTCCATAATGATGTATTAGACAGGAAGTCCCCCCAAAAATCTTTTTTTCCCCACTGAGTAAAAAGCATAGCTAAGCTTCTCACAGCTGGTATTCAAAGTTAGATAAATCTTATCTATTTTCTGGGCTGTCAACCAGGTTTCTCTTAGGCAATAACAAATTGAGATATCATGTTTAGCCACAAGATGTTGCTCCTTTCATTTAAAGTTTTCCTTTGACTTCCAAAGTTATTTAAATCCTTTCAATTTTGTTTCTATTTTATAATGAAAAACCCAGATCTTCAGTAGAAACAGAAAGTAAAGAATATCAAATAGGATTTGTTTTAGTCCATCAACTTTAAAAAATAAAATTCCAATTGGGATCCAGTTATTTTTTCAACATTTTAAAACTTCCCTGTATAGTCAGTCATCGTTGTTTCTGGAGGGAGGGCTAAAATCTCCCTTCCCTCTCCACAGGGAGTGATATGCAGGTTCTGAGGTTTTGCTTGATAAAGAAATACAGGAAACCAGAAGTTGCCTTCAAGCTTTACGTTTTTATTCAGCTGAATAGAGATGGACTCCTCTAAATGAGAGGAGCCCCAAATGACAAGAAATCCTTGTATTTATTCTTTCTAATTACATAAGCAACCCATCCAACAAAGCTGACACACATAAGATAAAGACTTCACCCAGTAAGTCTGACACCCTGTAGATTAGAAGGGAGAAAGCAGAAGTAGCTAAACGTGTTCCTTTTTGGGTGTTTTCCTAAAAATATCGTATATTCTTGGGTGGGTTACGACATGGGGTGTTTCCTTGCTGTCCTTTCATGACCCTGCAACCAGGACTCTGCAAGTGGCCAAAGAGAGAGGGACCATCTGTACGTATTCACAATTGATACTGTCCCCTAATTTCTGGTCATCAGGGGAAAAATACTTTAACAGCTTAAGTAGGTACAAAAAAGTAATTTAGGCTATTAAAAGAGGTAGATCTCGGAGACTTCCGGTTTAGTGTTGCGTCGCTGCGGATCCGTCTCCGGGGAGCTCCGGGATCGATTCTTGCTTTTTGGCTTCTTCTTGGCTGCCTGTGAGCGATTGCTGCCTGGTGGGAATAGTGATTCAAGAGAGGAATTTCTGGTGTATCCAAGGAGGTGTGGCAAGCCTCGGGGGAGCTGGAAACGACTCGAGCCGAAGCCGAAGAAGCCGGCCTCTGGCCGGCCCGAAGACTTGACAGTTTAACGCAGTTGATGGAAGAAAGAAGCGCAGTCACACAGTTACAGTAAGAGAAGAATTTATGGTGAGAATTTTGAAAGAGAGAGATACTTTAATTGGTAAAAAAACCCGATGAGTGAAGCCCTTCGTATTTTTCCCTCGTTCTGATAGAATTGGTAGCTCCAAAAAACAATATAGCGGCCAAAATCTTCGAAGGAGTAAAACGGGTGGAAGAAAGAAAGGAGAGTATCAGAAGAGTGATTACAGATTGGAAATTGGCCTTAGATACTCTCAAAATTTAACTGTATTTGTGTGGATCTAAATTTGGTTTGGGGAAAAAAAAAGTGGATGAGCAAAGAAATGGAAAAAGAGTGGAAAATTGAAAGATTATAAGATTATAAGTTAAACCCAATCGGAAGAAGGACAAACGGGAGAGCTAAGAAGCGGACATATTGAATCTTTCTCTATAACAGACTTATATTACAAAAAGAATGGTGGAAAATTTAAATCAAGAGATATATATTCCTATATTTATATCGGTGAGATTCAATTTGTATTCGACTTTGAATTGACCTTTCTGACTCTATTTGACTTTTATATTTGAATTATCTGAACATTGAATTAATATTTGAACATTAATTTCTTACCATCTTCATTGATCTGGAAAATTGAAAATTGAATCAACAATCAACAATTTATATAAAATCGAGTGAGTTTAAGAATAATATAATATAATATAAAGAGAACAAATTAATTAAAAGACTGTGTGGTGGGAGATATATTTATATATTGTTTTTCTTTTCTTTTTCCCTCTTTTTCTGAATTAATTAATTAAATAATTGTAGCATTTATATAGTAAAATATTGATTTACTATACTATTTATTACTCTATTGATTATTATATTATTGATTTAATGAAAATTTAGATAAATTAATTATTGTATTAGAGAAATATATGGTCAATTGGGAAATTATTCAAAAGGTTATTAAGGTTATTAAGACAACAACAATGTATCAATCCAAAATTACAAAAAAAAACTACAGTAATACCACAACCAACAACTCCACAAACTACTAAAAACATAGAAAGCATGTTACCCGAAAAACAAATAGATTCTCAGTCTCCTTCAATAACATTAATATCCTTACAAGAAATGATGATTAAACTTCAGGAATCGATAGATCGTAATTATGAAAAAGTGACTGGAAATATGGAAACAATGAGGGAAGACATTAAAAAAGTGGATGACAGAGTAAGTAAGATTGATGGAAAGATAGAACAATTCCAAGAGAATTTGATAAAAAACGATCAAAGAATAAAAAACATAGAAGATAAAAATGAAAAAATTGAGGCAAGAATTGATGAAACAGAGATTCATATGACAACAACTACTAAAGATATGCAAGATGCCTTATTAAACCTTGAACTAGAAAAAGCTGCCTTTTTTCTGAGATTTCAAAACATACAAGAAACTAAAGATGAAAATCTCCCTCAGATGATGGCAGAGATTATAGCAGGCATTTTGGATATCACACCACAAAAAGCAATTAAGGAGTTGGATGAAATATATCGGGTATACACAAGTTATGCCTGTCAAAATAATTTTTCCAAAAGAGGTTCATGTACGCTTCACTAAGAAAACTACAAGAGAGGAAATATATAATATAGCTAGAAAAAACACTTACACATATAAAGGAAGAGATATTACAATTCTAAAACAAATTCCAAGATGCATTAGAGAAAGAAGAAGACCTTTTCAATTTTTATCTTCCAAATTAAATAACCATAGGATTCCATTTAGATGGTTAATTCCAGAGGGTTTACTAATCACTCTATTTGACAAGAAACATAAAATAAATAATATAGAGGAAGCTAGGGATTTCTATGATCAAAATATCAAGGAAATAGAAGAATTAGAACTTAAAGAAAATAGGGAAAGAGAATGAAAGAACAAAGAAGAAATAAGCTCTGAGGATAATTTACCTGATCCAAAACCGAAAAATAAACATGGCAATGAGGAAAGAGAAGGGGCAACTACAAGAGCGCAAGCAGGCGCAAAGGGAAGAAAATAGACAGTTTAAACAATTACAAAAGGCAGAGGATGAAATAAGATTCTTATCTATAAATATTAATGGATTAAACGCACCTAAGAAAAGAAATAAAATATTTTATAATCTGATCAAACAAAATTTAGAAATTATATGTCTACAAGAGACACATGTAAAAAAAAGTCAACAACAAATATTGGAATGTTTAAAATTAGGAAAATCATTCGTATCTTTAGCCCAGGTCAAAAAACATGGAATTGTGCTATATATTAAACCATGGCTAAACCCAAAATTGATATATACAGATGAAGAAGGCAGAATTCTAATTGTTCAAATTGATCAGGGAAATAATCCTATAATGATAGCAGCAATATACGCTCCAAGTATACAACAAACTAAATTCTTTACAAAGCTTTATAAACAACTTCAAGAAATAGAAATTCAAAAATTAATTATTGGTGACTATAATGCAGTAGCGGATAGGAAAAAAGATTATAAAAGTGTGAACAAGAAAAAAATAAGGAAAATATTGCCTTCCTCTTTCATGCAGATGGCAGAAGAGTTTCAGTTAAAAGATACTTGGAGAGCTTTACACCCAGCTAATATATATTACACTTTCTTCTCACATCCATTTAAATCATGGTCAAGAATAGACATGGCTTGGGCCAATCCAGAATTTATGAAAACTCTAACGGAATCAGAAATATTACCAAGTATATGGGCCGACCATAATCCATTACTGATAAAATGGAAAGAACAAACAAAAAATATTAATAAAAGATGGACACTTTTTTTTGTGACGAGGTATATATCATTTATTTATTTGAAAAACAAAATAAAAACAATACAATGAGGGGATTACTTACAGAATTTTTAAAAATCTATACTATTGTAAATGAACTAATGGATACATACATATAAACATGCATACATACTCTTGTTGAGTTGATTATTTTGTTGACTTTCCTCTAATTTCTTTTTTTTTTTTTTTATAAAAATTCTTTTATTGAAACAATTAGCATTGAACATAAAAACATGTTATGCAGCAATCATCATGATCCCTGGTATACAATACTAAGTATTAGTCTTTGAAAACGTCTGAGTTAGTAAGCCTTTTTCCCCACTCCTCGTGTCTAGCCTCAACTATACTCCTGTTACATTTTATTTTGATTGGTGTTTCCCTTATCCGTTTCAATATTAATGTGATCAACATTAAACATAAGATCCTATTGCTAAGCAATCATCCTAGAACATAGCATACAACATTAGGTATTAATCTTTGTAACCATCTGTTTTAGTAAACGTTCTTCCCTCCTCCCTTACATCTTCAAGTATACTCCGAATACATTTTGTTTGATTGGTGTTTCTCCTATGTATGGTCTATCTACTGTATCTAGTCTATCGCATATTGTGCGTTTGCGCTTCTGAGTTGACTTCATCCCATTACTAGTGCAATCTTTTATGGTCCCCAACCCGAGATCCTGAGGTAAAAGTTTCATATCCTGAGGTAGAGATTCAGTCTACTTTAACAATATTAAAGCAAACAACGTTAGTCATAAGGTTATGTTAAGAGGCATTAGTTATAGAACATATACATTCAACATTGGGTGTTAGTTTTTGTAAACCTTTGATTTGTTAACCCTTCATCCCTCCTCCCCTCGATCCTTAGCTGAACGCCAGCTGCATTCTGTTTGATTGGTGTCTCTCTTGGATATAGTCTATCCACTGTTTCCAGTCCGTCACAAATTGTTCATTGGAGCGACTTTTCAAATATGCTGATATTTTTGCCATTTCCGCCAGATTTGTTGCTTTCACAGTCCATTCTTCAATAGGCGGTATTTCCGGATTCTTCCAGTACTGTCCCACCAATAATCTTGCTGCTGTAATTAAGTTCAAAAATAAAGTTGTCTCTGAGGTAGTGATATCCTTTGTGATCCCTAACAGAAAAGCCTGAGGTAGAAATTCTATACGCTTTTTGAAAATGGTTTGGAGTGTCCACCATATCTTCCTCCAGAATGCTTTGATTTTTCTGCATGTCCACCATATGTGGAAGTAGGTAGCCTCCCCGTCTCCGCACCTCCAGCATTTGGGCTGGGTGCCCGGGTAGATGAGTGATATTTTTTTCGGGTCTAGGTGCCATCTATAGAACATCTTGTAGAAGTTTTCCCTTAAGTGTTGCGATTTCGTGAATTCTACATTCCTCACCCAGATTTTCTCCCACGTGTCTATGGCGATAGGGTTTCCGAAGTCTTGCGCCCACTTTATCATACAGTTCTTGACTAGTTCGGTTTCAGAGTCCATTTCTATCAGAGTGCTGTACACTCGTTTGATGTGCCTAATCCCCTGTTCTCTGATCTGTTTAATTAGGTTCTCGTCGTTCTGGGAGAAGCCCTTCTTCTTGTCTTCACGCCACCTTGACTGTAGTTGTATATATGATAGCCAGTTACTTCCTATTCCTCTGTTTGCTAGCGTTGCTTGAGATTTCAAGAGGAACCTGTTTTCTTCTCCCAGTACAAGTTCACTGTAGGGCACCACTCCTTGCCCTTGGGATGTGTTCATATCCCCTGTTGCGTGTCCAGGGATCGTCCAGATGGGAATCTTGTCGTGTAGGAGGTGCTTGTATTTCTTCCAGACCCATAGCAGTGGGATTCGTAGTGGGTTCTCCTTGAAGTTCCTATCTGCCTTTTTGTCGTATACTAGGTATGCGTGCCAGCCGAATCGTAGACCATGCCCCTCAACATTCAGAACTCTATCGTTTGTCATGTTGATCCAGTCACTAACCGCCACCAACGTTGCTGCATAGTAATATAGCTTTAGATTAGGCATTTTGAGTCCCCCTCTCTCCCTTGCGTCTTGGATGATTTTTAGTTTCACCCTCGGTCTCTTGTCGTCCCAAATAAATCTGTTGATGCCTTTCTGCCAATTGTCTAAGTCCGCATCTTTCTTGAGTATGGGTAGCATTTGAAAGAGAAATAGAAATCTGGGTAATACATTCATCTTTACTGTCGCTATCCTGCCGAGCAGGGACAGACGTAGCGATTTCCACCTTTCCAGGTCTGTTTGTATCTTATTCCACAGAACCTCGTAGTTATTCTTGTATAATTTCGCATTTGTTGATTCTATCTCCACTCCTAAGTATTTGACTTTCTTGACTATTTCACAACCCGTTATTCTTTCCAGGTTCCGTTTTGCTTTGTTGTCTAGGTTTTTGACTAGCATCTTTGTTTTTGATATATTTACTTTGAAGCCTGACACCCTACCATAGTCTTCCATTATCTCCATCAATTTCCTTGCTGATTGTGCTGGTTGCGACATTGTCACCAGCAGGTCATCCGCAAAGGCACATAGTTTGTATTCTTGCTGTTTAATCTGTATGCCCTGTACATCCTCAGCCGCTCTTATTCTGTTCAGTAAAATTTCCAGTGTTAGGATAAATAGCAGGGGGGACAGCGGGCAGCCCTGTCTCGTGCCTCTCTCTATATTAAATGAGTCCGTTAAGTCTCCATTGACAATGATCTGGCCTGTTTGTTTCTGGTAAATTGCCGTTATGGAGTTGAGGAACTGTGTTCCCATTTTCATCTTCAGGACCAAGTTCGTCAGGAACGGCCAATTCAGTCTGTCGAAGGCTTTTTCTGCATCCACAAACATTAGAGCGGCAGGTATCTGGTTGTGCCTTTGCAGGTACTCTATTATGTTCAACAGCTGCCTCACGTTGGTTTTCATCTGGCGTCCTTGTATAAATCCCCTTTGGTCCGGGTGTATTGTTTTTTGTAAAACAGTCATTAGTCTATTGGCCAAAATTTTTGTGAAGATCTTATAATCTGTGTTTAGTAGTGAGATGGGCCTGTAGTTTGCGGGCTGTGTGTCGTCTTTCCCCTCCTTTGGGATTAATGAGATGTAGGCTGTTTTCCAGGATGGTGGGACCTGGCCTCCTTCTTGAATGCTGGCAAATAGCTTTCTGAGGGGTTCTAGCGTCTCATCCTGTAGATGCTTGTAGTAGGTCGCTGTTATCCCATCCGTCCCGGGCGATTTTCCTGCTTTCAGTTGTGTGATCGCTGAGTGTATTTCCTCCTTTGTGATTAAGGCATTCAGGGCTTCTCTTTGTGTGTCGGTAATCGCCTGTATCTTTTCGTTTTGTAAGAATTCATCTATCTCTTTGTCTTGTATCTTATCCTCGGCATATAGTTTCGAGTAGAACTCTGTGAAGGCTTTCTTGATGGTTTTTTGTCGGAATTCTAGTTTGCCTTTGTATTCTATCTTTTCAATTATGCGGGATTTCTGTTTCTTTCTTATAGTGTAGGCTAGCCAGCGGCCCGGTTTGTTGGCCTTGCAGAATGTCTTATGTTTTGCATATTGTATATTCCTTGCAACTTGGTCAGCCATTAACATGTCAAATTGCTTTCTTAAGATCTTGAGTCCTTCTTTGGTGACTTTGTCCTCTGGTCTTTTTATTAGTAGCCGCTCCATTTTGCTTATCTCATTTTCTAACTCTTTTCTTTTTTGTTCTTGTTGGCGACGGTGCCAGCTATTCATGGATATGAGGATCCCCCGCATGTACACCTTGCTGCCTTCCCAGATCTGTTCTATCGGCGTTCCGTTGTTCATATGTGTGTTGAAGAATTCCTTCATAGCCTTTTTGCACTCCGCCACCTTGTCTTCGTGTCTGAACAGGTTTTCATTGATTCTCCAGGATCTCCTCTGTTTCGGGCCGTGTCTTAATTCCATCCTTACAGGGTTGTGGTCTGTCAATGTCTTGGGTAGGATTTTCACCGTGTTTAGACAAGTTAGCAAGTCACTAGAAGTTAATATAAAGTCAATTCTGGAGAAGGATTGGTGTCTGCCAGAGAAGAAGGTGAATTCTTGTTCTTTGCCGTGTCTTTTCCTCCATACGTCTGTCAGTTCGAGGTCCTCCTTCATATCGAAGAAGGATTTAGGCAACTTAGAGTGTTTTTGTGGGTTCGGTGCAGTTCTTTTTTTGTCTAGAGCAGTCTCTATGACCCCGTTCCAGTCGCCCATAATGATGTAAGATCTGTAATTAAGTTGTGTTACTTTCTTGTGTAGCTTTTTGTAGAATTTGCCTTGTTGCTGGTTTGGTGCATATATGCCCAGTACTAGAATCTTCTTGTCCTCTTGTGTTATTTCAATTGCCAGGTATCTACCTTGGGGGTCGGACTCTATTAGCTTGGCCATTACATGTTTCTTTACATATATAACAATCCCATTCTTTTTTCTTGGCGCCGCTGCCACAAAGTGCGCGCCTAGTTTGTAGTTGAGCAGATATTTCTGGTCTGCTGCTCTGATGTGTGTTTCTTGTAGGCAGATTATATCGCTGTTATCTTGGTTTAGATAGTGGAGAATTTTTCTCCTTTTCTGGGGGGAGTTCAGTCCGTTCACATTCCAGGTCAAATACTTAGTTGCCATCATCTGTTGCGGGATACTTTTGCGAGACCATTTCTGTTATTTCTCCTGTTGTCTTCTTTGGTCCCATTCCCATGATATCCGGATTGCTGCTCATATTGGTTTGTGTGGTCTTGCTTTGCTGGTCTGTGTGTTTGGTAGTGGAGCCTGGTAGCCTGTCTTCTGTAGGCTGTCTTGCTGCCTTGTTTTTGTTGCTCCTTGCTCTCTGTGCCCTCGCCTCTCTAGGTTTTCCAATCATTTCCTCTGCCACTGCCCTGATCTGTGTCTCTGCGCTGTTTGCTCGTTGGCCTCGATCCCTCCCGCTTTCCCGTGGTCTATCTGCGTCTTCTCCCGCGGTGGGTTGAAGGCCTCCCGACTTCAGTTCCTTTTCGAGGAAGTCTTTGGCTTTCTGGACCGAGGTCAAGTAGTGTCTCTTGTTTCTATAGGAAAGTGACAGTCCTGTTGGGGTTTCCCACCGGTATCGCAGTGCACGCGATCTCAGTTCTGTGGTCAGGAATTTGTAGTCCTTTCTGTCTCTCAGCATCGCCTGAGGGATCTCTTTCAGAACCTTCACTTCCTGTTCCTCTATGTAGAATGCCTTGTTATAGGAAGTGGCAGAGATGTGGTTCCGGAGCCTCTGTGTTGTGAAGTGGATGACCACGTCCCTTGGTTGCTGCCTGTTCACTGCCCTCCAGGCGCCCACTCTGTAGATTTTTTCGATTTGCCCCCCAATCTCATTGGCGCTCCTGCCCAGGAATGTTGCCAGTGCCTCTACAAAGGTCCTGAGCAGGCTTTCTTGGGTTTCGTATGTTGTCTCCTTCCACCCTCTGAATCTGATCGCGAATGACAGTTGCCAGAATTGCATCATGGTCGACTGGTCCTGAACCTCAGCAGTCTGTCCCTCTATGCAGTTTTCCACTTCTTTCATCATCTTTTCCGTATTCTCCCTTGTTTCTTGGAGGTTCTTGTAATGTGTTTGCATTGCCTCCTTCATTTGTTCCAGGTTTGTGGCCACCGCTTTGCGTTGTTCTTCCCACTTTCTCTCCAGGTCTCTCCCTTGGTCCGCCAGCATCCTTTCCATGTTTTTGTATCTTTCCTCCATCGTCTGTTCTGCCTCTATGCGTCCTTTCTCCGTCTTCGCACTCATTTCTGCCAATTTTCTCTCCATGCCCTCCATCCTTGCCACCATCGTCGCTATCGTCTCATTTAGTGTCTAAATCGTCTCTTGTAGTTCTTGGATCATGCGTGTTGTTGTGGAGTCATGGGTTGGAGTTTGGGTCTGGGGGCCTGTAGTTGGGTGGGGGGGTGTGGGGATGGGGATGGGTGGGGTATTGCCTGGCTGATTAGAGGGCTGGGCCGGGGAGGATGCAGCTCCCTTTGTGTGTGGTGTCTTGGCCTGTTTTGTCCGTCTGGCTGCCATTTTGAGCTTATCCACCCTTAGAGCCACCCCTTAATGTTGAGAGTTGTGGGAGAATTGTTTCTGTGTAGGATTGTCAAGCTGATAGGATAGATTGGGTCTAATTCTTCTGTGTAAAGTTAGCAAGTGGTCATGTCTTACAGTTCATATGCTACCAGCAAACTAATAGTCCAATAAGGGGTGTAATTTCTCTCCCAATACGCTTTGCAAAACTGGCAGGGATGGCACCAAGTTGAGTGGGTCTGGGGCCTGTGCAAGTGGCCCCCTTCTCCAGGCAACGGTTAGGCTCTAGTCGTGACTAGTCTTCAGGCACTTAAATAGTCAGTCTTTAGGCCCTCGAGTAGTTTCTTTTGTTCTGGGGCCTCACCTCAGTCAGAGGAAATTAGCCCTCCTCCCAAACTTTTGAATCCCCCAAGCTCGCTTCAGGCACTTAAATAGTCAGTCTTTAGGCCCTCGAGTAGTTTCTTTTGTTCTGGGGCCTCACCTCAGTCAGAGGAAATTAGCCCTCCTCCCAAACTTTTGAGTCCCCCAAGCTCGCTTCAGGCACTTAAATAGACAGTCTTTAGGCCCTCGAGTAGTTTCTTTTGTTCTGGGGCCTCACCTCAGTCAGAGGAAATTAGCCCTCCTCCCAAACTTTTGAATCCCCCAAGCTCGCTGCCCGCTGTGGGGGAGGAGGAACGGTGTTTCTGTGGGGCCTTTCCCCCCTTTCTTCCTTGCCGCTCGCCCGCTCGGTCTTCTCCTCCTCAGCCCGCCCGGGTCTTCCTTGCTGCCTCTGGTACCTTATTTGGGTCCCGCAGCTGGTCTCTCCCGGCGGCTGGCGTCTCTCGGCTCGCTGCTCGACCCTCGTTGCTGTCCGCTGTCCCGGTCTGCCTTGCCTCTTGAGCTTCGTCCGCTGGTCTTACCCGGTTCATTCGATCCTCCCGGGGGGGGGGGCTCCGCAGGTCTCGCTGACGCTGCTCGCCATCTTCTCCCCGCTTCCGCTGGCTCTGTTCGGCTGCGCGGCTTTGCGGTGTCGCGGTTTCTTCAGCTCCGTCGGCGTCCGCTTCTTTGGGGCCTGCCGGCCGGCCGGCCACCGCCTGCGTCCTCGGCCCCGTCCGCTGTCTTCCCGGGCTCTTCCGCGCTACTTTCGGCCCTGTCCGGGCGCGCCGGTGTTCCTCTTTGGAAGCACCCTCTTTTCTGGTGCTTCCCTTTCGCGGTAGTTGGTTTTTTTTCCCCGTTAAAAAAAGCGAGCCCCGTTCCGGAGCTTCGCTTAGATGTCTCCGGTCCTCATGACCGGAAACCGCCTCACCGTTTTCAAGATGGACACTTAATCAGATGATAATTAAAGAAAAAGATTATATTATAATGATGCAAAAAGAACTTAATTTTTTTTAGAGATAAACAACAATGAAAACACAACAATATTAAATCTATGGGATACTATGAAAGCGTACATACGAGGACTCTCAATCTCATATTCATCCTTCTATAACAAAATAAAACGGAAAAATATAGAAGAATTAATAGAGAAAATAAATAATCTGGAAAAACAACTACACAGAGACTCTTCAAATGTTAAAATATTAGAAGAATTAAATACTAATAAACATAAAATAAATCTCATTACACAAAATGAAATGATAAAAAATTTAAAAGCCACAAAACAAAATTTTTTTGAACATGCAAATAAACTGGGTAGATGGTTGGCTCATAAAATAGCAAAACAAAAAATAGAAATATAGAAATTTTAACGGACCATAAGGATGAAAGACAAAATAATGCTCAGAAAAAGAAAGATATAATAATTGATTTCTATTCCAATTTATATTAAAAAGAGGATACTGAACAAAGAAAAATTGTTGAATATTTAGAACAAACTGATTTACCAAAAGTTACAGAAAAAGAAAGAGCAATGTTAAATAAAAAAATAACTTTGGAAGAGCTAAAAAATGTGATACAGGCTCAAAAAAATAATAAATCTCCTGGTCCAGATGGTATTCCATCAGAATTATATAAAGCTTTAATAGATCTCTTGGCACCATTGATTCTGGAACTATTTAATTATGTTTTAGACAAAAGTAAAATACCAGAATCATGGAAAGATGCATACATTAGTTTAATACCCAAAGACTTAACTAACAAACATCAAATTCAAAATTATCGCCCAATTTCACTTTCAAACACAGACTATAAAATATTTGCAGCAATTATGGCAGCGAGGTTTAAAAAAATACTGAATACATTTATCCATCCTGATCAAAATGGTTTTCTACCCCATAGACATATTAGAAATAATACAAGAACAATACTGAATGCAATAGAATATTATGACCTACATATTGAGAAGCAGGTTGCACTTATTCTGGTGGATGCAGAAAAAGCTTTTGATAAGATAAATTGGCCCTTTTTTATCACACAATTAAATAAAATGGAATTCGGAAGTAAATTTACAAATTTAATCAAAGTAATATATAGTCAACAATTTGCTAAAATTATTATAAATTCAGATTTAACAAACAAAATTAAAATAGAAAAAGGGGTTCGACAAGGCTGTCCTTTAGCTCCTTTGATATTTATTCTCGCTTTAGAAGCTTTGTTAATAAATGTAAGGAGAAAGGAAGAAATCAAAGGATTAAAGATAAGAAAAGAAGAATATAAAGTACAAGCATATGCAGACAATATGGCTTTTATAGCAGAGGACCCCTTAGAAACAGCTTTAATTTTAATAGAAGAAATTGAAAGATTTGGTCATGTGGCGGGCTTAAAAATTAATAAAAATAAAACTAAAATAATAACCAAAAATATGAATTCCAATTTAAACCAAGAATTAGAAAATATTTTAGAAATAAAAACGGTAAAGAAAGCCAAATATCTGGGATTAACACTTTCGGCTAAATGTAGTAAAATTAAAAAAGATAATTATGATGCAGTAGTAAAAAAGATAAGTGCAGATTTGGATAAATGGTCTAAGCTCCAGATATCACTATTAGGGAAGATCGCAATAATAAAAATAAATGTGCTCCCAAAGCTATTGTATTTATTCTAAACAGCTCCAATTAAGTTAAATAAAGTTTTTTTTGATAAATTAAATAAAATTATACATAAATTTATATGGGTTAAAAGGAAAGCAAGAATTAAACTCAAACACTTACAAGATCATAAATCAAGGGGAGGAATGGGGCTTCCAAATTGGAAATTATATTATATAGCAGTTGCACTAGTTTGGATTAAAGACTGGATAGAACTTAGAAATAGGAGAATACTACTTTTAGAAGGCTTTAATCTTGAATTTGGTTGGCATTCTTTTTTATTTGGGACAAAAAATAAATCATACGTATACTTCAAACAACACTATATAAGGAAAAATTTGTTAGCAATCTGGTTTCAAATTAAAAGACAATTCTATATTAAGATACCTAGATGGTTTTCTCCTAATGAATCTATAACCTACCCTAATTTATTAAATCCTAATACAATAATAACATATCATCAAATTTTAACAGAAGATAACCAATTAATTTCGATTCAAAGTTTAAAAGAAAAAGGAATTATTTTAGATTGGATGCAATATTTTCAAATTAACTCAAAATATATAGAAGACCAAAAAAGGTATGGATTTCAAAAAGCAAACAATTTAGATAAAATATTATTTGGAACGGATCAAAAACTCATCTCCAAAATATATAAATTTCTATTATATGATGAAATGTTAGAAGAAGAAGTTAAAGGTAATATGATCGCATGGGCAAAAAATATAGGAAACACAATTTATTTGGCAGAATGGGAAAAAATCTGGAATGTTAATTATAAACTTACTATCTCATCTGCCTATAAAGAGAACATTCTTAAAATGTTTTACCGTTGGCATCTCCCCCCAGCTCAACTGACAAAAATGTTTTCCAATACATCCCCCAAGTGCTGGAAGTGTAAAGTTAAAATTGGAACATATTATCACCTCTGGTGGACTTGTACACTGGCTAAAAATTTTTGGAAAAAAATTAAAAAATATCTGGAACAAATTATTGCCCAAACAATTCCAATGAATCCTGAATTATTTTTATTAGGAATAATAAGATACAAAATAACTAAAGAAGACAGATATCTAATAATACATATAATTACAGCCACCAGATTAGTTTATGCCCAGAACTGGAAACTTGAAAAAACTCCATCAACCTTAAATTTGATTAACAAAATAAATGAAGTAGCTGAGATGAACAAATTAACTCTCAAAATACAGAATAAAGAAGACACATTATTTCATAAGACCTGGAATAAATGGTACGAATGGTTACAGAAGAAAAAATATTTGGAACCCTAAAAAAGTAAACAAAGTGTAATAATAAACAAGATATAGATGACAATTTTATTCATCCTCTGACCTAAATGTATTTTAATTTTTATTGATACACTTTTATAAGAATCCCGAAAATCAAGACACATCACCTAAACTGAAATATTTGATACTTTTCTCTAGATAATTAAAGATAGAAAATATATGATATGTATAATTGTTAAACTGTATATACTCATTCTTTGATTTAAATGTATTTTAATTTTATTGACATATTTTTATAATTGCTGAACTATACATATTCATCTAATTTATATGATACAATTATATTACATTTCTTATAGATTTAAGAATAAGACTGTACATAAATAAGAATCAACTAATAGTTGATACGATTGTTAAATGTTGCTTGTTTATAACTATAGATATTAATTTAAGATATAATTTCTGTCTACTTGTGTGTGATGTTTCTTTTTTATGTCTATGTTTTATGTACCGTACATTTTCATTTTTGTACTTTTAAAGTTTGTAAATATTCAATAAAGTTTATTTAAAAAAAAAAAGAAATATTGGCTAAAAACAGTTGTATTATCACCAACATCCATCACAGTAAACTGAACTTAATAGGCTGTCCAATATCACATGTCATGAGAACAATATTGTAAATAAAGATTTTTTTTTGTGGAAAAAAAAGAGGTAGATCTCACCCAGTCTCTTCCATGCTGCTTTAAAGTTGCCAGATGGTGAGTGTGACTTCGGTTGTTTGCAGCCTAGTGACGAGCCATATTACTATGGCCGGTCTTTTGTCTGCCAGTTTGGAGGGTTGTGCCGGCTTCTAGCGGGAGAGCTACCACTCTCCCGCGATCCAGCAAAGGCCCCTCCTTGCTGGTCGCCTCTACGGGGTGACTTTCGACCCTTTTCAGGGTCCGCCAGCGATGCAAAACTGGATGAGGAAGATGGAGCTTGTCTTTCAAACATTCATGGCAGCTGCCTCGGCAAACCAGAAGTTCTGTCCAGAATAGTTATTTTTTTGTTTTTTTTTTCTCCAATTGTGTCTGATTCTCAGAGACTGCTTGGACAAATCTCCACAGTTTTCTGGCAAGGTTTTTCAGAAGTGGTTTGCCATTATCTCCTACTTAAAGCTGAGAAAACATGGCTAGCCCAAGGTCACCCAATTGGTTTCATCCTCAAGGCAAAATTAGAACTCACAGTCTCCCAGTTTCTAGCCTGCTGCCTTAACCATTATAACAAAATTTGCTCCCACATTGTCCGCACCGATCTATAAAGAGGGTTTCACACACTTGGACCCAACACTATTGCCTTATTTGCCTGATAAACTTTTGAACACTGACTTATAGCCTCTGGTTTTTGACCTGAACAAGAAATGAACCAAAGTAGAGAATTCCTGCAACAGAGGGGGAAAAGGTTTTTTTTCCTTCTAATTTTTTACTCCCTGCAGCACCTTTGTAACTGGGTGAAGCTGATTATGTCATGGACAAGGGGTTGTATATTTCAACTTTTGCAAGAAAGGGGCCTGTTTTACTTTCCCAAACATTTGCTGTATTGGAAATCTCAGGGCATTTTAATATTTTAATAATTGAGTGTCAAGGAAGGAGGAGAGGAAAGCAGACAGAAAATGTTTTTTTAAAAAATATTTTTATTAAGTTTTACAAAATTTTTACATACAAAAAAAAGAGATAATAACTCAACTGATAACAATCATATAACACATTTACCAAACAATCCAATTAACTGCTCGGTACCCCCCCACCACATCCTCCTACATCTAAACTTCCCCCTCGTCTTTCCATCTAACTACTTACTTTCTCCTTTCTTTACATCTCTCCTCCTCCCACCTCTATCCCCCATCTTCACCCTCTTACCCTCTTCCTACGTACCTCAACCTTCACTCCTCCTTCCTCTCCTCCAATGTGGTGCCCAGAGGCCACCCGAGCAATACTTTAATACCTACAAACATAATCCCATATCACCCCCAAATACAGTTGAGAAAACATAATATAACATTTATTAAATCCCTCCCTCCTCCCCCCCCGGCTTCCCAGAGTGAATACAGAGTAAGAACGCAAGAAACCCCACTAAGCTACTATTATATAACTATTTAACTATATACCAAATATAATTCCTTCAATTGATATTTCTTTTGTGTATAGTCTATCCATTTTTTCCAATCCATCATAAATTCTTCATTTGAGTGGTTCTTCAAGTATGCAGATATCTTAGCCATTTCCACCAAATTTGCAACTTTTAACGTCCATTCTTCAATAGATGGTATTTCAGATGTCTTCCAATATTGTCCCACCAGCAGTCCTGCTGCCGTAGTCAAATTCAAAATCAGCTTAGTCTCTATGGTTGTACAATCTTTTGTAATGCCCAACAAAAATAACTGTGGTGAAAATTCAATACGTTTTTTCAATATATTTTGAAGGATCCACCATATTTTTATCCAAAAAGCCTTAATTTTTTTACAAGTCCACCAAATGTGAAAATAAGTAGCATCCATGGAATCACATCTCCAACACTTGGGTTGCATATTTGGGTACATAATTGATAATTTTTTTGGGTCTAAATGCCATCTATAAAACATTTTATACAAATTTTCTCTTAAATGCTGTGCTTGTGTAAATTTTACATTTTTCACCCATATCCTTTTCCAAGTTTCCATCGTAATTGAATATCCAAAATTACCTTCCCACTTAATCATACAATCTTTAACTAATTCGTTTCCAGAATCAATTTCAATTAATACATCATATAATCTTTTAATGTGCATAGTTCTTTGATCTCTAACTTGTTTAATTAATTTTTCATCCTCTGAGGAAAAACCCATCTTGACATCTTTATACCATCTATCCTGAAGTTGTACATGTGAGTACCAATTGTGAGCTAATCCTTCTTCCTTTAGCCTATTTAGTGATTTCAGTTCTAAGTTATTTCCTTCTTTAATTAAAAGCTTCTCATAGGGCACCACATCTTGATTTTGTTTTCTATTTACACTCTCTATTGCATGCCTGGGAACTGTCCATAAAGGGATTTTCCCATTTAACTTATAATAATACTTTTTCCAGACACGCAGCAGAGAATTTCTTAATAAATGCTCTTTAAAGCTCCTATCCAACTTTTTATCATAAACTAAATACGCATGAAACCCATACAGTAACCCATACCCTTCTATATTCAATATTCTTTCATTAGTTAAGTTAATCCAATCACTTATTGCTACTAGAACTGCTGCATTGTAATATAGCTTAAAATTAGGCATTTTCAAACCACCTCTCTCTCTTATATCTTGAATAATTTTTAATTTAACCCTCGGTTTCTTGCCATCCCAGATAAATCTATTGATACCTTTCTGCCACTCATCTAAATTCCCATCCTTTTTAAGTATTGGTAGCATTTGAAAGAAAAATAAAAATTTCGGCAATATATTCATTTTGACTGCAGCTATCCTACCCAACATAGACAAATGTAATTTTTTCCAATTTTCCAATTCTATTTGTACCTTATTCCATAAAAGTTCATAATTATTCTTATATAGTTTCCCATTTGAAGCTTCTATAAAAATTCCTAGATATTTGACTTTCTTAACTATCTCACAACCCGTTATTCTTTCCAAATCTTGTTTTGATTTATCATCTAAATTTTTAACCAACATCTTTGTCTTAGATAAATTTAATTTAAAACCTGATACTCTTCCATAATTTCGAATAATCTCCATCAATTTCTGAGCCGACTGTATTGGCTGGGTCAGAATCACAAGTAGGTCGTCCGCAAAAGCACATAATCTATAATCATGTTGTCTAATTTGTACTCCTTTTAATTAATCTGAAGCTCTGATCCTATTCAGTAACACCTCTAAAGTTAAGACAAACAGTAAAGGGGATAAAGGACAACCCTGCCTAGTACCTTTCTCTATATTGAATGAGTCTGTTAATTGTCCATTCACAATAATCTGTCCTGTCTGTTTCTGATAAACTGCTGATATAGAGTTAAAAAACTGATCCCCCATTCCCATCTTAACAACAAGTCTTTTCAAAAATGCCCAATTCAGTCTATCAAAAGCTTTTTCTGCATCCAAAAACATTAAAACTGCCGGCACTTGAATATGTTTATCCAAATATTCCAATATATTAACAAGCTGTCTGACATTAGTTTTCATCTGCCTCCCTTGTAAAAAATCAGTTTGATCTGAGTGAATTATTTGAGTTAAAACTGTCATTAATCTATTGGCCAAAACTTTTGCAAATATCTTATAATCTGTATTTAGCAACGAAATAGGTCTAAAATTTTCTACTTGAACATTATCTTTTCCCTCTTTAGGAATCAAGGAGACATAAGCCGTTTTCCATGAAGGTGGAACCCGGCCACCCTCTTGTATATTTACAAATAACTCTCTCAAAGGTTCCACCATTTCCTCTTGCAGACATTTATAATAAATTGCTGTTAAACCATCAGTTCCTGGAGATTTACCCGTTTTCAATTGCTTAATTGCAGCAATAATTTCTTTTGATGTAATCCGTGCATTTAATCTATCTCTTTGTTCCAACGTAATTTTCAAAACATTTTGATTTTGTAAAAAGGCATCAATCTCTTTCTCTTGAACTTTCCCTTCAGAATATAATTTGGTGTAGAACTCTAGGAAAGCTTTTTTAATAAGTTCTTGTTGAAATACTTCTTGTCCCTTATATTCTACCTTCTCAATTATTCGGGATTTTTGTTTTTTCCTTAATGTGTAAGCCAACCATCTGCCAGGTTTATTAGCATTAAAAAATGTATTGTGTTTAGCATATTGTAAGTTCCTGGCAACTTGGTCAGTCATCAATATATGAAATTGTTTCCGTAAAATCTTGATCCCTTCTTTAATGTTACTATCATCTGGTTTCTTTATTAATAATAACTCTTTTTTCCTTATTTCCGCTTCTAAAACTCTCCTTTTTTCTTCTTGTTTACGTCTATACCTTATATTCATTTCAATTAAAATACCACGCATATGAGCTTTACTAGAGTCCCACACCGTTTCTATTGTCGTTTCCCTATTCATATTCAACATAAAAAATTCCTTCATAGCCTTTTTACATTCTTCCACGTTCATATCATATTTAAACAGATTTTCATTAATTCTCCAAGATCTTCTAGAAGACTGACCAGTCCTTAGTTCCATCATAACCGGGTTGTGGTCTACCTATTGTTAATCAAGTATTTCTGATCAGAAATTCTAATATGAGTTTCTTGTAAGCAGATTACATCATTTTTACATTGCTTCAAATAATGAAATATCTTCTTCCTTTTCTGTGGAGAATTTAGACCATTCACATTCCATGTCAAATATTTATTTGACATGACCTTTTTGTAGAAGCTTCTGCAAGGCCAGATCAACTTCTTCCTTCCTCTTAGGCCTTGCTCCCATGGCTTCCAAAGATGTCGATGCAACTTGCTTTGTATAAACTGATTGTACTTTATTCTTTGTAGTTTCACGTATAGGCCTTTGCTCTTTAGCTTTCTCTGCATCCAAAGGTTGGAAAATATCAATACACTGCACTGGCTGCTCAGCTACGACTCCTTTATCCATATCCAACATTGAAATTAGCTGAGGTTCCATAAGTTGTAGTGATTCTATGTCTTTTACAAGAACCGCCCTCTTAGGTCTTGGAGAAGTAGATTTACCAGCCATCAGTATATTCTCAAAAAAATCTCTCGCTTTAGCAACTGTAATCAAACGGTATCTGTTATTTTGAAAAAAGAGGGAAAGTCCAGTTGGAGCCTCCCATCTATATTGTATCTCTCTTTTTTTAAGTTCCTCTGTCAAAAATGCATAATCTTTCCTTGATCTCAACATTTTGGGAGGTATCTCCTTCAACACCTGTACTTCTTGACCAGCAACACTTAATTGTTTATTATAGGCTTTAGTAAGAACCCAATTTCTAAATTTTCTTGTGCTAAAATATATCACAATGTCTCTGGGCAAGTTTCTTTGTGCTGCTATACGTGAATTCATCCTAAATATTCGCTCAATTTGCCAGGCAACATTTTGAGCTCCCTCTTCCAGAAAAATTGCCAAAGCTTCAACAAAAATTTTTCTTAACTCTTCTTGGTTCTCCTTTGGATTTTCTTTAAATCCTCTAATTCTAACAGCCATCTGCATCTCATTATACTGTATCATAACAGCCTGATCCTGAAGATCGCTTTTAATCTCCTCTATTTTTTCCTCCATCTGTTGCTCCACACCTTCCAACTTTTCTTCCACTCCCACAGTATATTCCCAGACCCCTTTAATGGCCTCAACAATATCTTCTCTTATCTCCATTTTACTAGTTTGTATCATACCTCTTAAGTCTTCTGTGTGTTCTTCCATCCTTTTCTCCAACATATCAGTCTGTGCGGATAGTGCGGTAGATAATGCAGCCTGCAAGTCTTTCATTGTAAGCATTTCTGGGGAGGATTGTTTAGGAGCAGGGGCTTGAGATTCTGTCGGAATCAAAGATGCAGAGGCTGAAGAGGCAGGCAAAGTACTTGATTGTGATTTAGGTACAGCCGCCTTCGCTATTGCTGCCTTCTGTCTCGTCGTCATTTTTTTTAAAAGGGAAAAAAAACCCTTTAATTAAAAAGGTAAAAATTTAATTGCCAAATTTTCCTCTCTTCTTACTTTCTTTTAAGTTCCAATTCACAATATCGTTTAAAAAGTATTTCAAATCAAAATGGTTTCTCTGTCTTTACTTCCGAGAGAGAACAAAGAAAATTCAGTTTCACTTTCCATCACTTTCACTAGGCAGGAAGAACTATCGCCATTTTGAAAGGATTATGTTGATTCCAAGAAAGTTATAAGTAGAAAGACAGAAACAAAGTAACAAAATACTTGCAATTCACTAAAAACTCCTGTATTCACTCCGTCTGTAGAAAGTCTCTGTTATTTCTTTCTTAAAAGCAGAGGTGGTCGCGACATCTTTTTCTGTCAGCTGACAGAAGCGTCTCTGGGCAGGAGCATTTCAAGTGCCTAGGGAGCACACCCTCTTAGTCCCTGAAAAGTATTTTCCAGGGCTTTCAGAGGGGCTCAACCTTGCTCTTGAAGCTCTTCACCTCTTCTTCACCCGAAGAGGGGATTTTTCACTGTGACAAACAGCTGATGGTCGCTGTTTTTAGCGGCTTTACACACCCAGGGAACGGAGCCTCACGGAGAAGACTCTAGCGACGCCGGCGGTGCCACCGGAAGCCAGAAAATGTTGTTAGCACAAACCTTCAGCCAAGGAGAGATGGATCAATCCTCCATGCTGATCAGACAATGAAGAATATAGACAATTTGAAATGGGGTGGAAAGGATTAACTTATTCAATATGCAGCTGCGCGAGCAGTTGTGGGCCTTCCGTGTTGTGCCCACATTTCACCAACACTCCGCATGCTGCATTGGTTGCCTATTGGTCTGCGAGCCCAATTCAAGGTGTTGGTTATCACCTATAAAGCCCTTCATGGCATGGAACCAGGATACTTACGGGACCGCCTTCTGCCACATACTTCTCTATGACCAGTGAGAGCGCACAGGGTTGGTCTCCTCCGGGTCCCGTTAGCGAAACAATGTCATTTGGCGGGCCCTAGGGGAGGGCCTTCTCTGTTGTGGCGCCCACCCTCTGGAACCAACTGCCTCCTGAAGTTCGCGTTTCTCCGACTCTCCCAGCCTTTCGGAAAAATCTAAAAACTCATCTTTGCCGGCAGGCCTGGGGATGACTGTGGTTGATTGTTGAATTGAATGTGTGTTTTTTTTATTGATTTTTTTTAGATATATTTGTTTGGGTTTTTTATGGTATTTCACTGTTATATATATGTTGTTAGCCGCTCCGAGTCCCTTGGAGAGGAGCGGCATACAAACCCAAATAAAATAAATGAATAAATAAATATCTGTGAAAAAAAAATAGAGCAAAAATATGTACTTGGGCTCATGTGTATATGAAATAACCCCTTCGGTGTCATAAAGACTTTTTCAATCATATTTTTCAAATTTTTATTTTCAAAACCATATGCTAGCGATACTATACATTTGATGACAAAGTGCTTTTCATATATCACCATATATAGACATATTAGACAAGTCATGTGATCCACAGACAACACTGATCATATATTTGAAGGGCATAGATGGAAGCTGATTTCCTGAATCAGGAAATAAATAATGCAAATCCAGGTTGCTGAATCTGTTAATGGATGCAGGAAAGGAAGAAGCAGGCAACAAAATACATACAAATTTCAATGAGCACTATTGTAAAAATAATCCAATATTTTTTTTAAAAAAACTCCAAGACACTAAATAAAAGACACTAAATATATTCCTCCTATCATTGGGTTAATGGAAGGGTACATCAGCATAAATTCAACACATTCAAAGGTTGCGTGAGTGTTAAACATAACAAGGTGGTGGTCATAATATGTGACTGAAGCCCTGCCCCTTTTTCACATGTTTGACTTAGCTGCCATCTTGACATCCCTTTATTCCTAATGCCACAAATCCAAATTTTCAAGGCTTGATAAAAGGTGCCACAACAAAAATGACTTCTCCCTTGAGGCCTCATCAACCAACTCTTTCTAGCCGCCATTACCTGAAGCATACTCATTCTTCCAGATCACATAGGATATGTAATAACAATTTTACTATTATTACATTACACATAATCATTATTCAGTTATATAATTTATATAATTTCCACAAGCCTCTCAATGTCATGTTAAGCATCCAGTATTAACCTGCCAAATCTTGAGTCAACTTGGTACAAAGGTTTATGCAACTGAACTAAGAGGAAAAAAATAGGAAAAATGAGGGTTAAAATTGCTAGCAGAATATGCTAGCTTTGTAATGGCTAATTACTGCCACACCTTTTGCTCTGTGAAAGTGTGGCTCTAAGATTTCTAGCATGCTATCCAGCAAGTGCTTCATGAACTCAAGAACTCTAACCCCATTTCCAGAGAAGGTTGCCTCTGATCAGTTATCCCCTTAAGAATATCTTTTTCTCTAACATGTTATCTATTCAGTCCAAGTTGGCCACAATTTCATTGGAATTTCTTTGGGGGGAGGAAGGGTTGAATAAACTTTGTTCATAGATTTATTTCTTGAGTGTTAATTAGTAACAAGATACGCACCCTCAGTGTGTTCTTTGTCATGTGACAGATGATTTCTCTATAAATGTATTAGCTTCACTTACAAAGCCAACTGAATCTCTAGCTTACCCATCTGTGGTCTTAGAACAGCACAACTATGGATCAAAAATACTTCAGCAAATTTATAGATGAGAAGCTGGAAGAAACTGAAAAGGCTGCTCCTTCAGAACGGATGTTTATGTATGATGGGGTATTATATCCTGCTATGATCACCTGTGTGGAAACTCTGAAAAGGGTTCATACTTTTAGAGCTTGGCAAGATGATGTCATATTAGTGGCATACCCCAAAACAGGTAAGCATTACAATTTTGCAAGGAATGCTATTGTCTCTGAACACATAGAATACAGAATCATACGGCTGGGAGGAACCTTGGAGGTCTTCTAGTCCAGCCCTCTTCTCTAGGCAGGAGAATGTATACCATCCTGGTTAAATTGTATGCATGTTTGATAGTTTCTTTAGTGTTTCTAACAGAATTCCTGTTAAATAAAAACTAGCAGATCCCAGAGCAGTAGACATTTTATTATGATAGGTTAAATAATTTCTCTTTGTGAAATCTTTCACTGATTACTATGTTTAAGATGAATATTCTTGACTTTCTCTGTGTTTCCAGAAATACAGAAGTCATAGAATGAAATTGGCATTTTTGCTTAAAATAATCAGCAATATGAAAACTTCAGTACTGTAACTCTGAAAATGTCAATTACATATTTTCCAAATCAATCCATGCAATGTATAAAAATACATAAACAAAAGTTGTAAAATTCATTTCCTTATTGTTTGTATAATATTGAAAAATGACTTTATTATGTTCTTAGCAGGCCAAAACACTGGTATATTGATAAATTCTGTATATTGGGAATATATCCCAAAAGAATTACATATAACACATATCTAGTCTAGTTTGATATTAAATTCTTACTCAACAACTCTACATGCTTAAAGTTACTATGCTTGCAACAGACATCAGAGCTGCACCCTCCTCTCATTCTTTTTGAAGATTCATGCACAATGTTTATTCTTTTCTTGTTTATGTTTTCAACTTTGATATGGTTGAAATGGCCTTGGGTCAAGATATGTACCCTTATATATCAAGTGACAACATTTCTGCATTTCTTCAGGTTCCAGCTGGATTAGGGAGATTTTAACAGAGCTGGAAATTGCTTCTGGAAAATATGATGAAGATGAACAGAAGCGAAGGCAGCAAATACTGCAAGAATTATCACTATTGCCTTATTTCGAATTTGGAGATCCAGAAAGATTTGAGGTTAGAAATCAGAGAAATACTCCATAGCTTCCGTCAAGTGGCAGGAAAGTTGTATAAAAGATTTACAAGCTGAGAAGGGTTTGTAAACAGGAGTGCTATTTTTATAAAGTAGAGCACCTTGAGACTTCACAAGGTGAAATTCATTCATTAGAAAAGAAAAGAGCTGGATGGGTGCAAGAGAAAAATAGGGATGTTTGTGTGAGGTCTCTATGTTCAGCTCACAGTAAAGATTTATTGTAGATCATTGGCACTCTACTACAAACAAAGCCCTTAAATATCATAACATTAAACTATAAGAAATAAACTAAAGTAGGGGCTGGCATCCTTGTAACACTCATCTAAATGTGTATGTATTGATGGGAAATGGTGACAGAACACACAAGGAAGCCACCACTGACATCAAGACCCAAGTCAGCAGAGACAACTTTTTTAGTTTTTCTGGTTTGTTTTTTAGGTGAATTAATTCTATTCCAAAGCTTAGCCAGCCTTATTTAGTGTTATTTCCAATGAATATAGAGTGAAATTGCATTTTGAGTTTTGATAATATGCCAACAAATACCAGTGGTAAACACCCACACATTGCCGAGACAAACAAATTAAAAAAAAGGACTTGAATTGAAGATTGTCTGAGATTTTCAGCTTGTCCTTATTTTAAAATATTTCATGTTGCTCTGTATCTTATCATGAATACCTAGTTCAACTCATGCCCTTTTTCATAGACTATTATAGAAAAAAATGCATTTTATCAATAACAGTCATATAACTTAAATCCAAGTGTCCATTCCACATCTGAAAAATTTCCTCAATCTATATCCTTATTACACTGATGGAAACCATATCCATTTGTCTGGTATGAATTAAGGGACCATTGTATCCAACCAAGATTTCCATGTCAACCGAAAAGTTGTAGACTGCTTTATTGAACATATTGGACACAATTTAGCAAGGGAGATTTGGCCTGAAACTGTTTTCAGTGATTTATTTCTATTAGTTGAAATGAGATGCCACTGTTTGCACGACAAGAAAAAGCATATTTAATAATAATAATAATAATAATAATAATAATAATAATAAATAAATAAAGTTGGAAGGGACCTTGGAGGTCATCGAATCCACCCCCTGTTCAGGCAGGAAACCCTACACCATTTCGGACAAATGGCTGTCCAGTCTCTTATTAAAAACCTCCAGTGTTGGAGCATTCACCGCTTCTGGAGGCAGGTTGTTCCATTGGTTAATTGTTCTAACTGTCAGGAAGTTTCTCCTTAGTTCTAGGTTGCTTCTCTCCTTGATTAGTTTCCACCCGTTGCTTCTTGTGCTGCCTTCAGGTGCTTTGGAGAATAGCTTGACTCCCTCTTCTTTGTGGCAGCCCCTGAGATATTGGAACACTGCTATCATGTCCCACCTCGTCCTTCTCTTCATTAAACTAGACATACCCAATTCCATCAACCTTTCCTTATATGTTTTAGACTCCAGGTCCCTAATCATCTTTGTTGCTCTTCTCTGTACTCTTTCTAGAGTCTCAACATCTTTTTTTACATCATGGTGACCAAAACTGGATGCAGTATTCCAAGTGTGGCCTTACTGGGTTCATGAGATTGTCAATGTCTCTTTGAGGGAGGGGTCCTTTCTGGCTCCCTGCAAGGAGGCAATTGTGCGCCCCCTCCTCAAGAAGCCTTCCCTTGACCCAGCTGTGTTAAACAACTATCGTCTTGTCTCCAATCTTCCCTTTATAGGGAAGGTTGTTGAGAAGGTGCTGTCACTCCAGCTCCAATGGTCCTTGGATGAGGCCGATTATCTGGGCCCTCAGCAGTAGGATTCATGCCCGGCTACTACATGGAAACTGCTTTGGTCGCTCTGATGGATGATCTCTGGCGGGCCCGGGATAGGGGACATTTCACTATCCTGGTGCTATTTGACCTCTCAGCGGCTTTCGATACCATTCACCATGGTATCCTTCTGCGCCGGCTGGAGCGGTTGGGAGTTGGGGGCACTGTTTTGCAGTGGTTCACCTCCTACCTCACTGGTCGGTCGCAGTCGGTGTTGGCAGGGGGTCAGAGGTCGACCCCTAGGTTCCTCCCTTTGGGGGTCCCTCAGGGATCTGTCCTCTCCCCTCTGCTGTTTAATATTTACATGAAACCGCTGGGTGAGATCATCCGACGACACGGGGTAAGTTATCATCAGTACGCTGATGATACCCAGCTTTACATCTCCACCCCGTGTCACTTCAGTGAAGCAGCGGAAATGATGTGCTAATGTCTGGAGGCTGTTAGGGTTTGGATGGGTGCTAACAAGCTCAAACTCAACCCCGACAAGATGGAGTGGCTGTGGGTCTTGCCTCCCAAAGACAATTCAATCTGTCCATCCATCACCCGGGGGGGGAGTTTTTGACCCCCCTCAGAGAGGGTCCGCAACTTGGGTGTCCTCCTCGATCCACAGCTAAATCTGGAACATCATCTTTCGGCTGTGGCTAGGAGGACATTTGCCCAGGTTCGCCTGGTGCACCAGCTGCGGACATATTTGGACCGGGAGTCTCTTCTCACAGTTACTCATGCCCTTATCACATCGAGGCTCGACTACTAAAATGCTCTCTACATGGGGCTACCTTTGAAAAACGTTCGGAGACTTCAGGTAATGCAGAATGTAGCCGCGCAAGCAGTATTGGGCCTACCTAGAAATGCCCATATTTCAACATCACTCCGTGAGCTGCATTGGCTGCCAATTGGTCTCCGAACGCAATTCAAAGTGTTGGTTATGACCTATAAAGCCCTACATGGCATCGGACCAGGTTACTTACGGGACCGTCTGCTGCCCCATGAAACCCAGCGACCGGTTAGGGCCCACAGAGGCGGCCTTCTCCAGGTCCCGTCAGCCAGACAGTGTCACCTGGTGGGGCCTAGGGGAAGAGCCTTCTCTGTTGCGGCCCCGGCCCTCTGAAATCAACTCCCCCCAGAGATCCGTATTGCCCCCACCCGCTCCGCCTTTCGCAAATTATTGAAGACTCATCTTTGCCGGCAGGCCTGGGGCAGTTAACATCTTGCCCCAGCCAGTGTATGTATGTTTATATGTCTGCTTTATGATGATTGGTTTTAATTAATGGGTTTTTACAACGTATTTTAATTCTAGATTTCTTCATGTTAGTATTCATGTTGTGAACCACCCTGAGTTCTTGGAATAGGGCGGCATAGAAATCGAATTAAATAAATAAATAAATAAATAAATAAATATTATTACTTCACATGATCTTGATTCTATCCCTCTGTTAATGCAGCCCAGCACTGTTTTGGCCTTTTTGACACCTGCAGCACACTGCTGGCTCATATTTAAATGATTGTCCACTAGGACTCCGAGGTCCCTCTCACAGTTACTACTATTGAGCAAGGTACTCCCTATACTATACCTGTACATTTGGTTTTTCTTGCCTAAATGTAGAACCTTACTTTTTTCACCATTGAATTTCATTTTGTTAGATAGCACACAGTGTTCAAGTCTGTCCAGGTCCTCCGGTATCTTAAGCCGTTTAAAATGTTGGCTTTCCATCTGTGTATAGTTTCTTCTAAAGTATCTCAATGATTTGATGTCTTTTAACCAACTCCAAACTCATAGGCAGCATGTCTTAAACCAGTTTCAACGATCTAGGAAGCAAAAGCTAAAGAACACTATTGACTTTTGCTTCCCTTCCAAGTCCACTCTTGCCGTTAGCCACCTTGTAATGGATGTGCTTGTGAGGGGAGCTTTCAGGACCCAACCAGATAAACTGGCTAGGTCTCATAAACCAGATTTGTTAAAAGAAAAGAGTAGCATTGGTTTCTGTTTCAACAATGCAAAAATAATAATGTAAGTAGCATGCGGCAATGTATTTCTTTCTCCCTTCTTCATCTGCCTACAAAGACTCCTGAAGAATAGCAATAGCATTTATTTAGACTTATATATACTGCCCCATAATGCTTTATAGCACTCTCTGGGAGGTTTACAGTGTCAGCATATTACTTCCAACAATTTGGCTCCTCATTTTATCAACCTCAGAAGAATGGGAGGCTGAGACAACCTTGAGCCCTGTTAGGAACAAACTCCAAGCTGTGGGCAGATTTTGCTTGCAATACTGCATTCTAACCACTGCACCCAAGGGCTCTTCAGAAAAGGTTGGAATAGAACAAATTGATATATAGCTTTATCGATCTACCATTCTGTGCACACCTATCTCCCTGCCTGCAAGAATATTACTGTTGCGTCATTGTGTACATGTGCATGTCAATGTGTCTGTTCTAAAATGTAATATGTAAGCCATATAATTTCCCAAATTATTAACCAACTGTGTTAACAAAATGTGTTAATTATTCAGGAGATGCAATGGCTCAGTGGTTAAAGATGCTGAGCTTGTTAGCTGGAGAGCTGTCGGCCTGGGTTCAAGACATGACCTCCATGCAATGGGGTGAACTCCCATTAGTTGCCCTAACCCCTGCCCACCTAGCAGTTCTAAAGCATGCAAATGCAAGTAGATTAATAGGTACCACTTCAATTTATCACTCTCCAAATACAGCACATGTATGGGGGAGATCATGTCACAGAATGACGATCAGTGTTTAGCTGCTCAATTCTTTGACATTTACACTGCACTGTGGATTCCACAGTAACTTTCCTCACATCAATCAGTATGATTTATATGAAACAATCACATAATTAGGTAGGGTCAGGCAAAAGCAACCACAAGGACTCCTGGAGAGTCTCAACAGAAGTTTTATTGCTAGTTGTCTATGTTACACAAAACTCACTATACTGTATGCTTTCCCTTGGGAACAGCAAGATAAAGCTTCAAGGATTTTGGGGGAGGTCAGACCTATGCTGCTTCCTGTAGCGCAGTGGTTCTCAACCTTCCTAATGCCGCGACCCTTTAATATAGTTCTTCATGTTGTAGTGACCCCCAACCATAAAATTGTTTTCGTTGCTACTTCATAACTGTAATTTTGCTAGTGTTTTGAATCGTAATGTAAATATCTGATATGCAGGGTGTATTTTCATTGTTACGAATTGAACATAATTAAAGCATAGTGATTAATCACAAAAACAATATAGCAATGCTCGCTGGAGAAGCTTACTCTTCCTTGCTCAAAAATGTTGGGAGGGAGGGAAGGGGAATGAAGATTGAAGGGGAAAGGAAGGAGATGGAGAAGGACGGAGATTGAAGAGGAAGGAAGAAAGGAAGGAAGGAAGGGAGAGATATTGAAGGGGAAGGGATGGAGATGGAGATGGAGATGAAAGGAAGGAAGAAGATTGAAGGGGAAAGGAAGGAAGGAAGGAGGGATTGAAGGGGAAGGGAAGGAGATGGAAGGAAGGATTGATTGATATTTGTAGAGTTATGTTTTCCCAGATGGTGATGAACTGCAACTCCCAGCATTCCCCACTCCTCCACAGTGCTTTTTAGGGCTGCTGGGATGGTAGTCTGGGGCCCCCTTCCTCATCCCAGCACTTCTTGCCCTCTCCCAGCCACCCCCCGGGACATGCCCGCCCCTCCAGCCTCCTGAGCACCATCGCAGCGGTGGGATCGTTGGAACCCCTTTCCACGCCATGCAGCCCTTCACCACCATGACCCTTCCCTGGCCACAGTGCCAGCTCCTGCTTGGAAGGCGCCGCTTCTCCCCTCCCGGCCCATCCGGCTGGCGTCCAACACACATGCGGGTATCGCCCTCTTCCCCGCCACCTGGCTGCTTCTGAGGCCTGGAGCCCGGCGAGCTGGGAAGGAGTCACTCCTGCCTGTCTGCCCCAGGGCCGCGCCAGGCACCAGAGGGCTGAGGCGGCCTCCGACAGTGAGGGAGGCGGGCCGGGCAGCGTGGGGGAAGCTCCGGTGTGGTGCGAATTGTGCCAGGGGGCGGAGTGCGGCCGGGCAACCAAGAGGCATGGGGATCAGCTCAGTGCTGCAGCTCAGCTCAGCCAGCAGCAGCAGAGCAGCCCAGCGGCAGTGCCAGCAGCGGCCCAGACCTGGCTCGGCTCAGACCGGCCGCCCATACAGCTGAGCCAGCCTGGGGCAGTGTCAGCGGCATGTGTCAAGCCCCTGGGCTTGCCATGAGCCAGAAGACGGGGAGGACGCAGCCAGCAGTCCTCATGACCCCCATGAGCACCGCCTGACTCCCGACAGTCAGCTGGGAATCAGGTCAGGTCCAGATGTTGGTGTGGAACTGGCGGGGCCGCTACACACTGCCCGGCTTCCGACAGCCAACTGAGAGTCGGCCCGGCATGCGCACGTCAGCTGGGAGTCAGCCCAGCCTCCACATGTTGGCCCAGCTCCTGGGAACCAGCTGGGAGTTGGCCCGGCTCCCGGCCAGCAGCTGGTAGTCGGCATGGGCCTCTGCAGGATGGCGCTGCTGCGGCAGGAGCAGGTGCTGTCGGAGGAGAAGGGCACCCTGGAGTCGGAGGAGCCAGCGGAGGAGGAGGAGAAGGGCGGCGGCGGCTGGATAGATGAGTGGTGTTTCGGTTCCTAAGACCATCGGAAATATGTGTTTTCTGATGGTCTTAAGCGATCCCTGTGAAAGCATCATTCGACCCACAAAAGGGTCGCGACCTAAAGGTTGAGAACCGCTGCTGTAGCACAATAACTCCAAACTCAGTCCCCACTTAATACCTCCTTCCAGTCTAACTGAAGATTCCACCACAGAGTTTATGATGACAAAGATCACTTGGACTCAGATTTTTTTTAGAGATGAACTTTGATATCCCTAATTTATACTTCCACTTGATAAAATGTATCCATGAAAGAGACCTAAAACAAGATGGATTGACAACATCAGCAAGTATTGTGGACTCAATTGGTAAAAGAAAGCTCAGGACTGTACAGGTTGGAAACATCAGAAAGAGGTCTTCATTCTGCAGTGGATAGGCAATGACTAAAATTATGATGATGATGAATTTATACTTGTGTATAATTTTCCTTGCATAAATGATATTAACTTCCTTTTATTTTAATATCATTAAAGAGGATGAAAAAAATGCCTTCCAGAAGAATTATACATACACACCTCAACCCTCAAAAGTTGCCCAAGTCTATTTTTGAAAAAAAGGCAAAAGTAAGTACCTTAATTCTCAATTTTGATTTTCCATATCATTGCTATATATCAGGGGTGTCAAACTCAATTTCATTAAGGGCTGCATCAGCATTGTGGTTGCCCTTGCGGGGGTGGGTGTATTTGGCCAGGGAGGGCGTGGATGGAGTGGGTGTGGCCTACAGGGTATGCATGGCCAGCTCTACATCTTTCGCATCAAGGGTGCCTGCGTGGGCCTGGGCAGGAGTGGGACAGATCTGAGGGTCTCTGGCAGAAGGGGGTGGGACCAGGGCAAGTGCCAAGGCATGGTCCATTTCTTCATTCTTCACAAAGGATGACACTTCTCCAGCATGTACCCACAGGGCGGGGCTGACATGGCAGGGGCTGGTTCCTCGCTGGTTCCAGATGGCCTTGTGGAGCTAAGGCTGAATGCGTTTCAGCATAGATGGCCACCACAAAATTATACATTGGCTCCTGGCCCGCCTGGGCTAGGGCCAAGGCAGTGAGGGCCTCTCACTGTTTCCAGGATGGCTTCGCGGGCCACATGAAACCCCTTTGCGGGCTGCATCCGGCCCCCAGGCCTTGTGCTTGACATTTCTGCTATATATATATCATCTATCAATGAAGTTTTGCCGAATAAATTTACACAGTAAAATAGGACAGCAAGCCCAAGATCATACCAACTTTTCAGGTTCTGAACTGGCGTAGAGCACAGTTATAAGAAACTGTGTTTTATTCAAAATAAAAATTGAATGATTTCTTTTTCTGGTTTTCAAGCAAGCAGGAAAGGTGCAACATTGCAGGTTGAAGTCTGAAATTGTTGCAGCTTGATTTCATTTTTTAGTATTGTATCAGGCAAGTTCAACAAATCAGTCATATCTTCACTTAATTATTCAGACTGAACCATTGTTAAATATCTCGTGCTAAATATTCTTAGCTTTGCTGCTTACAATACTTTACTTAGGATCTTGGGAAATGGAAATAGAAGAGATTGGACAACCATTTGTTCAGAAGGGTAGGGGGTCTCCTGCGTAGCAGGGGACTGGAATAGAAGACCTTTATGTTCCCTTCCAACTGTGTTATTCTGCTATTCTGTCTTGGGAAAGAACTTTATTTTTTTAAAAAAAATACTGTCCTCTTAATTTGATAATTTTATCTCTATTATTTTATTCCAAGTTTTTTTTAATTAATTTTATAATATTATGTTTACATATTTGAAAAGTAGCGTGGCGACTCAGCACAGTAATTCCAATACATTTGAATATCATCAGTACAAATCTCAAAGTATTACAACAACTAATTCCCTCTCTTTCCCCCATAATATCTACTGTAATGTTCGAACCAATACAGTTCTTATTCTGTCAATCAAACCAAAAGTACCTTTCTAATATTCATCAATAATCTTCAGTCTTTACATATCTTAATTAATTTGACCTTTTAGACAATAACCTAGTAAGTTTTTCTTAACTTTAATTTCCCATTGATATTTAAGTTTAACGTTTAATCTTTATCATTTCCAGATTTTAAATGATCCCAATTTCTAATAATTTTATCTCTAATCCCCATTCAGTTCATTTCCAAATACATTTGAATGTTCATACTTTAATTTTTAAAAGTGGAATGTTTTTACTCTTCTGGCTCTGCTCTTCTAGATTTTACATTTACATGCCAATATATTCTTTTTTGTTTAAAGATGCTGGTTTTGTTTCGGAACCCAAAGGACACAGCTGTATCTTACTTCCATTTTCTCAAAGGCATAAAGATAAGTCCTGAGCAGGAAACCTGGGATGAGTTCTTTGAAAATTTTGTCACTGGAAAAGGTGTTCTTTTCTTCTTACTCATTGGAAGAAATATACATGGTGGAAATAAGTGGTCTTATTCAATTTATCTTTCGGTCTCCTGTACTCTCCATCTGTCTGTGAAGGAGAAGCAGAAAATCTTTGAACAAAAGGTTCCTTTCTGTGTTTGTCTTCGAGCAATGAAACTTATTTCCATTGCTTCAGTACAAAGCAACAATAATTCATATGTTTCATTTCATTCTCTAAAGTTCATCTCACAGACATAAACCTAGATTAACTGCACATTAGCCTAGTATTTGTATACCATTTGTATATCATCCCCATAAACCATTATGTTGTAATGGGATGACAAATCTCACTCAACACGCTGAGACAATGGCAGTGTTTCCTATAGTACTGAATTACAAATTACGCAACCTCATTTTAGCCTAGTATAGTATGTTGTGTGAATTTGGCTAGTAAGTAACGTTGAGTTGATTTGTATTTTCTGTATACATGTCTAATGCAGGGTACAAAGAGAAATATTCTTGCATCCCTTATCCTTTGCAAAAACATTCATTTCCATTCTGGAGTCATTTGTCATTTCCATTCTGTAAGCTCCTTTGAAAATTAATTCTTTGAAAAGTATAAGTAATCCATTTACCGTCTAGTCAGAACTGAAGAAGCTTCTTGGCTGAGAAGCGAAATATCTTCCTCAAGAAAAAAAAAAATAACGCAGTCCAGTTGCCTTTTGAAAAAGCACTTTTGAGACAACCATGACCTGGATGACTGAAAATCCCCATAGATATTAATTCTCTCTTGTACGCATTTATGTGCTTAATTGCCATTTAATGTTATTGGCTGTTAAATCAGGATGCATTTTTTCAGCATTCTCTCATTTGACTCCACCAGTTCTACTAGTATTGTTAATGACACAATGAAAACTATTACATCGGTTTTAAACTTAACTTTTCAGTATAGTGGGAGGAAAGTGACCAAATATATTTAATTTAATGAGTAAGGACAATGATAATTCCGGGATCGGTCTGACCAGAAATATCTACAGGTGGTATCAAAAGAGGGCATGGGGACAAATGACCAAAGCATCACAGTGGCATGATAGCACATTGCTTTTTTCCTCATTTTGATGAGAAGGTTGTATCTTGTCAATGCCTCTGTGTGTGGTTGACTATGGTTGAAATGAC
The DNA here is from genome assembly GCA_034064705.1 of Bothrops alternatus. Taxonomy (NCBI): domain Eukaryota; kingdom Metazoa; phylum Chordata; class Lepidosauria; order Squamata; family Viperidae; genus Bothrops; species Bothrops alternatus. Next base: position 14,676,731 of record JARGCV010000023.1, read on the forward strand.
ATATGGTTTGACTGGTACCCCATAAACAAAAATTGGAATTATACACTGTGAAAGAATGGCAAAGCAAACATCAGTTTTGGTGAATAATTAAGGCAATCTAATAATCACACATGATTAACAAGCAGAGGTTTCAGTGGAGAGGGAGCTGCCAAAAATGTCAAGATGATGGCCATGATTATACAATCAAACCTTGCACCTTTTAAAAAATGTGTGGTACGTGTAAAAAAAAGAAACAGCGGGGTTTTTGCTAGTGGCCATATGTTTTGGATTCCCCTATCGATGCTCCTGTTAGCTGAGCAACCCAACAATTAAATAATAATAATAATAATAATAATGGTGATCAATGATTTAAATTATGTATGTAATCTGCATCTGTTAATAATCAGAGAAACAGTGAAATATAAAGGATACAGTGAGAGTTCACACTGAAATCAATATCGAAATGTTCTGCTTAATTCCTTCAGTGATCTCTGGATCTTATTTTGATCATATTACTGAATGGAACGACTATCTGGAGGACAGCAATGTATTTTTTATTACCTATGAGGAAATAAAAGAGGTACGTTTTTAAGAGTAAACATTTAGATTTAATTTAATAATAAAATTATGTCTGGCCAAGTATTATATAGTAATGAACAATTGATCAGGAAATAGAAATAGGAAATGTAACTCAAGATTTCTGCCTGGTTACTTTTCTCTAAGCAATTGGTAAATATCTCAGAAACATTTTCATTTTAAGGTCAACTTCTGGATCACCCGATCTACTCTTGCTAATATTTCAATGAAACAATATTTTGTTTTGCTTATTTCTTTATTTATTCTAATGTGCACAAGCCCAGCCTATAAATATATAAAAAATTGTATGTACCCAGATAAAGACATGAATTGAAGCAATTGAAAGGATTACTCACTTATGTTATATATTGATGTATTATTCAGAATCCAGTCTCAGCACTGAAAAAAATAGCCAAATTCTTTAATTTTTCGGTAACTGAAGAGGAGATTGAGAGCATTGTAAAGAAAACAAGTTTTGAAAACATGAAAAATAACGCAGGAACCTTTGGAAAAGTAGGGGAAACACTTTTCCGCAAAGGTAACATTGTAATATTTTTAATAATTTTGTCTACAACATTTAATAGTCTTCTCTAACCTAGTGGCTTTATGGTGTGTGGGATTTCAACTCTTAATACTTAAAGGTGTGCTGGCGAGGAATGATAAGGGCTGAAGTCTAGCAATGGATTGGGAAAGTCTCATGATGCTTTATTATTCAAATATTAGGGAATATGATACAGACAATCCTTAACTTACAACAGTTTGTTTAGTGGGGTTTGAAGTTGCAACATGACTGAAAAAAAAATAACGATCATTTTTGCACTTACAAGCACTATCTTCATGATCACAGTATCAAACTTCAGATGCTAGACATCTGGTTCATATCATGTGTTGCAAGATCCTCTTTTGTGACCCTCTGAGCAATAAAGTAAATGGGGAAGCCAGATTCAATTAACAAGAGTGTTACTAATTTAATAACTGCAGAGATTCAGTTAACAACTGTGGAAGAAAGGTCAGAAAATGGGGAAAAACTCACTTAACAACTGTCTCACTTAGCAACAGAAATTTTGGACTCCATTGTGATTGTAAGTAGAGGACTACCTGTACAAATATATGAAGTGAATAATTTAGAATGAATCTGCACCTAAAGCTTTGCATCTAAGGTGGGACTAGAAGTCACAGTCTCCTGGTTTCTAGCCTTGCGCCTTAATCACTGCATCAAACTATTATATTTCTACTAATGTTTTTGAAACTCCTATAACCTAAGGGAGGAGTTTGACCAGTGTAACTGAAATCTGCAGGAGGGAACCACAGCTGGAAAGAGCAGGAAACCTCCCTATTACATATAGAAAGCCAGTCTTAATATTGTTCCTTGTTGTATTTAACAGTTATTTGCACCCTTCTAAATGTGCATATTATTTGTTTGCACAATTTATAGCCATCTCGCCATAAAATACTCACACCAGGCTATAACAAAATAAGACATCAATAAAACCAGTAACAATTTTAGAAGGAAAGAATCCCAATTAAATCATCTTAGAATTAACCTACCTACTTGGAAGCAATTTCCACTTAATTAAAACAAATTTAAATAGGAGACAATACTAGAATGAAAGCACTAAAAGTCTGAAGAATTAATAAGCATAACAAGCTACTTAGAACGGGTAAGTATAAGATACAAGAATGTAAAACTGCATCCATTCTTGCTGAGTAGAATCAAATGCTGACTAAGGGGACAAATGCCATCGTATGAAGCCTGATAGTAATGTACAAAATACTTATTGAAATGTATTAATCTATGTTTCTCATCCAAAAGCAAATAGCTAAGAGAACCTTTTTGAGGGATAACATAAGGGAGGGAGATCTTTGCCAAATCTGAGAATTGGGTATGGGAGATTCTCTAGGCATAAAATCTCTCTGTTAAAGTTAACATTTCACAAACCATAGGAACTGGGCATCGAAGGATGTCCCATAGAAGTGTCTTTATTGTGCTATAAAAATATTTATTGTTTTAATGTGTTTTGAAGAATGTCTCAAAGGTGCTTTTTCAAAAGGCAATTGGGCTTTTGTTTTTCCTCTTGAGGAAGAAGAAGACTAATTCCTTCCATCACTCCTACCATCCTTCCAGAACCGATGAAACTTCTTGGATGAGAAGCAAAATGTATTTTTCTTCCTCAAGGGGAAAAAAAAGTCCAATTGCCTTTTGAAAAAGCCCCTTTGAGACAACTATGACCTGGATGACTGAGAATCTTCACAGAGGTTTGAAGAATAGCTATTCTTTGGGAGAAAGACTTTCTCTCCCCTTAGCTTCCCACCCTCCACCTACCACTATAATTCTTCTTTTCTTCCTTTCTTTTTTTTTCTTTTTCTAGGCATAGTAGGTGATTGGAGATCTGTCTTCTCAGAAAGCCAGAGTGAAAGAATGGACAGAATATTTGAGGAGAGTGTAGCAAAAACTAAGCTTGGAATAATGCTGAAATATGAGCTGTACTGCAAAAACTAAAGAGGCCATCAGTGTCTACAAATCTCTCAGGTTCTGATTCTCTGCATGTGGATAAAGATACTTAAGTTGTTCAAGAAGAATTGGTGGTGCCTTCCTCAGTCTCCAGATGTGCCAGATGCCATTTCTGATAATCCCAACATAGCTATTGGTTGGGTTATGTGATGAATCAAAAATTATAGGAGATGAAATCGAACAGTCTGAAAAAAAGCTGCTTTCAAGACACCATTAGTTCCTTTCACCTCTTACATATTTGATATTACATACTTATTTTTATGTGGAAGAACTCTTCCAGAATAAAAAAGTATACTTACCTATAAGAATTTACTCTCTTATTCTATGCAAAATTTGTTGAGCAATTATGAAAGACAATGACTAAAAAGCTTCTATTGTTCCTGATAACAGAATTCCTTATAAATTTTATTTTGCTTTAATAGAGAAATTCACCCCCAGGTTCGAAAGAAATAAGCTCTTGGTTCTGATCCATACCAAATGTTCTCTTCTGTATGACCACTAGCACAAAGAAACTTTATAGTGAAGGCTTTCCACAAAGGAGGCAAATGTGCAAACAGTATTACACTGTTGTGTCAAAAATCTCATATTTGTATATGTGTGATATCATTAGCCACACATATGAAAGAGGTCCAACTTGTGATGCATATTACAATGCTGCTTCCCTCCTTTTGACAAAAATCTACAGATGCCCTAGCAAACTACAGGTACCTTGTGTATAATGGGCCTGTATGTTGAGATCAACAGGGCTAACATTCAGATAAAAGTGTGTAGGACTGCAGTCTTATAGTACAACCATACCTACAGATCAATACACATGAAGTCCTTCTTCTCCTGTGATCTGCACTGATGGGATCACACCTGGACAGTTGGATGCAGTTCTGAATGTCACTCTTTCAGAAGAATAATTGACAGAATAGAAGGACTAGTGGTGACATGATATTCCAGTATTCCAGTATTTGAGAGGTTGCCATGTGAAGCTGGTCATTTCATGAACAAGGGTTTGTAGCTAAAGAAAAACATATGTTTGAATCATTTCCCCCACCCCCCTCGGCTTGTACAATTGTTGTGTTATTTATTTATTCAATTTATATTTCTTATAGAACCTATTAATGAGTCTGTCAGCTTTTACATCTCTAGATTTCACTTAGGTAACTTCAGACAACGGATACCCCTTCCATTGCACTAAGTACTGCAATTTCCCTTTAAAAAAATCTAGAATCAAGAATATGCTTCACTTCATAGTGAGTCTATCCTGCTACTACAAAAGGTCCAGGTGCCTTCTTAGGGGGAGGTCTTAAGTGGAATCCCGAAAAGGTTTCAGCAGGCTACAATGGAACACAGGGTGGACTTTCCCTAAGGATCTGGGAAGCTTTAATTCTACCATGACCGGGTTAATGATCCTTACAATGGGGAAGGGTCCTAAGTACTTTGGTTTTAACCTCTTACTAGATAACTTAAGGCATAAATATTTTGTGGACAAATAAACCTTTCCCTCAACTTGGAATGTCCTTTGAGGAGCCCTTTTTTTACCTGCCTGCTTTTTGTATGTATCAGAAGCCTTTTTCAAACAGTTTTCATGGTTTTCCAGACTCCGTCTCACCCCCTCACCCACTGATGAAGAGTTTGGGAAGCGGAGGGTCCCTGAGGATATTCTTGTATTGGGCTGAACTCTTTTCCTGTGGCCACTTTAAAAGGTGTGAAACCGGTGCTGCTATGAACAGAGTTATTGTAAGCCACCTCTGCAAAAGGGAGGTCAGTCCAGTTTGTCTGTTGATAATCCACATAGCATCAGAGATACTGCTCCATCACTGAGTTCACAGATTCAGCCGCCCCATTAGTAGACGGGTGAAAAGCCAATGATAGTCCTTGAGATGAGCCAATTAGCTTAAGAAAACCTCCCCAAAACTGTAAACTGCACCCACTGGTATGAGATTACTCATTTTGGTGCATCATGCAGTCTGTAGATATGTTTCAAAAACATCTTGGTTAATCTCTGGGTGGACGGGAGCCCTTTGCAGGCAATGAAGTGGGCCTGCTTTGAAAACAGATCTATCATAGTCCAGATGACTGTATTTCCCCTACTTTCAGGTAGGTCTACTATAAAATCCATGGCAATTTCTTCCCATGGTTGGGAAGGATCAGCTACCATTTGTAATAGCCCAGGGGGTTTCCCTGGAATTCTTTTCATGGTGGCACATACAGCACAACTCTGGACATAGTTCTCTATGTCCGGTTTCAAACACGGCCACCAAAATTGACGGCAGATGAGGTGTAGTGTTTTTAAATATCCAAAATGTCCAGCCTGTTTTACATCATGGCCATACCAGAGCACATTGAGGCGGAAGGTTTTGGACAAGTACAATTTTCCCCCTTTGTAAGCCAAACCATCCCTGCAAGTTAGGGAGGTTTGATTGTCCTTGAACCATTGGTCGGTGAGGAGCTCTTGTTTTATTTTCTTTGTCCCAGGGTCATTGGGTTTGGGTTTATCGAAGGGAGAACTCTGCGCAACATGAGTTGAGAAACAGTTTGTGGAGTGGAAATAATTGCTTCATTAACCTTTTCACACTGGCTCTTGTATTGGGGCAGTCTGGATAAAGCATCAGCTAAAACATTTTTTTCTCCCAGTATGTATTTTAGGGTGAAGTTAAAATGGTTGAAATATTGCGCCCATCGTACTTGTTTTGGGGACCATTTGCGGGGAGTTTTCAGTGCTTCTAGGTTTTTTTGATCAGTCCATACCTCGAAAGGCACCTTGCTCCCTTCTAGATAGTGTCGCCTGTTTAATAGAGCCCAACAAATCGCAAAGGCTTCTTTCTCCACACAGCCCACCCTCTCTCGCACTCAGGAATTTTTTCGAGATGTAGGCACAGGGTTGTAGGATCCCATTCTGGTTCTTTTGCAATAGCACAGCTCCGACAGCCACATTGCTGGCATCGGCTTGAACCACAAAGGGCTTCCCTGGACAAGGATGCTTTAAGACCAGTTCAACCGCAAATAGCCTTTTTAAATTCTCAAAAGCAGTTTGACAGTTTATAGTCCGTGCTGGTGGCTGGCCTGGTCACAGCTTTCCTCTCTCTTTGCCTGTTTGCAGTAAGGGGTAAAGGGGTAAAGGAGACAATTCCGTAAGGGGTAAAGCAATTTCAGCAAAAGAGGGGATGAACTGGCCATAAAAGTTGGTGAATCCCAGAAAGCTCTGGAGCTGTTTGCGAACCTTTGGGGGCTGCCATTCAATTTAGGCTTTCACTTTGGTTGGATCCATTTCAATGCCCTCGCTGGAAATTCTGTAGCCAAGATAATCTAGTTGGGTCTAGTGAAACTCACACTTAACATAAAGTTTAACATAAAGTTTGGCATTCAACAGTTTCTTTAGTACTTCACTCACTAGTTTTACATGATCAGCCACATTTGTGCTGTATATCATGATATCATCAAGATTTACCAAAACCCCTTTGCATAAATGATCATGTGGTACCTGATTGATCAGCTGCATGAAGACAGCTGGAAACTCCTGTAGTCCAAACGGCATGACTTTAAATTGGTAGCTCCCTCCTTTATCCTCACTCGGTAATATGCCTCTCTTAGCTCCAACTTAGTGAAGACACTCCCCTTTGCCAGGTGGGTTAGTAAGTCCTTCAGGAGGGGGAGGGGGTATTTGTTTTCCATGTTCACAGCGTTTAATTCTTTATAGTCCATGCAGAGATGAAGTGACCCATCTTTTTTCTCTTTAAGTAACACTGGAGCTCCCACCTGAGATTTAGCCCATTCAATAAAACCTCTTGATAGGTTCTTGTCCACATACTGCTGCATTTCCTCCATTTCAAGGGGGGACATGGCGTACATCCTTGGTCGTGGGAGTTTGGCTCCCAGTAACAATTTGGTAGATTAATCATTAGGCTGGTGGGGAGGCAGGGTGTTGCATTCTGTTTTACTAAACACCTCTGCTAGGTCCTGGTACTCGCTGGGGATGAGTGGCTCACCTGGTTGAAGCAGAGCAGCTATTTTTGCTAGCTTGTTAGAAGGGCTAAGTCCTCTGGTAACATCAGCTGAGTAAAGGGTCCTATAGGTCCCACTCTCCTGCATGGACAACGGATTCCTGCCCGATCCAGTTGGGTTTCTCTTTTGCCGGCTGCTGGGCTGGTTTCTTCCTTGCTGGTGGTCCTGGTCTATTCTGCTGCCTATCTCTTAATTTTAATTTCATCTTGCCATCAAATATCTACCAATGTTTATTATTTTTATTTATCACTTTTCTTTATTATTTCTCGCTTTTTCTTTTTTTGAAAATTTTATTGATTTTCTAATATTACATTTATATCTTTGCAACGCAACATGGCGGCTGAGTTATCATAATTCAATTACATACAAAAGTCATTAGTAGAAATCTCAAACTATTACAGCAAATATTTCCTCTCTTTCCCCCTTAATATGTACTGTCTCATATTTGAATTAATACTTCTTATTCTATCAATCAAATAAAAATAACTTTCTTACATTTATCAATGGTTTTTAATTTATATATATCTTGATTATTTTAACGTTCAATCTTTGAGACCATCAATGACCTAATGAATTTTTCCCAATTTTAATTTTCTGTTAATATTTAAAATTTAACATTTCCGTTAATATTTAAAATTTAAAATTTAATATTGATTATTTCACAATTTTAGATGTTCCCAATTCCCTTTATCACAATTCCTCACAAAATCTGGTTTTCAGGGTACATATCTTATCCATTTAAATTCTCACCATCTACATCAGCAAACTAATAATACAATAAAATATTCTTATTTTCTAATAGTTTCCAAATATCTTAAATTTAATAACTAAAATTTCTCCCCCAACATTTCATACTTCCTCTCTTTTCCTTTTTTATATCCTCTTCATGTTTAAATTAACAATTTTTATTCTTACCGCTATGTCCAAACATATTTATCACATTCATCAATAAGTTTGGGGCTTATATATATCTTAATTCCCTTTACATGACCTTTATAAGCAAATCAATATTCAAATGTAACTATTAATAATTATTCTTCTGATTTTTAAATAATGAAGGATTTCTTTATCTCCATTCATAATAATATCTTATATTCAAAATACATATCTTATATATTAAAAATACAGTAAAATATTCTTATTTTTTAATGATTTTGAACAATGTCATTATATTTAGAGTACACATCTTATCTATTTGAATATATTCTATTTTAATTATAAGTAAATCTTCTTCAGTCTTCTTCTAACTTTCTTTCTTTGCCAAATCGTCTTCCATGTCAGTGCTTTTGAGTTGTCAAACCCATCTCCTTGTACTGTTATATGTATTATTTGATGTTGAATAAACAATCCGGTCTCCATTTTTTGAGAGAGCTGACAGGTCTTGCAGGTCTATCAGGTCGTTTCTTTATTTTTCCATCTCAAAGCAATCGTCCTGTACTGTTTATCTCCTCTTCCATCTGTTCTTCTTCTTGGTCCTTAGGTTCCTTCTTATTTATATCAGAGGTCTTCTCCTTTTTCCATGTTGTCAATTTCTTTTCTGGATTTTCCATTATCAGTGTTTGTTGAGCAGTTACATCTTCTATCTTGATATTTAATTGTTCCACTTTTTCTGTTGTATTTTGTATAGTTAGTTTTTTTGTTGTAGTCAATATTTGAGTTTGCATATCCAGGCTGCTTTCTACTTCTTTTCTGTAAGTTCTTATTTCATCACCAGCTGTAAAGAGAATTTGAAGCGTTGCTTTCAGCATAAAAAGGATTTGTTCCTGATCTTCCATGAAAAAAAATCTGTTCCTGATCTTCTTCCATAATGATGTATTAGACTGGAAGCTTTTCAATCAGAAAGTCCCCCCAAAAATCTTTTTCCCCCCACTGAGTAAAAAGCACAGCTAAGCTTCTCACAGCTGGTATTCAAAGTTAGATAAATCTTATCTATTTTCTGGGCTGTCAACCAGGTTTCTCTTAGGCAATAACAAATTGAGATATCATGTTTAGCCACAAGATGTTGCTCTTCTCATTTAAGGTTTTCCTTTGACTCCCAAAGTTATTTAAATCCTTTCAATTTTGTTTCTATTTTATAATGAAAAACCCAGATCTTCAGTAGATATGGAAAGTAAAGAATATCAAATAGGAATTTTTTTAGTCCATCAACTTTAAAAAATAAAATTCCAATTGGGATCCAGTTATTTTTTCAACATTTTAAAACTTCCCTGTATAGTCAGTCATCGTTGTTTCTGGAGGGAGGGCTAAAATCTCCCTTCCCTCTCCACAGGGAGTGATATGCAGGTTCTGAGGTTTTGCTTGATAACCAGAAGTTGCCTTCAAGCTTTACATTTTTATTCAGCTGAATAGAGATGGACTCCTCTAAATGAGAGACGCCCCAAATGACAAGAAATCCTTGTATTTATTCTTTCTAATTACATAAGCAACCCATCCAACAAAGCTGACACATATAAGATAAAGACTTCACCCAGTGAGTCTGACACCCTGTAGATTAGAAGGGAGAAAGCAGAAGTAGCTAAACGTGTTCCTTTTTGGGTGTTTTCCTAAAGTTATCGTATATTCTTGGGTGGGTTAAGACATGGGGTGTTGTCCTTGCTGTCCTTTCATGACCCTGCAACAAGGATTCTGCAAGTGGCCAAAGAGAGAGGGACCATCTGTACGTATTCACAATTGATACTGTCCCCTAATTCCTGGTCATCAGGGGAAAAATACTTTAACAGCTTAAGCAGGTACAAAAAAGTAATTTAGGCTATTAAAAGAGGTAGATCTCACCCAGTCTCTTCCATGCTGATTTAAAGTTGCCAGATGGTGAGTGTGACTTCGGCTGTTCGCAGCCTAGTGACGAGCCATATTACTATGGCCGGTCTTTTGTCTTCCAGTTTGGAGGGTTGTGCCGGCTTCTAGCGGGAGAGCTACCACTCTCCCGCGATCCAGCAAAGGCCCCTCCTTGCTGGTCGCCTCTACGGGGTGACTTTCGACCCTTTTCAGGGTCCGCCAGCGATGCAAAACTGGATGAGGAAGATGGAGCTTGTCTTTCAAACATTCATGGCAGCTGCCTCGGCAAACCAGAAGTTCTGTCCAGAATAGTTATTTTTTTGTTTTTCTCAAATTGTGTCTGATTCTCAGAGACTGCTTGGACAAATCTTCACAGTTTTCTGGCAAAGTTTTTCAGAAGTGGTTTGCCATTATCTCCTACTTAAAGCTGAGAAAACATGGCCAGCCCAAGGTCACCCAATTGGTTTCATCCTCAAGGCAAAATTTAGAACTCACAGTCTCCCAGTTTCTAGCCTGCTGCCTTAACCATTATAACAAAATTTGCTCCCACATTGTCCGCACCTATCTATAAAGAGTGTTTCACACACTTGGACCCAACACTATTGCCTTATTTGCCTGATAAACTTTTGAACACTGACTTATAGCCTCTGGTTTTTGACCTGAACAAGAAATGAACCAAAGTAGAGAATTCCTGCAACAGAGGGGGGAAAGGTTTTTTTTTCCTTCTAATTTTTTACTCCCTGCAGCACCTTTGTAACTGGGTGAAGCTGGTTATGTCATGGACAAGGGGTTGTATATTTCAACTTTTGCAAGAAAGGGGCCTGTTTTACTTTCCCAAACATTTGTTGTATTGGAAATCTCAGGGCATTTTAATATTTTAATAATATGAGTGTCAAGGAAGGAGGAAGGAAAGGCAGACAGAAAATGTTGTTAGCACAAACCTTCAGCCAAGGAGAGATGGATCAATCCTCCATACTGATCAGACAATGAAGAATATAGACAATTTGAAATGGGGTGGAAAGGATTAACTTACTCAATATCTGTGGGGAAAAAATAGAGCAAAAATATGTACTTGGGCCCATGTGTATATGAAATAACCCCTTTGGTATCATAAAGACTTTTTCAATCATATTTTTCAAATTTTTATTTTCAAAACCATATGCTAGCGATACTATACATTTGATGACAAAGTGCTTTTCATATATCACCATATATTGACATATTAGACAAGTCATGTGATCCACAGACAACACTGTTGATATATTTGAAGGGCATAGAGGGAAGCTGATTTCCTGAATCAGGAAATAAATAATGCAAATCCAGGTTGCTGAATCTGTTAATGGATGCAGGAAAGGAAGAAGCAGGAAACAAAATACATACAAATTTCAATGAGCACTATTCTAAAAATAATCCAATATATTTTTTTAAAAAACAACAACTCCAAGACACTAAAAAAAAGACACTAAATATATTCCTCCTATCATTGGGTTAATGGAAGGGTACATCAGCATAAATTCAACACATTCAAAGGTTGCGTGAGTGTTAAACATAACAAGGTGGTGGTCATAATATGTGACTGAAGCCCTGCCCCTTTTTCACATGTTTGACGTAGCTGCCATCTTGACATCCCTTTATTCCTAATGTAAATTACATGACACAAATCTAAGTTTTCAAGGCTTGATGAAAGGTGCCACAGCAAAAATGACTTCTCCCTTGAGGCCCCATCAACCAACTCTTTCTAGCCACCACTACGTGAAGCATACTCATTCTTCCAGATTACATAGGATATGTAATAACAATTTTACTATTATTACATTTCACATAATCATTATTCAGTTATATAATTTATATAATTTCCGCAAACCTCTCAATGTCATGTTAAGCATCCGGTATTAACCTGCCAAATCTTGAGTCAACTTGGTAGCAAGGTTTATGCAACTGAACTAAGAGGAAAACAATAGGAAAAATGAGGGTTAAAATTGCTAGCAGAATATCCTAGCTTTGTAATGGCTAATTACTGCCACACTTTTTGCTCTGTGAAAGTGTGGCTCTAAGATTTCTAGCATGCTGTCCAGCAAGTGCTTCATGAACTCAAGAACTCTAACCCCATTTCCAGAAAAGGTTGCCTCAGATCAGTTATCCACTTAAGAATATCTTTTTCTCTAACATGTTATCTATTCAATCCAAGTTGGCCACAATTTCATTGGAATTTTTTTGGGGGGAGGAAGGGTTGAATAAACTTTGTTCATAGATTTATTTCTTCACAGTTAATTAGTAACAAGATACGCACCCTCAGTGTGTTCTTTGTCATGTGACAGATGATTTCTCTATAAATGTATTAGCTTCACTTACAAAGCCAACTGAATCTCTAGCTTACCCATCTGTGGTCTTCGAACAGCACAAATATGGATCAAAAATACTTCAGAAAATTTGTAGATGAGAAGCTGGAAGAAACTGAAAAGGCTGCTCCTTCAGAACGGATGTTTATGTATGATGGGGTATTATATCCTGCTATGTTCACCTGCCTGGAAACTCTGAAAAGGGTCCATACTTTTAGAGCTTGGCAAGATGATGTCATATTAGTGTCATACCCCAAAACTGGTAAGCGTTACAATTGTGCAAGGAATGCTATTGTCTCTGAACACATAGAATATAGAATCATACGGCTGGGAGGAGCCTTGGAGGTCTTCTAGTCCAGCTCTTTTCTCTAGGCAGGAGAATGTATACCATCCTGGTTAAATTGTATGCATGTTTGATAGTTTCTTTAGTGTTTCTAACAAAATTCCTGTTAAATAAAAACTAGCCGATTCCAGAGCACTAGACATTTTATTATGATAGGTTAAATAATTTCTCTTTGTGAAATCCTTCACTGATTACTATGTTTAAGATGAATATTCTTGACTTTCTCTGTGTTTCCAGAAATACAGAAGTCATAGAATAAAATTGGCATTTTTGCTTAAAATAATCAACAATATGAAAAGTTCAGTACTGTAACTCTGAAAATGTCAATTACATATTTTCCAAATCAATCCATGCAATGTATAAAAATACATAAACAAAAGTTGTAAAATTCATTTCCTTATTGTTTGTATAGTATTGAAAAATGACTTTATTATGTTCTTAGCAGGCCAAAACACTGGTATATTGATAAATTCTGTATATTGGGAATATATCCCAAAAGAATTACATATAACACATATCTAGTCTAGTTTGATATTAAATTCTTACTCAACAACTCTACATGCTTAAAGTTACTATGCTTGCAACAGACATCAGAGCTGCACCCTCCTCTCATTCTTTTTGAAGATTCATGCACAATGTTTATTCTTTTCTTATTTCTGTGTTTATGTTTTCTACTTTGATATGGTTGAAATGGCCTTGGGTCAAGATATGTACCCTTATATATCAAGTGACAACATTTCTGTATTTCTTCAGGTTCCAACTGGATTAGGGAGGTTTTAATACAGCTGGAAATTGCTTCTGGAAAATATGACGAAGATGAACAGAAGCGAAGGCAGCAAATACTGCAAGAATTATCACTATTTCCTTATCTCGAATTTGGAGATCCAGAAAAATTTAAGGTTAGAAATCAGAGAAATACTCCGTAGCTTCTATCAAGTGGCAGGAAAGTTGTATAAATGATTTACAAGCTGAGAAGGGTTTGTAAACAGGAGTGCTATTTTTATAAAGTAGAGCACCTTGAGACTTCACAAGGTGAAATTCATTCATTAGAAAAGAAAAGAGCTGGATGGGTGCAAGAGAAAAATAGGGATGTTTGTGTGAGGTCTCTATGTTCAGCTCATAGTAAAGATTTATTGTAGATCATTAGCGCACTACTACAAACAAAGCCCTTAAATATCATAACATCAAACTATAAGAAATAAACTAAAGTAGGGGCTGGCATCCTTGTAACACTCATCTAAATGTGTATGTATTGATGGGAAATGGTGACAGAACACACAAGGAAGCCACCACTGACATCAAGACCCAAGTCAGCAGAGACAACTTTTTTAGTTTTTCTGGTTTGTTTTTTAGGTGAATTAATTCTATTCCAAAGCTTAGCCAGCCTTATTTAGTGTTATTTCCAATGAATATAGAGTGAAATTGCATTTTGAGTTTTGATAATATGCCAACAAATACCAGTGGTAAACACCCACACATTGCCGAGACAAATAAAAAAAAAGGACTTGAATTGAAGATTGTCTGAGATTTTCAGCTTGTCCTTATTTTAAAATATTTCATGTTGCTCTGTATCTTATCATGAATACCTAGTTCAACTCATGCCCTTTTTCATAGACTTATAGAAAAAATGCATTTTATCAATAACAGTCATATAACTTAAATCCAAGTGTCCATTCCACATCTGAAGAATTTCCTCAATCTATATCCTTATTACCCTGATGGAAACCATATCCATTTCTCTGGTATGAATTAAGGGACCATTGTATCCAACCAAGATTTCCATGTCAACCGAAAAGTTCTAGAATGCTTTATTGAACATATTGGACACAATTTAGCAAGGGAGATTTGGCCTGAAACTGTTTTCAGTGATTTATTTCTATTAGTTGAAATGAGATGCCACTGTTTGCATGACAAGAAAAAGCATATTTAATAATAATAATAACAATAAAAATAAATAAATAAATAAAGTTGGAAGGGACCTTGGAGGTCATCTAGTCCAACCCCCTGCTCAGGCAGGAAACCCTACACCATTTCGGACAAATGGCTGTCCAGTCTCTTCTTAAAAACCTCCAGTGTTGGAACATTCACCGCTTCTGGAGGCAGGTTGTTCCATTGGTTAATTGTTCTAACTGTCAGGAAGCTTCTCCTTAGTTCTAGGTTGCTTCTCTCCTTGATTAGTTTCCACCCTTTGCTTCTTGTGCTGCCTTCAGGCGCCTTGGAGAATAGCTTGACTCCCTCTTCTTTGTGGCAGCCCCTGAGATATTGGAACACTGCTATCATATCCCCCCTCGTCCTTCTCTTCATTAAACTAGACATACCCAATTCCATCAACCTTTCCTTATATGTTTTAGTCTCCAGTTCCCTAATCATCTTTGTTGCTCTTCTCTGTACTCTTTCTAGAGTCTTAGCATCTTTTTTACATCGTGGTGACCAAAACTGGATGCAGTATTCCAAGTGTGGCCTTACTAAGGCATTGTAAAGTGATATTATTACTTCATGTGATCTTAATTCTATCCCTCTGTTTAATGCAGCCCAGCACTGCTTTGGCCTTTTTGACACCTGCAGCACACTGCTGGCTCATATTTAAATGATTGTCCACTAGGACTCCGAGGTCCCTCTCACAGTTACTACTATTGAGCAAGGTAGCCCCTATACTATACCTGTACATTTGGTTTTTCTTGCCTAAATGTAGAACCTTACTTTTTTCACCATTGAATTTCATTTTGTTAGATAGCACACAGTGTTCAAGTCTGTCCAGGTCCTCCGGTATCTTAAGCCGTTTAAAATGTTGGCATTCCATCTGTGTATAGTTTCTTCTAAAGTGTCTCAATGATTTGATGTCTTTTAACCAACTCCAAACTCAAAGGCAGCATGTCTTAAACCAGTTGCAACGATATAGGAAGCAAAAACTAAAGAACACTATTGACTTTTGCTTCCCTTCCAAGTCCACTCTTGCCATTAGCCACCTTGTAATGGACGTCCTTGTGAGGGGAGCTTTCAGGACCCAACCAGATAAACTGGGTAGGTCTCATAAACCAGATTTGTTAAAAGAGAAGAGTAGCATTGGTTTCTGTTTCAACAATGCAAAAATAATAATGTAAGTAGCATGCGGCAATGTATTTCTTTCTCCCTTCTTCATCTGCCTACAAAGACTCCTGAAGAATAGCAATAGCATTTATTTAGATTTATATATACTGCCCCATAATGCTTTACAGCACTCTCTGGGAGGTTTACGGTGTCAGCATATTACTTCCAACAATTTGGCTCCTCATTTTATCAATCTCAGAAGAATGGGAGGCTGAGTCAACCTTGAGCCCTGTGTCTGTTCTAAAATGTAATATGTAAGCCATATAATTTCCCAAATTATTAACCAACTGTGTTAACAAAATGTGTTAATTATTCAGGAGATGCAACGGCTCAGTGGTTAAAGATGCTGAGCTTGTTAGCTGGAGAGCTGTCGGCCTGGGTTCAAGACATGACCTCCATGCAATGGGGTGAACTCCCATTAGTTGCCCTAACCCCTGCCCACCTAGCAGTTCTAAAGCATGCAAATGCAAGTAGATTAATAGGTACCACTTCAATTTATCTCTCTCTAAATACAGCACATGTATTGGGGAGATCATGTCACAGAATGACAATCAGTGTTTAGCTGCTCAATTCTTTCACATTTACACTGCACTGTGGATTCCCCAGTAACTTTCCTCACATCAATAAGTATGATTTATATGAAACAATCACATAATTAGGTAGGGTCAGGCAAAAGCAACCACAAGGATTCCTGGAGAGTCTCAACAGAAGTTTTATTGCTAGTTGTCTATGTTACACAAAACTCACTATACTGTATGCTTTCCCTTGGGAACAGCAAGATAAAGCTTCAAGGATTTTGGGGGAGGTCAGAACTATGCTGCTTCCTGTAGCGCAGTGGTTCTCAACCTTCCTAATGCCATGACCCTTTAATACAGTTCTTCATGTTGTGGTGACCCACAACCATAAAATTATTTTCGTTGCTACTTCATAACTGTAATTTTGCTACTGTTTTGAATCGTAATGTAAATATCTGATATGCAGGGTGTATTTTCATTGTTATGAATTGAACATAATTAAAGAATAGTGATTAATCACAAAAACAATATAGCAATGCTCGCTGGAGAAGCTTACTCTTCCTTGCTCAAAAATGTTGGGAGGGAGGGAAGGGGAAGGAAGATTGAAGGGGAAAGGAAGGAGATGGAGGAGGAAGGAGATTGAAGGGGAAAGGAAGGAAGGAGAAAGAGATTGAAGGGGAAGGGATGGAGATGGAGATGGAAGGAAGGAAGAAGATTGAAGGGGAAAGGAAGGAGATGGAGAAGGAAGGAGATTGAAGGGGGAAGGAAGGAAGGAAGGAGAGAGAGATTGAAGGGAAAGGGATGGAGATGGAAGGAAGGAAGGAAGATTGAAGGGGAAAGGAAAGAGATGAGATTGAAGGGGGAACGAAGGAAGGAGAGATTGAAGGGGAAGGGAAGGAGATGGATGAAAGGAAGGAAGGAAGGAAGGATTGATATTTGTAGAGTTATGTTTTCCCAGATGGTGATGAACTGCAACTCCCAGCATTCCCCACTTCTTCATTCTGCAGTGGATAGGCAATGACTAAAATTATGATGATGATGATGATGATGAATTTATACTTGTGTATAATTTTCCTTGCATAAATGATATTAACTTCCTTTTATTTTAATATGATTAAAGAGGATGGAAAAAATGCCTTCCAGAAGAATTATACAAACACACCTCAACCCTCAAAAGTTCCCCAAGTCTATTTTTGAAAAAAAGGCAAAGGTAAGTACCTTAATTCTCAATTTTGATTTTCCATATCATTGCTATATATCAGGGGTGTCAAACTCAATTTCATTAACGGCCACATCAGCATTGCGGTTGCCCTTGGGGGTGTGGGTGGGTGTGGCCAGGGTGGGCGTGGATGGAGTGGGTGTGGCCTACTGGGTGGGCATGGCCAACTCTACATCGTTTGCATCAAGTGTGCCTGTGGGGGCCTGGGCAGGAGTGGGACAGATCTGAGGGTCTCTGGCAGAATGGGGTGGGACCAGGGCAAGTGCCAAGGCATGGTCCATTTCTTCATTCCTCACAAAAGATAACACTTCCCCAGCATGTACCCAGGGGGCGGGGCTGACACGGCAGGGGCTGGTTCCTCGCTGGTTCCAGATGACCTTGTGGAGCTAAGGCTGAATGCGTTTCAGCATAGATGGCCACCACAAAATTATACATTGGCTTCTGGCCAACCTGGGCTAGGGCAAGGCAGTGGGGGCCGTTCTCTCACTGTTTCCAGGATGGCTTCGCGGGCCACATGAAACCCTTTCGCAGGCTGCATCCGGCCCCCAGGCCTTGTGTTTGACATTTCTGCTATATATATATCATCTATCAATGAAGTGTTCCCGAATAAATTTACACAGTAAAATAGGACAGCAAGCCCAAGATCATACCAACTTTTCAGGTTCTGAACTGGCGTAGAGCACAGTTATAAGAAACTGTGTCTTATTCAAAATAAAAATTGAATGATTTCTTTTTCTGGTTTTCAAGCAAGCAGGAAAGGTGCAACATTGCAGGTCGAAGTCTGAAATTGTTGCAGCTTGATTTCATTTTTTAGTATTGTATCAGGCAAGTTCAACAAATCAGTCGTATCTTTGCTTAATTATTCAGACTGAACCACTGTTAAATATCTCGTGTTAAATATTCTTAGCTTTGCTGCTTACAATACTTTACTTAGGATCTTGGGAAATGGAAATAGAAGAGATTGGACAACCATTTGTTCAGAAGGGTAGGGGGTCTCCTGCATAGCAGGGGAATTGAATAGAAGACCTTTAAATTCCCTTCCAACTGTGTTATTCTGCTATTCTGTCTTGGGAAAGAACTTTATTTTTTTAAAAAAAAAATACTGTCCTCTTAATTTGATAATTTTATCTCTATTTTTTTATTCCAAGTTTTTAATTAATTTTATAATATTACGTTTACATATTTGAAAAGTAGCGTGGCGGCTCAGCACAGTAATTCCATTACATTTGAATATCATCAGTACAAATCTCAAAGTATTACAACAACTAATTCCCTCTCTTTCCCCCATAATATCTACTGTCATGTTCGAACCAATACAGTTCTTATTCTGTCAATCAAACCAAAAGTACCTTTCTAATATTCATCAATAATCATCAGTCTTTACATATTTTAATTAATTTGACCTTTTAGACAATAACCTAGCAAGTTTTTCTTAACTTTAATTTTCCATTGATATTTAAGTTTAACGTTTAATCTTTATCATTTCCAGATTTTAAATGATCCCAATTTCTAATAATTGAATAATATAATTATTGAATCCCCATTCAGTTCATTTCCAAATACATTTGAATGTTCATACTTTAATTTTTAAAAGTGGAATGTTTTTACTCTTCTGGCTCTGCTCTTGTAGATTTTAAATTTACATGCCAATATATTCTTTTTTGTTTAAAGATGCTGGTTTTGTTTCGGAACCCAAAGGACACAGCTGTATCTTTCTTCCATTTTCTCAAAGGCACAAAGATAAGTCCTGAGCAGGAAACCTGGGATGAGTTCTTTGAAAATTTTGTCACTGGAAAAGGTGTTCTTTTCTTCTTACTCATTGGAAGAAATATACATGCTGGAAATAAGTGGTCTTATTCTATTTATCTTTCGGTCTCCTGTACTCTCCATCTGTCTGTGAAGGAGAAGCAGGAAATCTTTGAACAAAGGGTTCCTTTCTCTGTTTGTCTTCGGGCACTGAAACTTATTTCCATTGCTTCAGTACAAAGCAAGAATAATTCCAATGTTTCATTTCATTCTCTAAAGTTCATCTCACAGACATAAACCTAGATTAACTTCACATTAGCCTAGTATTTGTATACCATTTGTATATCATCCCCATAAACCACTATGTTGTAATGGGATGACAAATCTCACTCAACACGCTGAGACAATGGCAGTGTTTCCTATAGTACTGAATTACAAATTACCCAACCTCATTTTAGCCTAGTATAGTATGTTGTGTGAATTTGGCTAGTAAGTAACGTTGACTTGATTTGTATTTTCTGTATACATGTCTAATGCAGGCTACAAAGAGAAATATTCCTGCATCCCTTACCCTTTGCAAAAACATTCATTTCCATTCTGGAGTCATTTGTGAGCTCCTTTGAAAATTAATTCTTTGAAAAATAAAAGTAATCCATTTACCATCCAGTCAGAACTGAAGAAGCTTCTTGGCTGAGAAGCGAAATATCTTCCTCAAGAAAAAAAAAATAACGCAGTCCAGTTGCCTTTTGAAAAAGCACTTTTGAGACAACCATGACCTGGATGACTGAAAATCCCCATAGATATTAATTCTCTCTTGTACGCATTTATGTGCTTAATTGCCATTTAATGTTATTGGCTGTTAAATCAGGATGCATTTTTTCAGCATTCTCTCATTTGACTCCACCAGTTCTACTAGTTAATGACACAATGAAAATTATTACATCGGTTTTAAACTTAACTTTTCAGTTTAGTGGGAGGAAAATGACCAAATATATTTACTTTAATGAGTAAGGACAATGATAATTCCGGGATCGGTCTGACCAGAAATATCTACAGGTGGTATCAAAAGAGGGCATGGGGACAAATGACCAAAGCATCACAGTGGCATGATAGCACATTGCTTTTTTCCTCATTTTGATGAGAAGGTTGTATCTTGCCAATGCCTCTGTGTGTGGTTGACTATGGTTGAAATGACATATGGTTTGACTGGTACCCCATAAACAAAAATTGGAATTATACACTGTGAATGAATGGCAAAGCAAACACCAGTTTTGGTGAATAATTAAGGCAATCTAATAAGCACACATGATTAACAAGCAGAGATTTCAGTGGAGAGGGAGCTGCCAAAAATGTCAAGATGATGGCCATGACTATACAATCAAACTTTGCACCTTTTAAAAAATGTGTGGTACGTGTAAAAAAAAGAAACAGCGGGGTTTTTGCTAGTGGCCATATGTTTTGGATTCCCCTATCGATGCTCCTGTTAGCTGAGCAACCCAACATTTAAATAATAATAATAATAATAATAATGGTGTTCAATGATTTAAATTATGTATGGTAATCTGCGTCTGTTAATAATCAGAGAAAAAGTGAAATATAAAGGATACAGTGAGAGTTCACACTGAAATCAATATCAAAATGTTCTGCTTAATTCCTACAGTGATCTGTGGATCTTATTTTGATCATATTACTGAATGGAACGACTATCTGGAGGACAGCAATGTATTTTTTATTACCTATGAGGAAATAAAAGAGGTACGTTTTTAAGAGTAAACATTTAGATTTAATTTAATAATAAAATTATGTCTGGCCAAGTATTATATAGTAATGAACAATTGATCAGGAAATAGAAATAGGAAATGTAACTCAAGATTTCTGCCTGGTTACTTTTCTCTAAGCAATTGGTAAATATCTCAGAAACATTTTCATTTTAAGGTCAACTTCTGGATCACCCGATCTACTCTTGCTAATATTTCAATGAAACAATGTTTTGTTTTGCTTATTTCTTTATTTATTCTAATGTGCACAAGCCCAGCCTATAAATATATTAAAAAATTGTATGTACCCAGATAAAGACATGAATTGAAGCAATTGAAAGGATTACTCACTTATGTTATATATTGATGTATTATTCAGAATCCAGTCTCAGCACTGAAGAAAATAGCCAAATTCTTTAATTTTTCTGTAACTGAAGAGGAGATTGAGAGCATTGTAAAGAAAACAAGTTTTGAAAACATGAAAAATAACGCAGGAACCTATGGAAAAATAGGGGAAACACTTTTCCGCAAAGGTAACATTGTAATATTTTTAATAATTTTGTCTACAACATTTAATAGTCTTCTCTAATCTAGTGGCTTTATGGTGTGTGGGATTTCAACTCTTAATACTTAAAGGTGTGCTGGCGAGGAATGATAATGGCTGAAGTCTAGCAATGGGTTGGGAAAGTCTCATGATGCTTTATATTATTCAAATATTAAGGAATATGATACAGACAATCCTTAACTTACAATAGTTTGTTTAGTGATGTTTGAATTTACAACATGACCAAAAATAACATGACCATTTTTGCACTTAGAACCACTATCCCATGATCACAGGATCAAAATTCAGATGCTAGACATCTGGTTCATATCATGTGTTGCAAGATCCTCTTCTGTGACCCTCTGAGCAATAAAGTAAATGGGGAAGCCAGATTCAATTAACAACAGTATTACTAATTTAATAACTGAAGAGATTCACTTAACAACTATGGAAGAAAGGTCATAAATCAGGGGGAAACTCACTTAACAACTGTCTAACTTAGCAACAGAAATTTTGGACTCCATTGTGATTGCAATTAGAGGACTACCTGTACAAATATATGAAGTGAATATTTTAGAATGAGGTTTGCATCTAAGATGGGACTAGAAGTCACAGTCTCCTGGTTTCTAGCCTTGCGCCTTAATCACTACATCAAACTATTATATTTCTATTAATGTTTTTGAAACCCCTATAACGCAAGGGAGGAGTTTGACCAGTGTAACTGAAATCTGCAGGAGGGAACCACATCTGTACTGTGTCATGGAAAGAGTAAGAAACCTTCATATTACATATAGAAAGCCAGTCTTAATATTGTTCCTTGTTGTATTTAACAGTTATTTGCACCCTTCTAAATGTGCATATTATTTGTTTGCACAATTTATAACCATCTCGCCATAAAATACTCACAACAAAATAAGATATCAATAAAACCAGTAACAATTTTAGAAGGAAAGAATCCCAATTAAATCATCTTAGAATTAACCTATCTACTTAGAAGCAATTTCCACTGAATTAAAACAAATTTAAATAGGAGACAATACTAGAATGAAAGCACTAAAAGTCTGAAGAATTAATAAGCATAACAAGCTACTTAGAACGGGTAACTATAAGGTACGAGAATGTAAAACTACATCCAGTGGTTCCCTGGCTAAAGAGAAGTATTATATAAATATATTTTACCTGCTTCCCAAGAAAATCCAGGGACTATTTAATTGGAAGGATGGAGGAAAAAATCGGATTTAATTCTGGAGCTTAGATGATAAGATGGATGGATGAAGAGAAGGATGGGAGGAAAAAATCAGATTTAATTCTGGAGCATAGATGATAAGATGGATGGATGGATGGATGACAGATAGATAGATGACAGATAGCTAAAATATGACTTCTTTGCACTGCCATGGGGAATCAATTACTCCATTTAAGGGTTCATTCTTCTCTATAATAAACATTTAAATCTCACTAACATCTGTCTGAGAGTCTTCTTGCTGAGTAGAATCAAATGCTGACTAAGGGGACAAATGCCATCGTATGAAGCCTGATAGTAATCTACAAGATGCTTATTGAAATGTATTAATCTATGTTTCTCATCCAAAAGCAAATAGCTAAGAAAACCTTTTTGAGGGATAACATAAGGGAGGGAGATCTTTGCCAAATCTGAGAATTGGGTATGGGAGATTCTCTAAGTAGGCATAAAATCTCTCTGTTAAAATTAACATTTCACAAACCATAGGAACTGGGCATCTAAGGATGTCCCATAGAAGTGTCTTTATTGTGCTATAAAAATATTTATTGTTTTAATGTGTTTTGAAGAATGTCTCAAAGGTGCTTTTTTAAAAGGCAATTGGGCTTTTGTTTTTCCTCTTGAGGAAGAAGAAGACTAATTCCTTCCATCACCCCTACCATCCTTCCAGAACCGATGAAACTTCTTGGATGAGAAGCAAAATGTATTTTTCTTCCTCAAGGGGAAAAAAAAAAGTCCAATTGCCTTTTGAAAAAGCCCCTTTGAGACAACTACCGTATGACCTGGATGACTGAGAATCTTCACAGAGGTTTGAAGAAGAGCTATTCTTTGGGAGAAAGACTTTCTCTCCCCTTAGCTTCCCACCCTCCACCTACCACTATAATTCTTCTTTTCTTCCTTTCTTTTTTTTTCTTTTTCTAGGCATAGTAGGTGATTGGAGATCTGTCTTCTCAGAAAGCCAGAGTGAAAGAATGGACAGAAAATTTGAGGAGAGTGTAGCAAAAACTAAGCTTGGAATGATGCTGAAATATGAGCTGTACTGCAAAAACTAAAGAGGCCATCAGTGTCTACAAATCTCCCAGGTTCTGATTCTCTGCATGTGGATAAAGATACTTAAGTTGTTCAAGAAGAATTGGTGGTGCCTTCCTCAGTCTCCAGATGTGCCAGATGCCATTTCTGATAATCCCAACATAGCTATTGGTTGGGTTATGTGATGAATCAAAAATTATAGGAGATGAAATCGAACAGTCTGAAAGAAAAGCTGCTTTCAAGACACCATTCGTTCCTTTCACCTCTTACATATTTGATATTACATACTTATTTTTAAGTGGAAGAACTCTTCCAGAATAAAAAAGTATACTTACCTATAAGAATTTACTCTCTTATTCTATGTAAAATTTGTTGAGCAATTATGAAAGACAATGACTAAAAAGCTTCTATTGTTCCTGATAACAGAATTCCTTATAAATTTTATTTTGCTTTAATAGAGAAATTCACCCCCAGGTTCGAAAGAAATAAGCACTTGGTTCTGATCCATACCAAATGTTCTCTTCTGTATGACCACTAGCACAAAGAAACTTTATAGTGAAGGCTTTCCACAAAGGAGGCAAATGTGCAAACAGTATTACACTGTTGTGTCAAAAATCTCATATTTGTATATGTGTGATATCATTAGCCACACATATGAAAGAGGTCCAACTTGTGATGCATATTACAATGCTGCTTCCCTCATTTTGACAAAAATCTCCACATGCCCTAGCAAACTACAGATACCTTGTGTATAATGGGCCTGTATGTGTTTATTAAAAGGAAATAACATTGAGATCAACAGGGCTAACATTCAGATAAAAGTGTGTAGGACTGCAGCCTTATAGTACAACCATACCTACAGATCAATACACATGAAGTCCTTCTTCTCCTGTGATCTGCACTGATGGGATCACACCTGGACAGTTGGATGCAGTTCTGGATGTCACTCTTTCAGAAGAATAATTGACAGAAAAGAAGGACTAGTGGTGACATGATATTCAAGTATTCCAGTATTTGAGAGGTTGCCATGTGAAGCTGGTCATTTCATGAACAAGGGTTTGTAGCTAAAGAAAAACATATGTTTGAATCATTCCCCCCCCCCAGGCTTGTACAATTGTTGTGTTATTTATTTATTCAATTTATATTTCTTATAGAACCTATTAATGAGTCTGTCAGCTTTTACATCTCTAGATTTGACTCAGGTAACTTCAGACAATGGATACCCCTTCCATTGCACTAAGTACTGCAATTTCCCTTTAAAAAAATCTAGAATCAAGAATATGCTTCACTTCATAGTGAGTCTATCCTGCTACTACAAAAGGTCCAGGTGCCTTCTTAGGGGGAGGTCTTAAGTGGAATCCCGAAAAGGTTTCAGCAGGCTGCAATGGAACACAGGGTGGACTTTCCCTAAGGATCTGGGAAGCTTTAATTCTACCATGACCGGGTTAATGATCCTTACAATGGGGAAGGGTCCTAAGTACTTTGGTTTTAACCTCTTACTAGATAACTTAAGGCATAAATATTTTGTGGACAAATAAACCTTTTCCCCAACTTGGAATGTCCTTTGAGGAGCCCTTTTTTTACCTGCCTGCTTTTTATATGTATCAGAAGCCCTTTTCAAACAGTTTTAGTGGTTTTCCAGACTCTGTCTCACCCCCTCACCCACTGATGAAGAGTTTGGGAAGTGGAGGGTCCCTGAGGATATTCGCGTATTGGGCTGAACTCTTTTCCTGTGGCCACTTTAAAAGGTGTGAAACCGGTGCTGCTATGAACAGAGTTATTGTAAGCCGCCTCTGCAAAAGGGAGGAGGTCAGTCCAGTTTGTCTGTTGATAATCCACATAGCATCAGAGATACTGCTCCATCACTGAGTTCACAGATTCAGTCGCCCCATTGGTAGACGGGTGAAAAGCCAACGATAGTCCTTGAGATGAGCCAATTAGCTTAAGAAAACCTCCCCAAAACTGTAAACTGCACCCACTGGTATGAGATTACTCATTTTGGTGCATCATGCAGTCTGTAGATATGTTTCAAAAACATCTTGGTTAATCTCTGGGTGGACGGGAGCCCTTTGCAGGCAATGAAGTGGGCCTGCTTTGTAAACAGATCTATCACAGTCCAGATGACTGTATTTCCCCTACTTTCAGGTAGGTCTACTATAAAATCCATGGCAATTTCTTCCCATGGTTGGGAAGGGTCAGCTACCGGTTGTAATAGCCCAGGGGGTTTCCCTGGAATTCTTTTCATGGTGGCACATACAGCACAACTCTGGACATAGTTCTCTATGTCCGGTTTCAAACACGGCCACCAAAATTGACGGCAGATGAGGTGTAGTGTTTTTAAATATCCAAAGTGTCCAGCCTGTTTTACATCATGGCCATACCGGAGCACATTGAGGCGGAAGGTTTTGGACAAGTACAATTTTCCCCCTTTGTAAGCCAAACCATCCCTGCAAGTTAGGGAGGTTTGATTGTCCTTGAACCATTGGTCGGTGAGGAGCTCTTGTTTTATTTACTTTGCCCCAGGGTCATCGGGTTTGGGGCTCTCGAAGGGAGAACTCTGCGCAGCATGAGTTGAGAAACAGTTTGTGGAATGGAAATAATTGCTTCATTAACCTTTTCACGCTGGCTCTTGTATTGGGGCAGTCTGGATAAAGCATCAGCTAAAACATTTTTTTCTCCCGGTATGTATTTTAGGGTGAAGTTAAAATGGTTGAAATATTGCGCCCATCGTACTTGTTTAGGGGACAATTTGCGGGGAGTTTTCAGTGCTTCTAGGTTTTTTTGATCAGTCCATACCTCGAAAGGCACCTTGCTCCCTTCTAGATAGTGTCGCCAGTTTAATAGAGCCCAACAAATCGCAAAGGCTTCTTTCTCCACACAGCCCACCCACTCGAGGTGTAGGCACAGAGTTGTAGGATCCCATTCTGGTTCTTTTGCAATAGCACAGCTCCGACAGCCACATCGCTGGCATCGGCTTGAATAACAAAGAGCTTCCTTCTACAAGGATGCTTTAAGACCAGTTCAACTGCAAATGGCCTTTTTAAATTCTCAAAAGCAGTTTGACAGTTTATAGTCCATGCTGGTGGCTGGCCTGGTCACAGCTTTCCTCTCTCTTTGTCTGTTTGCAGTAAGTCTGTAAGGGGTAAAGCAATTTCAGCAAAGGAGGGGATGAACTGGCAGTAAAAGTTGGTGAATCCCAGAAAGCTCCGGAGCTGTTTGCGAGTCTTTCGGGGCTGCCATTCAATTAAGGCTTTCACTTTGGTTGGGTCCATTTCAATGCCCTCGCTGGAAATTCTGTAGCCAAGATAATCTAGTTGGGTCTAGTGAAACTCACACTTAACATAAAGTTTAACATAAAGTTTGGCATCCAACAGTTTCTTTAGTGAACTTCCGGTGGCTCTGTTGGCGTCACTGCAGCGTCCTTCGGAGGCTCCGTTCTCCCGGGTTTTGTAAAGCCGCAAAACAGCGAACATCAGCTGTTTTTTGCAGTGAAAAATCCCCCCTTCGGGTGAAGAAGGGGTGAAGAGCATCGGGCGTGGGTTGAGCTCCTCCAAAAAAACCCTGAAAAAGTTTTCAGGGGGAAAGAGTGAGAGCTCCCCAGGCGCTTTTATAATCAACATAATGTATCCAAGATGGCGATCACTCTCACTGTAAAGGGAAAGTGACTGGAAAGTGAAACTGATTTTTTTTGTAAAGCCAGAGCGACCGCTTAGATTTAAATTTTAAAATCCTATAAATTACAATTAAATTTAGACTTGAAGAAGAAAAGAAGAGGAAAAATTTTGGCGATATACATCTAAAGATTCCTTTTTATTTAAAGTAATTTTTTAAAAGTGACTGAATATAGAATGGCTGTCAGACAAACAAAAATAGCTTCTGCGAAGGTGGCAGTATCTTCTCCAGCTCAGCCCTCTAAATTACAAGTAAGTAGTTTTTCTGCTCCCCCAGCTTCTTTAAAATCTACAGAGTCTAAAGCCTCCTTGTCTACTCAATCTCCTCCAGAAACGCTTACCATGAAAGATTTGCAGGCTGCATTATCAATAATGACTGACAATATAGAGAAAAGTATGGAAAAATTGGAGAAAATGATTGAGAAACAAGTTAAAGGTGTAACTGATGAACTGGAGACAATTAAAGAAACAATTAAGACTCACAATATTGTGATAAGAGAAGATATTGTGGACGCTATTATGGGGGTTTGGGATTACACCTTGAGAGTTGAAGAGAAGGTGGAAGGGGTTGAGCAACAAATTGAGGGAATACTTGATGAAATCAAAAGTGAAATTAAAAGTGATATACAAGATCATGCAGTCATGGTACAATACAATCAAATGATGTCGGCTATTAGAATTAGAGGGCTGAAGGAGGTTGCAAATGAGAATCAGGAAGACTTGAGAAGAATTTTTGAAAAAGCTTTGGCACAATTTTTAGAAGATGGAGCACAAAATGTCCCTTGGCAGATTGATAGGATCTACAGAGTTAATTCATGGATTGCAAGACAAAGAAATTTACCTTGAGACATTGTGATTTATTTTGTTACAAGAAGATTCAGAAATCACATTCTTACAATATCTTATGACAAGAAATTAACTGTTGCTGGTCAGGAGGTTGTGGTTTTGAAGGAGATTCCTCCGCAGATTTAAGAGCAAGGAAAGATTATGCATTTTTGGTGGCTGAACTTAAAAAACGTGTTTTACAATTTAGGTGGGAGGCTCCAGCTGGACTGTCATTATTTTACCAGGGTAATAGATACCGCTTGAATTCTGTTGGGAAAGCGAAAGATTTTTTTAAGAATGTGTTGAAGGCTGGTAAACCCCCATCTCCAACACCAAAAAGAGCAGATTCACCAAAAGAGAGAGATATGGAGTTAAAACAACAAATACAGTCTTCAGAGTCACAACCCCTTGCTTCATCAGGAGTCGACAAAGGAGTGTTGATGGAGCTGCCTGCACAGAGCATTGATATTTTTCAGCCTTTGGAAGTAGAGAAGCCTAAAGATCAAAGGCAGACAAGAGCAACTACTAAACGCATGGAACAACAAGAAAAGGAACAACAAATACGTACAACTCAAGCTGTATCTACACGTCTGGAAGCCATGGGAGCAAGACCAAAGAAGAAAATGGATGAAAAAGTTGATTTGGCCTTGCAAAAGCTTTCTCAAGTTGGTCATGTCAAATAAATATTTGACATGGAATGTCAATGGTTTAAATTCTCCACAGAAAAGGAAGAAGATATTTCACTATTTGATTCAATCTAAAAATGATGTAATTTGTTTACAAGAAACACATATTAGAATTTCTGACCAGAAATATTTGATAAATAATAAATTAGGTTCACATTTTGTGGCAGCGGCTGCTGAGAAGAAGAATGGAATTGTTATCTATGTTAAAAATCATATAAGAGCTAAATTAATAGAATCAGATATTCAAGGTAGATTTTTAGCAATTGAAATCTTAATAGATGGGAAGAAAGTTCTTTTGATGGGTATATATGCACCAAATCAACAACAAGGGAAAATTTTATAAGTTAATACATAAAAAGTTAATACAATTTGATTATAGGTCTTGTATTTTAATGGGAGATTGGAATGGTGTTATAGATATTGGTTTAGACAAGAAGAAGATATCATCAATTCCTCAAACACGTTCTATGTTGCCTAAATCTTTTTTTGACATACAGGACGATTTTGACTTGATAGATATATGGAGAGAAAGACATAGTAAAGAGCAAGAATTTACTTTTTTTTCTGATAGACATCAAGTCATTTTCTAGAATTGACTTTATATTAACTTCAAGTGATTTTATTTTTAGATTAAAGAAGGTGAAAATCCTACCCAAAGTTTTAACAGACCATAATCCGGTTTGGATGGAATTAATGGTAGGACAGACCTCTAAAAGATCTTGGAGACTTAATGAAAATTTGTTTAAATATGATACAAATATGAATGAATGTAAAAATGTTATGAAGGAATTTTTTACGCTAAATCTGCATAAGGATACAACAATAGAAATGGTATGGGATGCTAGTAAAGCGTATATGCATGGGATTTTAATTGATATGAATAAAAGGTATAGACGTAAACAAGAGGAAAAAAGGAAGGAGTTGGAGGAGGAAATAAGAAAGAAAGAGTAATTATTAATAAAGAGACCAGATGATAAAAACAATAAAGAGGGGATTAAGATTTTACAGAAACAATTTGATTTGTTAATGGCAGACCAAGTTGCTAGGAATATACAATATGCTAAACATAATACATTTTTAAATTCTAATAAACCTGGCAGATGGTTGGCCTATACATTAAGGAAAAAACAAAAATCCCGCATAATTGAAAAAATAGAATATAAAGGGAAGGAAGTGTTTCAACAAGAAATTATTAAGAAAGTTTTTTTAGAATTTTACTCCAAGTTGTACGCTGAAGAGAAGATACAAGAGAATGAGATAGATACTTTTTTGCAAAATGAAAATGTATTGACAATTACCAATGAACAAAGAGATAGGTTAAATGCATTGATTACATCAGAAAAAATAATTTCAGTGATTAAACAACTGAAAATGGGAAAATCTGGGACTGATGGGTTAACGGCAATTTATTATAAGCATTTTCAAATGGAAATGGTGGAACCTCTTAGAGAGCTATTTGTTAATATACAAGAGGGTGGTCAGGTTCCACCTTCATGGAAAACAGCCTATGTTTCTTTAATTCCCAAAGAGGGAAGAGACAATGTTCAACCAGAAAATTTTAGACCTATTTCATTGTTGAATACGGATTATAAGATTTTTGCAAAAATTATGGCTAATAGATTAATGACAGTTCTACAACAAATAATTCATTCTGACCAAACTGGTTTTTTTACAAGGGAGACAGATGAAAACTAATGTTAGACAACTCATTAATATAATAGAATATTTGGATAAGCATATCCAGGTGCCCGCAGTTCTTATGTTTTTGGATGCGGAAAAAGCCTTTGACAGACTGAATTGGTTGTTTTTGAAAAAATATAATTGTTAGGATGGGAATGGGGGATCAGTTTATTAATTCTATATTGGCAGTTTATCAGAAACAAACAGGTCAGATCATTGTGAACGGGGATTTAACAGATTCATTTAATATAGAGAAAGGGACTAGACAGGGATGTCCTTTATCCCCTTTGTTGTTTGTTCTAACTTTAGAAGTTTTATTGAATAGGATAAGAGCTGCAGATGATTTAAAAGGTATACAGATTAGGCAACATGATTACAGATTATGTGCTTTTGCTGATGATTTGCTTGTGACATTGACTCAACCAATACAGTCAGTTCAGAGTTTGATGGAGATAATTAAAAATTATGGTAAGGTATCGGGCTTTAAATTAAATATATGTAAGACAAAGATGTTAGTTAAAAATTTAGATATTAATTCAAAACAGGATCTGGAAAGAATAACGGGTTGTGAGATAGTTAAGAAAGTTAAATATTTAGGAATTGAAATTGAAGCCTCTAATGGGAAGTTATATAAAAATAATTATGAAGTTTTGTGGAATAAGATACAAATAGAATTGGAAAAATGGAAAAAAATTACAATTATCTATGCTGGGTAGGATAGCGGCAGTTAAAATGAATGTATTGCCAAAATTTTTATTTCTTTTTCAAATGTTATCTATACTTAAAAAAGATGCGAATTTGGAAGAGTGACAGAAGGGTATTAATAGATTTATTTGGAATGGCAAGAAACCGAGGGTCAAATTTAAAATTATTCAGGATACAAGGGAAAGAGGTGGTTTGAAAATGCCCAATTTTAAGTTATATTACCATGCTGCTGTTTTAGTAGCGATAAGTGATTGGGTTAATTTAACTAATGATAGAATATTGAATATTGAAGGGTATGGTTTATTATATGGTTGGCATGCATATTTAGTTTATGATAAAAAGGTGGATAGGAGTTCAAAGAGCATCTATTGAGAAGTGCTCTGTTGCGTGTTTGGAAAAAGTATCAGTATATATTAAACGGAAAGATTCCTGTTTGGACGGTTCCTAGACACGCAATAGAGAACATAAATATAGTACAAGTTCAAGATGTGGTGCCCTATGAGAAACTCCTAATTAAAGAAGGGAATTCGTTATTATTAAAGTCATTTAATATGTTAAGTGAGGAAGGAATAGTTCATACTTGGTTTCCATATTTACAATTGCAGACTAGATGGCAAAAAGATTTGAAGATGGGTTTATCTCAAACAGATGAAAATTTAATCAAACAAGTTAGAGACCAAAGGTCTATGCATATTAAAAGATTGTATAACGTATTGATAGAAATTGATTCTGAAACTGAATTAGTTAAGGATTGTATGATAAAGTGGGGACAAAATTTTGGACAACCAATCATGATGGAAACTTGGGAGAGGATCTGGGTGAAAAATGTAAGATTTATACAAGCGCAACATTTAAGAGAAAATTTTTATAA
This sequence comes from Bothrops alternatus, assembly GCA_034064705.1. NCBI lineage: Eukaryota > Metazoa > Chordata > Lepidosauria > Squamata > Viperidae > Bothrops > Bothrops alternatus. The sequence goes on from JARGCV010000023.1 coordinate 14,708,823, forward strand.
AATGTTTTATAGATGGCATTTAGATCCGAAAAATTATCATATATGTACCCTAATTTACAACCTAAGTGTTGGAGGTGTGAATGTATGGATGAACTTAATTTTGAACTTGATTACAGCAGCAAGACTTTTGGTGGGACAATACTGGAAGAAGCTAGAATTACCATCTATCGAAGAATGGATTTTGTAAGTTATAAATCTGGCAGAAATGGCCAAAATATCCGCATATTTGAAGGACCATTCAAATGAAAAATATATGTTGGATTGGAAAAAATGGATAGAGTATATACAAGGGAAATATCAATCTAAGAAATTGTACTTAGCATATAGTTAAATTTTTATATGTGGGACTGAAAAATATAGTTAAACTCTTATTAGGATTTATATAATAATTTGGTTTAGTTTAGTGGGTTTTCTTGTGTTTTACCCTGTGTTCACTTTGGGAAGTCGGGGGGTGGGTGGGTTGGGGGGGGTTTACAATGTATGTAATTGCAATATTGGTATTATATAAGCATGATATATTTTTCGATAAAAGAGGGGTTGCTCGGACAGTACCTCGGAACCACATCTGGAGGCGGCAGAGATTGAGGAGTGAAGGATTGGAGGGAAGTAGGGAGGTTGTAGGAGGAGGGTGGAGAGAGAGGGAGGGAGAGAGGGTGGGGGATAGAGGTAGGAGGTTGGGAGGAAAGAGGGGGATGTGGTGAAGGAGGTGCTGCTGAGCAATACCTATAGTTATTTTAACTATTCTATGTAAGTTTTTTATGCTTTGTTTTGTGTTGAAAAAGTTCTAAATGATTGTATTTAGTTGAGTTATATTTATAATTATAAAACTAATAAAATATTTTACAAAAAAACCAGTTTCTTTAGTACTTCACTCACTAGTTTTACATGATCAGCCATATTCGTGCTGTATATCAGGATATCATCACGATATACCAAAATCCCTTTGCATAAATGATCATGTAGTACCTGATTGATCAGCTGCATGAAGACAGCTGGAACCTCCTGTAGTCCAAATGGCATGACTTTAAATTGGTAGCTCCCTCCTTTATCCTCACTCGGTAATATGCCTCTCTTAGGTCTAACTTAGTGAAGACACTCCCCTTTGCCAGGTGGGTTAGTAAGTCCTTCAGGAGGGGGAGGGGGTATTTGTTTTCCATGTTGACAGCATTTAATTCTTTATAGTCCATGCGGAGATGAAGTGACCCATCTTTTTTCTCTTTAAGTAACACTGGAGCTCCCACCTGAGATTTAGCCCATTCAATAAAACCTTTTGATAGGTTCTTGTCCACATACTGCTGCATTTCCTCCATTTCAAGGGGGGACATGGCGTACATCCTTGGTCGTGGGAGTTTGGCTCCCAGTAACAATTTGGTAGATTAATCATTAGGCTGGTGGGGAGGCAGGGTGTTACATTCTGTTTTACTAAACACCTCCGCTAGGTCCTGGTACTCACTGGGGATGAGTGGCTCACCTGGTTGAAGCAGAGCAGCTATTTTTGCTAGCTTGTTAGAAGGGCTAAGTCATCTGGTAACATCAGCTGAGTTAAGGGGTCCTATAGGTAATTTCACAGTTCTCATTCCCGTCTCCCACCAGATAAATGGCTAGCCCTAGGATCACAGCCTCAGTCATTTTCAGAGCCACCATGAAACAAGTGAACTCCCAGTGCTCACCTATTTCTAACCATATGGGTTCAATTAATTGCATGACAAAGGTTCCTCCCATTATGGAGCCATCGGCTTGCTCAAACCTCAGCCTTGCTTGTATGCCTTGCTTGTATGCCCATTTTCAGGGCAACTGGCAAGCTAATAATGTACTGGGAGCATCCTGAGTCCACTAGTACTTTCAGATCTACCTGTGCCCCCGTTTTAGGGATTATGAGCTTGGCAGGCAAAGAAAAATGTGGAACGGATTGACTCACTATAGGGTCGTTCTCTCCTTTGTCATCACTGTCGTACGAGGACAGAGCAGTGGCAGTTCTGATTTGGCCACTCTCCTGCGTGGACAACGGATTCCTGCCTGATCCAGTTGGATTTCTCTTTTGCCGGCTGCTGGGCTGGTTTCTTCCTTGCTGGTGGTCCCGGTCTATTCTGTTGTTGTGGGTAAGGGACTTGGCAACTCGCTGTTTGATGTCCCTTTGTCCACATCTGAAACATTTGATCGATAGGCCTGCAGGTGGCTCGGGGTTTTCAGTGGCCACAGCGGTTGGAGGCTTTCAGGGGGTGGTTGCTGTTTGGGTTGATCTGGCCTCGGCCTGGCTTCTTGTGGTGGTGGCTTCTTATAGCGGGCAGGCTGGACATCCAGTCTTACTGCTGCCTGATACCATTCTTGCAATTGATTAGGGACTGTTTGATAGACACAAGCCTGGGAGAGGTGGTATTCCAGTGCAGACCTGCCAGCTTGTCTTATCTTATGGACTTGCTCCTCCACTTTGAGGGCAATGGATGGCACGTCAGCAGAGTCAGCAGAGAAGAAATCTTTTCAGGTCTACCAGATGTAGTGACCCAGGATGGGGTGGGGTCTCAGTCCGGGTCCTGTTTCATTTTAATACAGTGATGTCAGTATCCCTTTGGACCAGCTTTGCAGGTTAGTAGAGAGAAATTTGAAGATTTGCAGAGTTGTTAAAAATTACTCAGCCACATTTGCTGAACTTTATTAGGAAAGTTAAACATGACAAATTTAGGGCTAGATCTGTCCAGAATAGTTATTTTATTTTTTTTCACTGAGATTATAATTTTATTTGTCTAATATAGAATTCACATTGCTGTACTTTATATTTAAATATAAACCAATTATAACAAATTATTAGGCAAATCTTTCCATGATGGTGGAACTTGACCACCTTCTTGTATGTTGACAAACAACTCTCTAAGGGGTACTATCATTTCCTCTCGGAGATACTTGTAGTAGGTCGCTGTTAGCCCATCCGTCCCGGGCGATTTTCCCTTTTTCAGTTGTTTAATCACTGCATGTATTTCCTCTTTTATGATCAATGCATTCAGGGTATCTCTTTGTTCATCGGTGATTGTCAATAACTTTTCATTTTGCAGAAACTTATCTATCTCCTTGTCTTGTGTCTTCTCTTCAGCGTATAACTTGGAGTAGAACTCTGTAAAAGCTTTCTTGATTACTTCCTGTTGAAACTCTTCCTTTCCTTTGTACTCTATCTTTTCAATTATGCGGGATTTTTGCTTCTTCCTTAATATATAAGCTAGCCACCGACCAGGTTTGTTGGAATTACAGAATGTCCTATGCTTTGCGTATTGTATATTCCTTGGCACTTGATCTGCCATCAACAAGTCAAATTGTTTCCTTAAAATCTTGATTCCCTCTTTGGCGACTTTGTCCTCCGGTCTTTTTATTAATAGTTGCTCTTTCTTATTTATCTCATCTTCTAACTCCTTTCTTTTTTGTTCTTGTTTGCAACGGTGCCTTTTGTTCATGTCCATGAGCATCCCACACATGTATGCCTTGCTGGCGTCCCATACCATTTCTATAGGTGTCTCTTTATTCATATTTATGCTAAAGAATTCCTTCATAACATTTTTGCATTCAACCACCTTTTCATCATATTTAAACAGATTTTCATTAATTCTCCAGGATCTCCTAGGTTTCTGACCATGTCTTAATTCCATCCATACCGGGTTATGGTCTGATAGTACTTTGGATAGGATTTTCACCGTTTTTAGGCTAACAAGCAAGTCGCTGGTTGTTAATATAAAGTCAATTCTAGAGAATGATTGGTGTCTGTCTGAGAAAAAGGTGAATTCTTGCTCCTTGCCATGTCTTTCCCTCCAAATGTCTATCAGTTCGAGATCATCCTTTATGTCAAAGAAGGATTTAGGCAACTTGGAGTGTTTTTGCGGGTTAGGTGCTATCTTCTTTTTATCCAGGTCGACCTCTATGACACCGTTCCAGTCTCCCATTATAATGCATGATCTGTAGTTGAGTTGTGTTAACTTTTTATGTACCAATTTGTAGAATTTTCCTTGTTGTTGATTTGGTGCATATACGCCCATCACAAGAATTTTCTTATCTTCCTGTACTATTTCAATTGCTAGGTATCTACCTTGAGAGTCTGACTCTATTAGTTTAGCTCTTATATGCTTTTTCACATATATGACAATGCCATTCTTCTTTACTGCTGCCGCTGCAACAAATTGCGTGCCTGGTTTGTTGTTGGTTAAATATTTCTGGTCTGTAGTTCTGATGTGTGTTTCTTGTAAGCAAATTATATCATTTTTACCTTGATTCAGATAATGGAATATTTTTTTCCTTTTCTGTGGGGAGTTTAACCTGTTAACGTTCCAAGTCAAGTATTTACTTGTCATGATCGGCTTTGGGACACTCCTGCCAGACCGCTTCCGCTTTTTCTCCTGCTTTCTTCTTTGGTCTCACTCCCATGGTATCCAGGTTGGTGTTCATATTGTTTTGTGGGATCTTTTCTTGCTGTTCTGTGCATTTGGTAGTAGACCTTAACTGCCTTAACTCTTTGATCTGTCCTGCTTCCATGGTTTTATTGACATCCATCCTCTGTGCAGTCGCATCCCGAGAAGATCCATTCTCTTCTCCTGCTGTTGCGGCGGTCTGTGCTTCTGGGGAGTTTGATCATTGTTCTAAGTCCCTTCCTCTTTCACGTGGCCGGTCTGCATTATCCCGTGGTTTGGGCTGGGGTCCCCCCGCCTTCAGTTCCTTTTCAAGGAATTCTTTTGCTTTCTGGATTGAGTTCAGATGGTATCTTTTGCTTTTGTAGAGTAGTGACATTCCAGTTGGGGCTTCCCATCGATATTGTAGAGCGCGTGCTTTCAGTTCAGTGACCAGGAACTTGTAGTCTTTTCTTTCTCTTAACATCTTGGGGGGGGGATCGCTTTCAATATCACCACCTCCTGCCCCTCTACATACAGTTTCTTGTTATAGGATGTTGTAGAAATAAGATCTCGGAACACCTTTGTTGCAAAATGGATAACCACGTCTCTTGGTAGATTTTTGTTTGTTGCAAACCATGAGTTAACTCTGTGGATTCTGTCGACTTGCCATGAGATATTTTCCGCTTTCTCTCCCAGAAATTTTTCCAGGGCTTTTACAATAATTCTTTTCAGGTCCTTTTGGTTTTCATTTGTTATCTCACCCAGTCCACTAATCCTGATTGCTGTCATCATCTGCCAATATTGCATCATAGTTGATTGGTCCTGTACCTCACTTTTCATCTCCACCATTTGTCCCTCCATTTGACTCTCCACCTCTTCCATCCTTTTTTCCACCCTCTCCCAGATCATCTTAAATTTTTTTCCAATTTCTTCTCTCATACTCTTATTGTGTGTTTGCATTGTTTCCTTGAATTGATCTAGGTCTGCAGTCACCGCTTTGCTTTGTTCTTCCCACTTCCTCTCAAGCTCTCTGCTTTGTTCCTTCCATTTCTGTTCTAATTCTTTGCTCCGTCTCTCCATCCTCGTGCCCATTTTCTCTAACTTTTTATCCATTTCCTCCACCCTTTTCCCCAGTGCCTCTATCATCTCTTTTAGTTCTTTCATCATGTGCATTACTGGAGAGGCCTGGATAGAGGGGGGGTCTGGGGTCCTGTAGATTTGGGGGAGGATGGGGGGGCAGGTAAATTGTTCCCTGATATTTTGAGTAACTGGGCTGAGGAGGGTGCTACTACCTTTGGGGGTATTAATTTGGACTGCTTGGTGGCCATTCTGAGTTCAGTCTACTGTTGGCCAGGCTTTTCTTTTGATTTTTAAAAAATAAACCAAATTAATCACAAGACAGTATTCAGATGCTGATCCAATATTCTAACCTTTCAGGGATAAGGATCAAGATTCAAACAGTTCAGTGATGAAAATCTATATTCAGGCAGTTCCAGGGTAGGAGTCAACTAAGATCAGAGGGCCAGTTCAATTTGCCTTGGCTCCCTCCAAGCTATAGTCCGTCAGCCTTTCCCTTCTCTTCGCCCTTCTCAGAATCCTTCTTGCCCTTCTGTTCTTTCTTCCCCAAACCAAGTTCCAGTGTGATCTGTCAGCTTATAAATCCAAATCCATCCAGCCTTGCCTTGAGAGCGCCCCAGGTCGAACTCCAGTCTTCCACCTCCCCTCCGACGCTCTCCTTTCTCTCCTCCACCCTTGTTCCTCCCTAGAGAGTTCTGGCCGCTGCGCTACCCCTGGGGCTCCGATTTCATTAAATCAGGGGCGCAACGCGAAGGGCTTCTCTCCCCAATTCCCTCTGCTGTCCGCAATATTTCTCTCTCGGGTCTTCCACCACCTATTCCCTCCTTACTGCTTCCGTGTGTCTTTACCTCTCACCTCCATTACTCGTGCCAGCTCGTCGAGTCTTCAGGCCGGCTGCAGTGGGCCTCTCCGTCTTCGGCTTGGGCCCCCTCTAGCTTTTCCACAGCTTGCTTAGCCTCCTCAGATGCGCCAGAGATTCTTCTTCGAACTATTGGTCCCTCCCGGCAGCCAAAGCTCCTGGCGGCTGGGAAAAGGCCGTAAAACCGGGCTCTGTCCCGGAGCTCCCTAAAGACGGCTCTGCGCGACGCGACCGGAACCGGAAGTCAAGCATCCAGTATTAACCTGCCAAATCTTGAGTCAACTTGGTAGCAAGGTTTATGCAACTGAATTAAGAGGAAAACAATAGGAAAAATGAGGGTTAAAATTGCTAGCAGAATATCCTAGCTTTGTAATGGCTAATTGTTTACATATATATGTTGTAAGCCGCTCCGAGTCTTCGGAGAGGAGCGGCATACAAATCCGAATAAATAAATAAATAAAATAAATAATTACTGCCACACTTTTTTGCTCTGTGAAATTGTGGCTCTAAGATTTCTAGCATGCTGTCCAGCAAGTGCTTCATGAACTCAAGAACTCTGACCCCATTTCCAGAGAAGGTTGCCTCAGATCAGTTATCCCCTTAAGAATATCTTTTTTCTCTAACAGGTTATCTATTCAGTCCAAGTTGGCCACAATTTCATTGGAATTTTTTTTTGGGGGGGAAGGGTTGAATAAACTTTGTTCATAGATTTATTTCTTCACAGTTAATTAGTAACAAGATACGCACCTTCAGTGTGTTCTTTGTCATGTGACAGATGATTTCTCTATAAATGTATTAGCTTCACTTACAAAGCCAACTGAATCTCTAGCTTACCCATCTGTGGTCTTAGAACAGCACACCTATGGATCAAAAATACTTCAGCAAATCTCTAGATGAGAAGCTGGAAGAAACTGAAAAAGCTGCTCCTTCAGAACGGATGTTTATGTATGATGGGGTATTATATCCTGCTATGATCACCTGTGTGGAAACTCTGAAAACGGTTCATACTTTTAGAGCTTGGCAAGATGATGTCATATTAGTGTCATACCCCAAAACAGGTAAGCATTACAGTTTTGCAAGGAATGCTATTGTCTCTGAACACATAGAATATAGAATCATATGGCTGGGAGGAACCTTGGAGGTCTTCTAGTCCAGCTCTTTTCTCTAGGCAGGAGAATGTATACCATCCTGGTTAAATTGTATGCATGTTTGATAGTTTCTTTAGTGTTTCTAACAAAATTCCTGTTAAATAAAAACTAGCCGATTCCAGAGCACTAGACATTTTATTATGATAGGTTAAATAATTTCTCTTTGTGAAATCCTTCACTGATTACTATGTTTAAGATGAATATTCTTGACTTTCTCTGTGTTTCCAGAAATACAGAAGTCATAGAATGAAATTGGCATTTTTGCTTAAAATAATCAACAATATGAAAAGTTCAGTACTGTAACTCTGAAAATGTCAATTACATATTTTCTAAATCAATCCATGCAATGTATAAAAATACATAAACAAAAGTTGTAAAATTCATTTCCTTATTGTTTGTATAGTATTGAAAAATGACTTTATTATGTTCTTAGCAGGCCAAAACACTGGTATATTGATAAATTCTGTATATTGGGAATATATCCCAAAAGAATTACATATAACACATATCTAGTCTAGTTTGATATTAAATTCTTACTCAACAACTCTACATGCTTAAAGTTACTACGGTATGCTTGCAACAGACATCAGAGCTGCACCCTCCTCTCATTCTTTTTGAAGATTCATGCACAATGTTTATTCTTTCCTTATTTCTGTGTTTATGTTTTCTACTTTGATATGGTTGAAATGGCCTTGGGTCAAGATATGTACCCTTATATATCAAGTGACAACATTTCTGTATTTCTTCAGGTTCCAACTGGATTAGGGAGGTTTTAATACAGCTGGAAATTGCTTCTGGAAAATATGATGAAGATGAACAGAAGCGAAGGCAGCAAATACTGCAAGAATTATCACTATTTCCTTATCTCGAATTTGGAGATCCAGAAAAATTTGAGGTTAGAAATCAGAGAAATACTCCGTAGCTTCCATCAAGTGGCAGGAAAGTTGTATAAAAGATTTACAAGCTGAGAAGGGTTTGTAAACAGGAGTGCTATTTTTATAAAGTAGAGCACCTTGAGACTTCACAAGGTGAAATTCATTCATTAGAAAAGAAAAGAGCTGGATGGGTGCAAGAAAAAAATAGGGATGTTTGTGTGAGGTCTCTGTGTTCAGCTCACAGTAAAGATTTATTGTAGATCATTGGCGCTCTACTACAAACAAAGCCCTTAAATATCATAACATTAAACTATAAGAAATAAACTAAAGTAGGGGCTGGCATCCTTGATGGGAAATGGTGGCAGAACACACAAGGAAGCCACCACTGACATCAAGACCCAAGTCAGCAGAGACAACTTTTTTAGTTTTTCTGGTTTGTTTTTTAGGTGAATTAATTCTATTCCAAAGCTTAGCCAGCTTTATTTAGTGTTATTTCCAATGAATATAGAGTGAAATTGCATTTTGAGTTTTGATAATATGCCAACAAATACCAGTGGTAAACACCCACACATTGCCGAGACAAACAAATTAAAAAAGGACTTGAATTGAAGATTGTCTGAGATTTTCAGCTTGTCCTTATTTTAAAATATTTCATGTTGCTCTGTATCTTATCCTGAATACCTAGTTCAACTCATGCCCTTTTTCATAGACTATTAAAGAAAAAATGCATTTTATCAATAACAGTCATATAACTTAAATCCAAGTGTCCATTCCACATCTGAAGAATTTCCTCAATCTATATCCTTATTACACTGATGGAAACCATATCCATTTCTCTGGTATGAATTAAGGGACCATTGTATCCAACCAAGATTTCCATGTCAACCGAAAAGTTCTAGAATGCTTTATTGAACATATTGGACACAATTTAGCAAGGGAGATTTGGCCTGAAACTGTTTTCAGTGATTTATTTCTATTAGTTGAAATGAGATGCCACTGTTTGCATGACAAGAAAAAGCATATTTAATAATAATAATAATAATAATAATAATAATAATAATAATAATAATAATAATAATAATAATAATAATAATAATAATAAAAGTTGGAAGGGACCTTGGAGGTCATCCAATCCACCCCCTGGTCAGGCCGGAAACCCTACACCATTTCGGACAAATGGCTGTCCAGTCTCTTCTTAAAAACCTCCAGTGTTGGAGCATTCACCGCTTCTGGAGGCAGGTTGTTCCATTGGTTAATTGTTCTAACTGTCAGGAAGCTTCTCCTTAGTTCTAGGTTGCTTCTCTCCTTGATTAGTTTCCACCCGTTGCTTCTTGTGCTGCCTTCAGGTGCTTTGGAGAATAGCTTGACTCCCTCTTCTTTGTGGCAGCCCCTGAGATATTGGAACACTGCTATCATATCCCCCCTCGTCCTTCTTTTCATTAAACTAGACATACCCAATTCCATCAACCTTTCCTTATATGTTTTAGTCTCCAGTTCCCTAATCATCTTTGTTGCTCTTCTCTGTACTCTTTCTAGAGTCTTAGCATCTTTTTTACATTGTGGTGACCAAAACTGGATGCAGTATTCCAAGTGTGGCCTTACTAAGGCATTGGAAAGTGATATTAATACTTCATGTGATCTTGATTCTATCCCTCTGTTAATGCAGCCCAGCACTGCTTTGGCCTTTTTGACACCTGCAGCACACTGCTGGCTCATATTTAAATGATTGTCCACTAGGACTCTGAGGTCCTTCTCACAGTTGCTATTATTGAGCAAGGTACCCCCTATACTATACCTGTACATTTGGTTTTTCTTGCCTAAATGTAGAACCTTACTTTTTTCACCATTGAATTTCATTTTGTTAGATAGCACACAGTGTTCAAGTCTGTCCAGGTCCTCCGGTATCTTAAGCCGTTTAAAATGTTGGCTTTCCATCTGTGTATAGTTTCTTCTAAAGTGTCTCAATGATTTGATGTCTTGTAACCAACTCCAAACTCAAAGGTAGCATGTCTTAAACCAGTTGCAACGATCTAGGAAGCAAAAACTAAAGAACACTATTGACTTTTGTTTCCCTTCCAAGTCCACTTTTGCCGTTAGCCACCTTGTAATGGATGTGCTTGTGAGGGGAGCTTTCAGGACCCAACCAGATAGACTGGGTAGGTCTCATAAACCAGATTTGTTAAAAGAGAAGAGTAGCATTGGTTTCTGTTTCAACAATGCAAAAATAATAATGTAAGTAGCATACGGCAATGTATTTCTTTCTCCCTTCTTCATCTGCCTACAAAGACTCCTGAAGAATAGCAATATCATTTATTTAGACTTATATATACTGCCCCATAATGCTTTACAGCACTCTCTGGGAGGTTTACGGTGTCAGCATATTACTTCCAACAATTTGGCTCCTCATTTTATCAACCTCAGAAGAATGGGAGGCTGAGTCAACCTTGAGCCCTGTTAGGAACAAACTCCAGACTGTGGGCAGATTTTGCCTGCAATACTGCATTCTAACCACTGCACCCCAGGGCTCTTCAGAAAATGTTGGACTAGAACAAATTGATATATAGCTTTATTGATCTACCATTCTGTGCACACCTATCTCCCTGCCTGCAAGAATATTACTGTTGTGTCATTGTGTATGTGTACATGTCATTGTGTCTGTTCTAAAATGTAATGTGTAAGCCATATAATTTCCCAAATTATTAACCAACTGTGTTAACAAAATGTGTTAATTATTCAGGAGATGCAACGGCTCAGTGGTTAAAGATGCTGAGCTTGTTAGCTGGAGAGCTGTCGGCCTGGGTTCAAGACATGACCTCCATGCAATGGGGTGAACTCCCATTAGTTGCCCTAACCCCTGCCCACCTAGCAGTTCTAAAGCATGCAAATGCAAGTAGATTAATACCGTAGGTACCACTTCAATTTATCACTCTCCAAATACAGCACATGTATTGGGGAGATCATGTCACAGATTGACAATCAGTGTTTAGCTGCTCAATTCTTTCACATTTACACTGCACTGTGGATTCCAAAGTAACTTTCCTCACATCAATAAGTATGATTTATATGAAACAATCACATAATTAGGTAGGGTCAGGCAAAAGCAACCACAAGGACTCCTGGAGAGTCTCAACAGAAGTTTTATTGCTAGTTGTCTATGTTACACGAAACTCACTATACTGTATGCTTTCCCTTGGGAACAGCAAGATAAGGCTTCAAGGATTTTGGGGGAGGTCAGACCTGTGCTGCTTCCTGTAGCGCAGTGGTTCTCAACCTTCCTAATGCCGTGACCCTTTAATACAGTTCTTCATGTTGTGGTGACCCCCAACCATAACATTATTTTCGTTGCTACTTCATAACTGTAATTTTGCTACTGTTTTGAATCGTAATGTAAATATCTGATATGCAGGGTGTATTTTCATTGTTACGAATTGAACATAATTAAAGCATAGTGATTAATCACAAAAACAATATAGCAATGCTCGCTGGAGAAGCTTACTCTTCCTTGCTCAAAAATGTTGGGAGGGAGGGAAGGGGAAGGAAGATTGAAGGGGAAAGGTAGGAGATGGAGAAGGAAAGAGATTGAAAGGGAAAGGAAGGAAGGAGAAAGAGATTGAAGGGGAAGGGATGGAGATGGAGATGGAAGGGAGGAAGATTGAAGGGGAAAGGAAGGAGATGGAGAAGGAAGGAGATTGAAGGGGAAGGAAGGAAGAAAGGAAGGGAGGAAGGAAGGAAGGACGGAAGGGAGAGATATTGAAGGGGAAGGGATGGAGATGGAAGGAAGGAAGAAGATTGAAGGGGAAAGGAAGGAGATGGAGAAGGAAGGAGATTGAAGGGGGAAGGAAGGAAGGAAGGAGAGAGAGATTGAAGGGAAAGGGATGGAGATGGAGATGGAAGGAAGGAAGGAAGATTGAAGGGGAAAGGAAGGAGATGGAGAAGGAAGGAGATTGAAGGGGGAAGGAAGGAAGGAAGGAAGGAGAGAGATTGAAGGGAAAGGGATGGAGATGGAGATGGAAGGAAGGAAGGAAGATTGAAGGAGAAAGGAAGGAGATGGAGAAGGAAGGAGATTGAAGGGGAAAGGAAGGAAGGAAGGAAGGAAGGAAGGAAGGAAGGAAGGAAGGAAGGAAGGAAGGAAGGAAGGAAGGACAGATTGAAGGGGAACATAAGAACATAAGGAGAGCCATGCTGAATCAGGCCAAAGCCCATCGAGTCTAGCATTCTGTGTCACACAGTGGCCCACCAATTGTACATGGGGATCTTGAGCAGAAAGAGAAGGCAAAACCCTCCCTTTCCCTTGACCCCCAACAAATGTTACTCAAGGGAATCCTGCCTGCTTCAACCAACATAGAGGCGGCACATGGACATCCGTTTTAATAACCACCGATACACTTGGCATCCATGAATCTATCTAACCCTGCCTTGAAGCTGTCAAGGCTGACAGCTGTCACGACCCCTTCTGGAAGTGAATTCCATAAATCAACGACCCTCTGGATGAAGAAATATTTCCCTTTATTTGTCCTCACTTTCTTAGCTATGAGCTTTAGGGAGTGCCCCCTTGTCCTGGTATTGTGTGATAGAGAAAAGAATTTTTCTCTATCCACCTTTTCTATCCCATGCATGATTTTATACACTTCGATCAAGTCACCCCTTAAACGCCGTCTTTCAAGGCTGAAGAGACCAAGGCATTGCAATCTGGTTTCATAAGGGAGGCGCTCCATTTCCTTGATCATTCTTGTTGCCCTTTTTTACACCTTTTCCAGTTCCATTATATCCTTCTTGAGGTGCGGTGACCATAACTGTACACAGTACTCCAAGTGTGGTCTCACCATCGATTTGTACAGAGGCAATACAACACTTGCTGACTTATTTTCGATTCCCTTCCTAATCATGCCAAGCATGGAATTTGCTTTTTTTACTGCTGCTGCGCATTGGGTTGACATCTTCATCGAGCTGTCCACCAAAACCCCAAGATCCCTTTCTTGGGTTGTCTCAGAAAGTTTGGCCCCATCAGTTGGTAAGTATAATTGGGGTTCTTTGACCTGATATGCATAACTTTGCACTTGTTTAGGTTAAAATGCATTTGCCACTTTGTTGCCCACTCACACAATTTCGAGAGATCCTTCTGGAGCTCCCGACAGTCAGTTTCACTTTTCACAACCAGGAACAATTTAGTGTCATCAGCAAACTTGGCTACCTCACTATTAACTTCTACATCCAGATCATTGATGAATAAATTAAAAAGTAAAGGTCCCAAAACTGAACCTTGGGGTACACCACTTCTCACTTCTTTCCATCCAAAGAATTGTCCATTTATTGCCACCCTTTGCTTCCTACAATTTAGCCAGTTACCAATCCAGGACAAGACCTGTCCTCTAATTCCGTGGTTGGAGAGCTTTTTAAGGAGCCTTTGGTGAGGGACTTTGTCAAAAGCCTTTTGAAAGTCAAGATATACAATATCAACTTGGGCCCCTTTATGTATTTATTTACACCCTCAAAGAATTCTAACAAGTTAGTAAGACATGATTTGCCTTTGCAGAAACCATGTTGATTTTCTTTCAGCAATGCCTGTTTTTCTATGTGCCCTGTAATTTTATCTTTAATAATGGTTTCCATCAGTTTGCCTGGAACTGAGGTTCAACTGACTGGTCTATAGTTTCCTGGATCACCTGTGGATCCTTTCTTGAAGATCGGGGTTATATTTGCTTCCCTCTAATCCTCCGGTACAGTGCCTGATCTTAGAGAAAGATTATATATTTTAGGTAGAAGTTCAGCAATTTCACACTTGAGTTCCTTGAGAATTCTAGGGTGGATGCCATCTGGACCCGGCGATTTGTTGATGTTTAGTTTAGAAAGGCATGCAAGAACATCTTCCTTGTTTATCTCTATCAGGTTTAATTCTTCTATTTCCCTCCCTGGGAAAACTAATTCAGTGGCAGGCAAATGTTCTCTATCCTCCTCAGTGAAAACGGAGGCAAAGAAGTCATTTAGCCTCTCAGCAATCTCCTTGTCTTCTCTGATTATCCCCTTCTGACCATTGTCATCAAGTGGCCCAACTGATTTTCTGGTTGGGTTCCTGCTTCTGATGTACTTAAAAAAGGTTTTGTTATTATTTTTAATATTCTTGGCTATATGCTCCTCAAAGTCTCTCTTGGCTTTCATGACTATCGCCTTGCATTTGGTCTGCCAGAGTTTGTGATCCTTCCTGTTCTCCTCGGTAGGAAGAGTCTTCCATTTCTTAAATGAGTTTTTCTTCTATCCAATAACCTCCTTTACCTCATTCGTAAGCCATACTGGTATTCTCTTGGACTTTCCAGTCCTCTTTCTTCTTTTAGGAATGCATTTTATTTGAGTCTGCTGTAACGTATTTTTAAACAGTTTCCAAGCATTTTGGAGGGATTTGACTTTTTTATTGTTCTTTTTAGTTTCTTCTTTACTATTTTCCTCATTTTGTCAAAATTCCCTCTGTGAAAGTTTAAGGTCTCTGTGTTAGTTTTCACTGACAATTTGCTACCCATGGTTAAGTTGAAGGTTATTGTGTTGTGATCGCTGGTTCCTATGGGCTCGGTTACAAGAACATCATAAACTAAATCCTGTGCGTTAGTTAGAACCAAATCCAGGATCCCCTTTCCCCTGGTTGGTTCCATGACCATCTGCTCAAGGGAATAATCGGCTAACATGTCGAGGAACCTTGTCTCTCTTTCATGTGTAGAACAAGAATTTACCCAATCTATTTGGGGATAGTTGAAATCCCCCATTATGACTACCCTATTTCTTTTTGAGGCCTCCTTAAATTCATTTTCCAAATAGCAATCTGCCTCTGGAGTTTGGTTGGGAGGGTGATAGCAGATCCCTAACGTCAGATTAGTTTCCTGTCCTGGGATTTTTATCCACAATGTTTCTGTGGGTGTGTTTGAATTTTCTTGAATTTTGAGTTCATGAGATTCTAACTCCTCATTTATGTACAAGGCCACGCCACCACCATTTCTCCCTCTCCTGTCCATCCTATACAATTTGTAACCTGGAATCCTTGTGTCCCATTGGTTATCATCTGTCCACCAGGTTTCTGTTATGCCAATAATATCAATATTATTGGAAGGAGATGGATGGATGGAAGGAAGGAAGGAAGAAAGGAAGGACTGATATTTGTAGAGTTATGTTTTCCCAGATGGTGATGAACTGCAACTCCCAGCACTCCCCACTCTTCCACAGTGCTTTTTAGGGCTGCTGGGATGGTAGTCTGGAGCCCCCCTTCCTCATCCCAGCACTTCTTGCCCACTCCCAGCCCCCCGGGACATGCCTGCCCCTCCAGCCTCCTGAGCACCATTGCAGTGATGGGATCATTGGAACCCCTTTCCACGCCATGCAGCCCTTCACCACCATGACCTTCCCTGGCCAGAGTGCCAGCTCCTGCTTGGAAGGCACCGCTTCTCCCCTCCCGGCCCATCCGGCTGGCCTCCAACGCACATGCAGGCATCGCCCTCTTCCCCACTGCCTAGCTGCTTCTGAGGCCCGGAACCCGGTGAGCTGGGAAGGAGTCACTCTTGCCTGCCAGCTCCAGGGCCGCGCCAGGCACCAGAGGGCTGAGGCGGCCTCCGACAGTGAATGGTGCCGGAGGGTGGAGTGCGGCCGGGCAACCAAGAGGCATGGGGACCAGCTCAGTGCCGCAGCTCAGCTCAGCCAGCAGCAGCGGCAGCAGCGGAGCAGCCCAGCGGCAGCACCAGCAGCGGCCCAGACCTGGCTCGGCTCGGACCAGCCGCCCACACAGCTGAGCCAGCCTGGGGCAGTATCGGGGACACGTGTCAAACACGTGGCTTGCCATGAGCCAGGAGATGGGGAGGATGCAGCCAGCAGCCGGCCGATGTCCACATGGCCCCCATGAGCACTGCCTGACTCCCGACAGTCAGCTGGGAATCAGGTCAGGTCCGGATGTTGGTGGGGAACTGGCGGGGCCGCTACACACTGCCCGGCTTCCGACAGCCAACTGAGAGTCGGCCCGGCATGCGCAGGTCAGCTGGGAGTCAGCCCAGCCTCTGCGTGTTGGCTCGGCTCCTCGGAACCAGCTGGGAGTTGGCCCAACTCCCGGGCAGCAGCTGGTAGTCAGCATGGGCTCCGCGGGATGGCGCTACTGTGGCAGGAGCAGGCGCTGTCGGAGGAGAAGGGCACCCTGGAGTCGGAGGAGCCAGTGGAGGAGGAGGAGGAGGGCAGCGGCGGCCGGATAGAAGACTGGTGTCTCGGTTCCTAAGACCATCAGAAATATGTGTTTTCTGATGGTCTTAAGTGATCCCTGTGAAAGCATCATTTGACCCACAAAAGGGTCGCGACCTACAGGTTGAGAACCGCTGCTGTAGCGCAATAACTCCAAACTCAGTCCCCACTTAATACCTCCTTCCAGTCTAACTGGAGATTCCACCACAGAGTTTATGATGACAAAGATCACTTGGACTCAGATTTTTTTTAGAGATGAACTTTGATATTTATACTTTATACTTCCACTTAATAAAATGTATCCATGAAAGAGACCTAAAACAAGATGGATTGACGACATCAGCAAGTATTGTGGACTCAATTGGTAAAAGAAAGCTCAGGACTGTACAGGTTGGAAACATGAGAAAGAGGTCTTCATTCTGCAGTGGATAGGCAATGACTAAAATTATGATGATGATGATGAATTTATACTTGTGTATAATTTTCCTTGCATAAATGATATTAACTTCCTTTTATTTTAATATGATTAAAGAGGATGGAAAAAATGCCTTCCAGAAGAATTATACAAACACACCTCAACCCTCAAAAGTTGCCCAAGTCTATTTTTGAAAAAAAGGCAAAAGTAAGTACCTTAATTCTCAATTTTAATTTTCCATATCATTACTATATATCAGGGGTGTCAAACTCAATTTCATTAAGGGCTGCATCAGCATTGCGGTTGCCCTTGCGGGGGCGGGTGTATGTGGCCAGGGTAGGCGTGGATGGAGTGGGTGTGGCCTACTGGGTGGGCATGGCCAGCTCTACATCTTTCGTGTCAAGGGTGCCTGTGGGGGCCTGGGCAGGAGTGGGACAGATCTGAGGGTCTCTGGCAGAAGGGGGTGGGACCAGGGTAAGTGCCAAGGCATGGTCCATTTCTTCATTCCTCACAAAGGATGACACTTCCCCACCATGTACCTACGGGGCAGGGCTGACACTGCAGGGGCTGGTTCTCAACTGGTTCCAGATGGCCTTGTGGAGCTAAGACTGAATGCGTTTCAGCATAGATGGCCACCACAAAATTATACATTGGCTCCTGGCCGGCCTGGCTAGGGCCAAGGCAGTGGGGGCCGTTCTCTCACTGTTTCCAGGATGGCTTCGCGGGCCACATGAAACCCCTTCGTGGGCTGCATCCGGCCCCTAGGCCTTGTGTTTGACATTTCTGCTATATATATATCATCTATCAATGAAGTGTTACCGAATAAATTTACACAGTAAAATAGGACAGCAAGCCCAAGATCATACCAACTTTTCAGGTTCTGAACTGGCGTAGAGCACAGTTATAAGAAACTGTGTCTTATTCAAAATAAAAATTGAATGATTTCTTTTTCTGGTTTTCAAGCAAGCAGGAAAGGTGCAACATTGCACTGTTATTCTGCTATTCTGTCTTGGGAAAGAACTTTATTTTTTAAACAAAAATACTGTCCTCTTAATTTGATAATTTTATCTCTATTTTTTTATTCAAAGTTTTTTTTTATTAATTTTATAATATTACGTTTACATATTTGAAAAGTAGCGTGGTGGCTCAGCACAGGATTTCCATTACATTTGAATATCAACATTACAAATCTCAAAGTATTACAACAACTAATTCCCTCTCTTTCCCCCATAATATCTACTGTCATGTTTGAACCAATACAGTTCTTATTCTGTCAATCAAACAAAAAGTACCTTTCTAATATTCATCAATAATCTTCAATCTTTACATATCTTAATTAATTTGACCTTTTAGACAATAACCTAGTAAGTTTTTCTTAACTTTAATTTCCCATTGATATTTAAGTTTAACGTTTAATCTTTATCATTTCCAGATTTTAAATGATCCCAATTTCTAATAATTTTATCTCTAATCCCCATTCAGTTCATTTCCAAATACATTTGAATGTTCATACTTTAATTTTTAAAAGTGGAATGTTTTTACTCTTCTGGCTCTGCTCTTCTAGATTTTACATTTACATGCCAATATATTCTTTTTTTGTTTAAAGATGCTGGTTTTGTTTCGGAACCCAAAGGACACAGCTGTATCTTTCTTCCATTTTCTCAAAGGCATAAAGATAAGTCCTGAGCAGGAAACCTGGGATGAGTTCTTTGAAAATTTTGTCACTGGAAAAGGTGTTCTTTTCTTCTTACTCATTGGAAGAAATATACATGCTGGAAATAAGTGGTCTTATTCTATTTATCTTTCGGTCTCCTGTACTCTCCATCTGTCTGTGAAGGAGAAGCAGGAAATCTTTGAACAAAGGGTTCCTTTCTCTGTTTGTCTTCGGGCACTGAAACTTATTTCCATTGCTTCAGTACAAAGCAACAATAATTCCAATGTTTCATTTCATTCTCTAAAGTTCATCTCACAGACATAAACCTAGATTAACTGCACATTAGCCTAGTATTTGTATACCATTTGTATATCATCCCCATAAACCATTATGTTGTAATGGGATGACAAATCTCACTCAACACGCTGAGACAATGGCAGTGTTTCCTATAGTACTGAATTACAAATTACTCAACCTCATTTTAGCCTAGTATAGTATGTTGTGTGAATTTGGCTAGTAAGTAACGTTGACTTGATTTGTATTTTCTGTATACATGTCTAATGCAAGCTACAAAGAGAAATATTCTTGCATCCCTTACCCTTTGCAAAAACATTCATTTCCATTCTGGAGTCATTTGTGAGCTCCTTTGAAAATTAATTCTTTGAAAAGTAAAATTAATCCATTTACCATCCAGTCAGAACTGAAGAAGCTTCTTGGCTGAGAAGCAAAATATCTTCCTCAAGAAAAAAAAATAACACAGTCCAGTTGCCTTTTGAAAAAAACACTTTTGAGACAACCATGACCTGGATGACTGATAATCCCCATAGATATTAATTCTCTCTTGTACACATTTATGTGCTTAATTGCCATTTAATGTTATTGGCTGTTAAATCAGGATGCATTTTTTCAGCATTCTCTCATTTGACTCCACCAGTTCTACTAGTATTGTTAATGACACAGTGAAAACTATTACATCGGTTTTAAACTTAATTTTTCAGTATAGTGGGAGGAAAGTGATCAAATATATTTAATTTAATGAGTAAGGACAATGATAATTCCGGGATCGGTCTGACCAGAAATATCTACAGATGGTATCAAAAGAGGGCATGGGGACAAATGACCAAAGCATCACAGTGGCATGATAGCACATTGCTTTTTTCCTCATTTTGATGAGAAGGTTGTATCTTGCCAATGCCTCTGTGTGTGGTTGACTATGGTTGAAATGACATATGGTTTGACTGGTAGCCCATAAACAAAAATTGGAATTATACACTGTGAATGAATGGCAAAGCAAACACCAGTTTTGGTGAATAATTAAGGCAATCTAATAAGCACACATGATTAACAAGCAGAGGTTTCAGTGGAGAGGGAGCTGTCAAAAATGTGAAGATGATGGCCATGACTATACAGTCAAACTTTGAACCTTTTAAAAAACGTGTGGTACGTGAAAAAAAAAGAAACAGCGGGGTTTTTGCTAGTGGCCATATGTTTTGGATTCCCCTATCGATGCTCCTGTTAGCTGAGCAACCCAACAATTAAATAATAATAATAATAATGGTGTTCAATGATTTAAATTATGTATGGTAATCTGCGTCTGTTAATAATCAGAGAAAAAGTGAAATATAAAGGATACAGTGAGAGTGCACACTGAAATCAATATCAAAATGTTCTGCTTAATTCCTACAGTGATCTATGGATCTTAATTTGATTATATTACTGAATGGAACGACTATCTGGAGGACAGCAATGTATTTTTTATTACCTATGAGAAAATAAAAGAGGTACGTTTTTAAGAGTAAACATTTAGATTTAATTTAATAATAAAATTATGTCTGGCCAAGTATTATATAGTAATGAACAATTGATCAGGAAATAGAAATAGGAAATGTAACTCAAGATTTCTGCCTGGTTACTTTTCTCTAAGCAATTGGTAAATATCTCAGAAACATTTTCATTTTAAGGTCAACTTCTGGATCACCCGATCTACTCTTGCTAATATTTCAATGAAACAATGTTTTGTTTTGCTTATTTCTTTATTTATTTTAATGTGCACAAGCCCAGCCTATAAATATATAAAAAAATTGTATGTACCCAGATAAAGACATGAATTGAAGCAATTGAAAGGATTACTCACTTATGTTATATATTGATGTATTATTCAGAATCCAGTCTCAGCACTGAAAAAAATAGCCAAATTCTTTAATTTTTCTGTAACTGAAGAGGAGATTGAGAGCATTGTAAAGAAAACAAGTTTTGAAAACATGAAAAATAGCGCAGGAACCTATGGAAAATTAGGGGAAACACTTTTCCACAAAGGTAACATTGTAATATTTTTAATAATTTTGTCTACAACATTTAATAGTCTTCTCTAACCTAGTGGCTTTATGGTGTGTGGGATTTCAACTCTTAAAACTTAAAGGTGTGCTGGCGAGGAATGATAAGGGCTGAAGTCTAGCAATGGGTTGGGAAAGTCTCATGATGCTTTATATTATTCAAATATTAGGGAATATGATACAGACAATCCTTAACTTACAATAGTTTGTTTAGTGATGTTTGAATTTACAACACCACTGAAAAAAATAACATGACCATTTTTGCACTTACAACCACTATCTCCATGATCACAGGATCAAAATTCAGATGCTAGACATCTGGTTCATATCATGTGTTGCAAGATCCTCTTCTGTGACCCTCTGAGCAGTAAAGTAAATGGGGAAGTCAGATTCAATTAACAACAGTATTACTAATTTAATAACTGAAGAGATTCACTTAACAACTATGGAAGAAAGGTCATAAATCAGGGGGAAACTCACTTAACAACTGTCTCACTTAGCAACAGAAATTTTGGACTCCATTGTGATTGCAATTAGAGGACTACCTGTACAAATATATGAAGTGAATATTTTAGAATGAGGTTTGCATCTAAGATGGGACTAGAAGTCACAGTCTCCTGGTTTCTAGCCTTGCGCCTTAATCACTACATCAAACTATTATATTTCTATTAATGTTTTTGAAACCCCTATAACGCAAGGGAGGAGTTTGACCAGTGTAACTGAAATCTGCAGGAGGGAACCACATCTGTACTGTGTCATGGAAAGAGTAAGAAACCTCCATATTACATATAGAAAGCCAGTCTTAATATTGTTCCTTGTTGTATTTAACAGTTATTTGCACCCTTATAAATGTGCACAATTTATAACCATCTCGCCATAAAATACTCACAACAAAATAAGTAACAATAAAACCAGTATTTATTGTTACAATAAAACCAGTAACAATTTTAGAAGGAAAGAATCCCAATTAAATCATCTTAGAATTAACCTATCTACTTAGAAGCAATTTCCACTGAATTAAAACAAATTTAAATAGGAGACAATACTAGAATGAAAGCACTAAAAGTCTGAAGAATTAATAAGCATAACAAGCTACTTAGAACGGGTAAGTATAAGGTACGAGAATGTAAAACTGCATCCAGTGGTTCCCTGGCTAAAGAGAACTATTATATAAATATATTTTACCTGCTTCCCAAGAAAATCCAGGGACTATTTAATTGGAAGGATGGAGGAAAAAATCAGATTTAATTCTGGAGCTTAGATGATAAGATGGATGGATGAAGAGAAGGATGGGAGGAGAAAATAAGATTTAATTCTGGAGCATAGATGATAAGATGGATGGATGGATGGATGACAGATAGATAGATGACAGATAGCTAAAATATGACTTCTTTGCACTGCCATGGGGAATCAATTACTCCATTTAAGGGTTCATTCTTCTCTATAATAAACATTTAAATCTCACTAACATCTGTCTAAGAGTCTTCTTGCTGAGTAGAATCAAATGCTGACTAAGGGGACAAATGCCATCGTATGAAGCCTGATAGTAATCTACAAAATGCTTATTGAAATGTATTAATCTATGTTTCTCATCCAAAAGCAAATAGCTAAGAGAACCTTTTTGAGGGTTAACATAAGGGAGGGAGATCTTTGCCAAATCTGAGACTTGGGTATGGGAGATTCTCTAAGTAGGCATAAAATCTCTCTGTTAAAATTAACATTTCACAAACCATAGGAACTGGGCATCTAAGGATGTCCCATAGAAGTGTCTTTATTGTGCTATAAAATATTTACTGTTTTAATGTGTTTTGAAGTATGTCTCAAAGGTGCTTTTTCAAAAGGCAATTGGGCTTTTGTTTTTCCTCTTGAGGAAGAAGAAGACTAATTCCTTCCATCACCCCTACCATCCTTCCAGAACCGATGAAACTTCTTGGATGAGAAGCAAAATGTATTTTTCTTCCTCAAGGGGAAAAAAAAGTCCAATTGCCTTTTGAAAAAGCCCCTTTGAGACAACTATGACTTGGATGACTGAGAATCTTCACAGAGGTTTGAAGAATAGCTATTCTTTGGGAGAAAGACTTTCTCTCCCCTTAGCTTCCCACCCTCCACCTACCACTATAATTCTTCTTTTCTTCCTTTCTTTTTTTTCTTTTTCTAGGCATAGTAGGTGATTGGACATCTGTCTTCTCAGAAAGCCAGAGTGAAAGAATGGACAGAAAATTTGAGGAGAGTGTAGCAAAAACTAAGCTTGGAATGATGCTGAAATATGAGCTGTACTGCAAAAACTAAAGAGGCCATCAGTGTCTACAAATCTCTCAGGTTCTGATTCTCTGCATGTGGATAAAGATACTTAAGTTGTTCAAGAAGAATTGGTGGTGCCTTCCTCGGTCTCCAGATGTGCCAGATGCCATTTCTGTTAATCCCAACATAGCTATTGGTTGGGTTATGTGATGAATCAAAAATTATAGGAGCTGAAATCCAACAGTCTGAAAAAAAAAGCTGCTTTCAAGACACCATTCGTTCCTTTCACCTCTTACATATTTGATATTACATACTTATTTTTAAGTGGAAGAACTCTTCCAGAATAAAAAAGTATACTTACCTATAAGAATTTACTCTCTTATTCTATGCAAAATTTGTTGAGCAATTATGAAAGACAATGACTAAAAAGCTTCTATTGTTCCTGATAACAGAATTCCTTATAAATTTTATTTTGCTTTAATAGAGAAATTCACCCCCAGGTTCGAAAGAAATAAGCACTTGGTTCTGATCCATACCAAATGTTCTCTTCTGTATGACCACTAGCACAAAGAAACTTTATAGTGAAGGCTTTCCACAAAGGAGGCAAATGTGCAAACAGTATTACACTGTTGTGTCAAAAATCTCATATTTGTATATGTGTGATATCATTAGCCACACATATGAAAGAGGTCCAACTTGTGACGCATATTACAATGCTGCTTCCCTCATTTTGACAAAAATCTCCACATGCCCTAGCAAACTACAGATACCTTGTGTATAATGGGCCTGTATGTGTTTATTAAAAGGAAATAACATTGAGATCAACAGGGCTAACATTCAGATAAAAGTGTGTAGGACTGCAGCCTTATAGTACAACCATACCTACAGATCAATACACATGAAGTCCTTCTTCTCCTGTGATCTGCACTGATGGGATCACACCTGGACAGTTGGATGCAGTTCTGGATGTCACTCTTTCAGAAGAATAATTGACAGAAAAGAAGGACTAGGCGTGACATGATAGCAGTATTCCAGTATTTGAGAGGTTGCCACAAAGAGGAGGGGGGTCAATTTATTTAACAAGGCACCTGTAGACAGGACAAAAAACAATGGATGGAAACTAATCAAAGAGAAAAGCAACCTGGATCTAAGGATAAACTTTCTAACAGTGAGGACAATTAACTTGAACTAGAAATGAACCAAAAGGAACACATTCCTCCAACAGAAGGAAAAAGGATTTTTTTTTCCTTCTAAGCTTCTACTCCTTGTAACACCTCTGTAACTGTGAAGCTGGTCATTTCATGAACAAGGGTTTGTAGCTAAAGAAAAACATACGTTTGAATCATTTCCCCCTCCCAGGCTTGTACAATTGTTGTGTTATTTATTTATTCAATTTATATACCCACCCATCTCACCTTTATGTGTTTCTAGGCAATTTATAATAAAACAAATAAAATTTACAACATATGCATTGTAAGAACCAAAAATAAAAACACATAGTCATTAGACATAATAGAACAAATCTTCCATACAACCAATGGGTGGGCTTTAACCCATGACCAGGGCCCCACAACTGGGCATAAATCCAAGTTTTCAAGGCTTTATCAAAGGTGCCACAGGAAAAAAAGACTTCTCCCTCTAGGCCTACTGTGGCTCCATCAGCCAATACTTTCTAGTTAACAGTCCCTGGACCATGCTCATTCTTCCAGATCAGATAGGAGAGGTGTGGAAAAAAAAAATACAAGTCTTATATACAAGTATATGTTATGGTCAATCTGTGAAATTAGGCATTCTATAGAATGCCTAAGAAATCTATAGAATGCCAAAAATGAGACATTTCATATTTCACATATTTATTAATGATTATTATGATTAATGATATTATTATATAATGATTATTAATGATTATAACTATGATGACCTATGAGCTATTACTTGCAGTTTATATGTATGCTGTGAGCTTACACAGCTTACCTGTATCCTAGCTTTGCAATAGGTAATTACTGCCACCTCCTTTGCTCTGAGAATGTGTTGCACTAAGATTTTTAACTTGGTGTCCAGCAAGTATTTCATAAACTCAGGAACTTTAACCCCATTTCCAGAGAAAATTATTCCCTTAAGAATACCTTTTTTTCTAACATGTTATCTGTTCAATCCAAATTGGCCACAACTTCATTGGAAAGTTGAAGGGTTAAATGAACTTTGTTCAAACTTACTTCATGACAATTAGTAACAGGTTCTGTTGTTTGAGTGTGTTCTTTATCATGTGTCAGATGTTTTCTCTATAAGTGTATTAGCTTCACTTACAGTACATAACCAATTAAATCTCCAGGCTACCCATCTGTGTTCTTAGAGTAGCATGATCATGGCTGAACAACAGCTAAACAAAGTTCTGAATGAAAAGTTGGAAGAAAATGAAAAGACGGCTCCTTTGGAACGGACATTTATGTATGATGGGGTGTTATATCCTACAATGACCTCTTGCCTAGAAACCTTGAAAAGGATTAATACTTTTAGAGCTCGGGAAGATGATATCATACTAGTGGCATACCCCAAATCAGGTAAACATTACAGTTTTGCAAGGAATGCTTTTGCACATAAGTATGCATGTTTAATAGTTTCTGTAGAGTTTATAACTCTTAAATAAAAAAACTTGCAGATTCCAAAGCGTAAGACATTTTATTGTGATGCATTTAATAATTTGTCTTAATGAAATTCCTCAGTGATTACTATGCCTGACAGTCTTGATCTTCTGTGTATTTCAAGAAATACAGTCATAAAATGACATTGGCATCTCTGTTTAAAATAATCAATTATATGAATACTTTCAATACTGTAATTCTGAAAATGTCAATTACATATTTTCCAAATCAATCCATGTAATGTATGAAAATACGTTAAAAGTTGGTAAAATTCTTACTACTTATGTACAATTGAAAAATGACTTTATCAGGTTCTTTGGAGGTAAAACACTAGTGTGTTGATAAATTTTATATTCTGTGGACATACCCCAAAAGAATTTCATAAAGCACATATCTAATCAAACAAGATAGATTTATCTATTCAAGTTTGCAAGGAATTTGATTCTGAGATTGTGACTATTTCATGCAATGTAGATTATAATACAGCTCTATCAGCTAGTTTTCTGTTTCTATATTCTTATTTTAAGAAGACAGTTGATAATTGCCATTTTAGTTACAATGCTTAATGTCTAGTTACTTATTCAATATTAAATTCTTACTCAACAAGTCTATATACCTAAAATTACTGTGCATGCAACAGACAACAAAGCTGCACCTTCCTCTCATTCTTTTTGAAGTTTCATGTACAGTCAATGTTTATTCCTGCATTTTCTCATTCTATATTTATAGTTTTAATTCTGATATGATTGAAATGATCTATGGTCAGGATATGTCTTTTTATATATTAAGTGATAACATTTCTGTGTTTCTTCAGGTACAAACTGGGTTAAGCACATCTTAACACAGCTGGAAGTTGCCTGTAGAAAATATGATGAAGACAAACAGAAACAATGGCAGCCAACACTGCAAGAATTATCACTAATTTCATTTCTTGAATTTGGAGATCCAGGAAAATTTGAGGTTTGTTGTTGTTGTTAGTTGCGAAGTCATGTCTGACCCATTGCGACCCCATGGACAATGTTCCTCCAGGACTTCCTGTCCTCTACCATCTTCTGGAGCCCATTTAAGTTCACGCCTACTGCTTCAGTGACTCCATCCAACCACCTTGTTCTCTGTCATCCCCTTCTATTGCCCTCAATCTTTCCCAGCATTAGGTTCTTCTCCAGTGAGTCCTTCCTTCTCATTAGGGGGCCAAAATACTTGAGTTTCAGCTTCAGGATCTGGCCTTCTAAAGAGCAGTCGGGGTTGATCTCTTGTAAGACTGGCCAGTTTGAATGCCTTGCAGTCCAGGGGACTTACAGGAGTCTTCTCCAGCACCATAGTTCAAAGGCCTCAATTCTGTGGCGCTCAGAATTTGAGGTTACAAGTTGAGAAATACTCAGTAGCTACTATCAAGTGGCAGGAAAGTCAAATGAAAGATTTGAAAGCTGATGTAGGACAGAGCAGCTCTGTTTTAACAAACTGAAATTCACTCATTAGAAAAAAAAGTGAGATAGGTGCTGGAGAGGAAAATGGATTTATGTGTGAGGCTCTGTGATCAGTTTAATCAGCTCACTGCAAAAAATGTAGATCATTGGAGCATATTTTGCTAGTCTGAGATCTGCCCTTAAATATCATAACATTAATCTATGAGAAATACACTAAAGTAAGGACAGGCACCCTTTTTGGAAGTGGGACCTACACTTATTTCAATGTGTATGTGTTGATGGGAACACATCAACATCAGAGGTCACAAAGGAGTCACCGTCTGAACATCAAGACCCAAGTCAGCAGAGATAACCTTTTTAGCTTAGCTGGTTTGTTTTTTAGATGAATTAATTCTATCCCAAAGCTTAATCAACCTTATTTAGTGTAATTTCCATTGGAATAAGGAGTGAAATTTCATCTTTGATTTTTGATAACATGCTACCTCGCATCAGTGATGAATACATACCACCACTTCAGAGACTATATATAAGAGGTATGAAGACAAACAAGTCAAAAATTAGGACTTGAATTGAAGATTCAGTCAGAGTTTTTAGTTTGTCATCATTTTAAAATATGGAAAAACTCTTTTAAAAAATTATTGTTCTGCTAATTTATTGATCTTACCTTTAATCCCTATTCAATTCATTTCCGTATTTGTTTGTTTGTTTGTTTTCTATACCACTCATCTCCCCTACAAGGTGAATCTGGGGCAGCTACATTTGAATTTTTATACTGTATTTTTAAAAAATGGGAATTGTTTTAGGTTCTTGGCTCTGCTCTCCTAGATTTTACATTTACATGTCAATATATCATTTTGCCTTAAAGATATTGGCTTTGTTTTGGAATCCAAAGGACACAGCTGTATCTTACTTCCATTTTTCCAAAGGCATCAGATTGATTTCTGACCACGAAACCTGGGATGAGTGCTTGGAAGCTTTTATCACTGGAAAAGGTATGCTTGGTTCTCTTTCTGTATTGGAAAAAAAATAAATTATGACTGAAATAAGGGAGGGAAAGGACTGCAGAGAGCCCATGGCCTTATTCTTTTGGTCCCCTGTACCCTCCATCTGTCTGGGGAGGAGAAGCAAGATCACTTTGGATAAAGAGCTCTTTTTCTTCTATTTGTTTTCGATACTGAAACTTATTTCCATTGCTTCAGTATAAAGCAACAATAGTTCCATCTTTCATTTCATACACCAGAGTTCATATAACAGACTTAAACCTGGATTAACTGCACATTAGCCTAATATTTGTTATGCCATGCTATGACCTCCTCCATCTGAGAGTGGTTGACTACATTTGAAATGACATATTGTCATACACCATAAACAAAAATTGGAATTATACACTCTGAATGAATGGAAAACCATTCACTTTTGGTGAACATGTTACTTTCGGTAAACAGGTGAGGCAATCTAATGAACAGTCATTATTAATAAACAGGGGCTTCAGTGATTGGGAAGCTGTCAAAAATGTCAAGAGAATGGATGCAACTATGTGGTGAAATCCTGTGTCTTTTAAAAATGTGTTGTACGTGTAAAAAAGAAACTTCAGGGTTTTGACTAAGTGGTCATAAGTTTTTGATTCCTCCTATACATGCCTCTGTTAGCCAAGAAATGCAACAATATAACAACAGCAGCAGCAGCAGCAGTAATAATAATAATAATAATAATAATAATAATAATAATAATAATAATAATAGCCCCCCAGTAAGGCACTACCTTGATGTGATTGTGGGGCTTGTGTGCTCTGAGGAAGATGAGAGCTATTCCAAAGATTCAACTATATGGATATGTCTCATCAGAGGAGTCAAAGAATGTCTCTTCCATAAAATATATGGTGAGATGTAAATTACAGAAAGCCATACCGGCTGGGATGTTGCCTGGGTTAAGAAGGTCCGAGCTAAATGTTGGAGTTCCTGGATATCTGGTGAAAAATGGGCTACAGGACTCAGGACTGTTGGCTGAGCAACCAGGGCCAGCAGCTGCAGAACTAAAGAAAGAAAATGTGTTTACCTATCGCAAATACACAGTGATTGAAAACAAAGAAATAATCAACTGTTATACAGATCAAGTCCAAGAAACAAACCAACTAATGTACAGTACAGCTGCAATTATATCTGAATATCTGGGATGCAAAATCAACAAAGAAGAAAAAAAACAGAGCAGTGCACCACAAAAATGGAAGATTGGACTGAAAAATAAGATCAGCAAGTTGAAATCAGATGCAAGCAAGCTAGAACAGATGAACAAAAAGAAGCTGAAGAACAAGAAGACCGAAGAATACCTAATCAAGAAATACCACTTAAAACAAGGAAGATCAAGGAAATAATAAAGCAGCAAATAACAGCTATAGCCAAGAGGATCAGCAGATATGAAGCTTTAACTGCAAATTATAGGCAGAACCTCCAATTTCAATCCAATCAGAAACGTTTCTACTAATCCATCAATGGAGAAACTGCAGTGAATCAGTCAGAACCTGACAGGGAAGAAAGAGTGCAGTTCTGTGCGTAGATATGGGATAACCCAAAGAGATACAAGAACACAGCTTGGTTAAAAGAGGTGGATAAAAGTAAAGAAGAAGTTGAAATGAAAGAACTAGTAATAACAGCAGAAATGGTAGAGAAAAGAACAAGGAAGATCAAGAATTGGTCAGCACCAGGTTAAGATGAACTGCATGGTTTTTTGGTTGAAACATCTAATTCAGGGGTCTTCAAATTTGGCCCTTTTATGACTTGTGGGCTTCAACTTCCAGAACTCCTCAGCCAGCATGCCTGGCTGAGGAATTCTGGGAGTTGAAGTCCACAAGTCATAAAAGGGCCAAGTTTGAAGACCCCTGATCTAACTGGTCTATACCCACTTGTTGCCAAGCAATTTAACAACATACTACAAAGAGGTGAAATTGGAGAGTGGCTAACATCTGGGAAAACCTACCTGATAATGAAAGATCCAGCAAAAGGGGCAGCACCAGGTAACTACAGACCATTTACTTGCTTACCAACAACTTTCAAATTGCTAATTGGTATGGTAGCTGATGCAGTCCAACAGCATCTAATTGAAAACAATCTCTTTCCACCTGAGTAGAAAGGAAACCACCCCAATAGCAGAAGAACAAAACATCAACTCCTAACTGATAAAATTATTTTGGAAAACTGCAAGAGAAGGAAGACCAATCTGAATGTTACATGGATTGACTACAAAAAGGCATATGATTCTCTGCCACATGACTGTATAATCAAATGCCTAGAAATAACAGGAATCAGTAGAAATATCAGAAATTTTGTGCAAAAACCGATGGCACAATGGAAGACACAGTTGTAGGTCAATGGTGAGAGACTGGAAAAGGTTAATATCAAGAGAGGAATATTTCAAGGAGATTCACTATCAATGCTACTCTTTGTCATTGCACTGAATAACTCCGGCTGGAGCTATCAAACATCAAAAACATCTGCCAGACTATCCCATCTCCTGAGGCTGTATGGAAAAACACCATCTGAAATAGAATGGCTGCTCAACACTGTCCATATATATAGCCAAGATATTACAGTGCCACACTCACTATCAAACAAGGAAAAATAGTGAAAAGTGAAGGAATCAAGATGCCCCATGAAAATAACATTAAGAGTCTGGAAGAAGATGATTATTACAAATACCTGGGTATCCTTCAAGCTGACAACATCAAGCACACTGAAGTCAAGAAAAGGTTTAGAGGTAACACATCAAGAGAGTGAAGAAGATCTTAAAGTCCAAACTCAATGGAGGAAATGCCATCAAGACAATCAACACCTGGGCAATTCCAGCCATTAGATACACAGCTGGAATAGTGGACTTGACTCAAGAAGAACTAAAAGCAATGGACAAGAAGACCAGAAAAATAATGACAATGAAGTGTGCCCTTCATCCTCACAGTAATATTGACACTTATCTACCAAGGCAAATAGGTGAGCGTGAAATGTTGCAAGTACATCAGAGGGTTGAAGAAGAAAAAAATGGCTTTGGAAGAATATCTGAAAGACAATGATAAAGATACATTTAAGTTAGTACACCAGGAAGGCTTACTGACTACTGGAGAGACCAAACTGGCCTACAAGAAAGACCAAATGAAAAACAGAATGGAGGCATTTGTTCATTTACTGTGTGGGTTTGTGGGGCTAAACAGCAAAATAAATATTCTCATTATCATTTGCTCTATGGATAAGTAATCAATATGTTCTGCTTAATTCCTATCAGTGGCCTATGGATCTTATTTTGATCGTATTAGTGAATGGAGCAAGCACCTTGATGTCAGCAATATATTTTTTATTACCTATGAGGAGATAAAAGAGGAAAGTGAGAGGTCCTTGGTGCTCTCTGAGCTTGCTTGTTTTCTTGCAGACGTTTCATTACCCAAACTAGGTAACATCATCAGTGCTAGTAATGAGTGCAGTTTGCTGCCAGTTTATATTCCAGTGGCTTGCCTGTCAGTATTGATGGGGGTGGTCTTAGAGATTTTTTGATTGGGCTGTTTTCTGTTGACTTCTTTGGCAGTTTCTTGATTGGAGTATTATTTACTTGAATGTTGTTAAAAGAGGTAAGTTTTTAATAATAAAGATTTAGATTTAATTTTAGAATAATTTTTTTGGGCTAACTACTATATGATAACGAACAATTTATCAGGCAATAAAAACAGGAAATATAACTCAAGGTTTCTGCTTGGTTGCTTTTCTTTAAGCAACTAATAAATATATCAGAAACTTTTTTTAAAAGTCAACCTCTGGATCAGCTGATCTACTCCTGCTAATACTTCAGTGAAAGAATGAAGACTATGTTTTGTTTCACTTATTTATTTTTTCTAATTCATATAAGTCCAACCTGCAAATCAACATTTTTGTGTGGTACCCAGAACAAGACTTGGAGTTAAGAGATTTGAAATGTTTCCAGGGAAGCCTTACTAACTTATGTTATATGTATTTTGGGGTTATTCAGAATCCAGCCTCAGCAGTGGAAAAAAATAGCCAAATTCTTTGATTTTTCTGTGACTGAAGAAAAGATTGAGACCATTGTAAAGGAAACACATTTTGAAAGCACGAAAGATAATTCAGGAACCTATGGAAAAGTGGGCCCAATACTTTTCCGCAAAGGTAATATGTAATATTTTTAATAATTTTGCCAAAGAGGCTTAGCAGTTTTCTCTAACCTAGTGGCTTTATGGTATGTGGGATTTCAGCTCCCATTACTCCAAGTATTCAAAGTGGTGAACAAGGGGTATACAACTACAAATCAGGAGATACAGGAAGCAAAACTAGGGTATTTTGACGCTTGCTGTTTGGTCTAGCTAAAAGAGTGGGTGAACCTCCAAAATAAGAGGCTACTTGATTTAGAAAGTCATGAATTAAGATTTGGATGGCACGGTTACCTATGGTATGATGAGATTAAAAGTAAATGTTGATTTTAATAGGTGTGCCATCCTAAGAGTTTTGAATAAATGGTAAAACAAGGCTTTCTGTAAAGATGCCTCTCTGGGTGTCGCCCCAGGAAGCTTTTTTAAGAAAAGAAATGGTGAAATAGTATCTTTTAACTTTGGTGATCCTATCCTTAACTCTAAGGAGGAGTTAGAATGAGAAGGATGTGTCTGCCATTGGCTTACATATTTACAATTGAAAGAAAGATTTAAAGCAGACAAAAAGAATTAGGGGTTTGATTTTTGTGAAAAACAAATTGGAAATCTTACTGTGCAGTAGTCATGGACATACCATGTTTTCCCAAAAGTAAGACCTGGTCTTATATTATTTTTGCCTCCAAAAGAGGCACTAGGTCTTATTTTCAGGCGGTGTCGTATATTTTTTGTGACACCTGCCTCTCCTCGCGGTGGCAGCACCAACAGCCCCATCCAGCAGGAGCCCACATGGCTGCTGGCCCACTTCTGCTGTGGCCGCTCGTGGCAGGAGGCTGCATGGCACATTGCGCTGCTGCCAACACAATGAGGTGAGGCAGGTGGGGGAGGGGTGGACCTGCCCCACGTGCTCCACACCCGCTTCTTTCAGCCCCCCGCCAGGCCATTCCTTACTCCCTTTCACTCCCCTTCGGAGCCAGACTGCCATGCTACCATACGGAGGATGGGCAGGGTAGGCCTGGTCCCCCTCTGCCATTTTGGAGCCAGGAGAGAGTGATGGCAAAAGGCCCTGCTGCTGCTGTGTACTGCTGGAGGGGCTTTCTTCACACTCCACCCAACAGATCACCTGTCTGGTGGCAGCCCCCATCTCCTTCTCCTCCGTCAATCTCCCGTGGTTTGTGCAGTGACCAGGCAGTACAAGCCTCCCCTTCCACCTCCCTCCACCAGCCCTCCATTGGAGAGAACGGAGAACAGGAAGCGGAGTGGCTCTGCGCAGCAATGCAGAGGAGAGAAGAGCACTTGCTTGCCGCCCTGCATCACCCCGTATCTCCCTTCTCCGTTCACAAAATGGCAGCCCCATTTCCTGCTGCTTCTCCTCCTGAAAGCAAAAACTTTCAACACTAATCTGCTTTCCAGCTGTGGCGCATTTCTCTCCTGGTGATATAGAGTTCGTGGAACTAAAAAAAGTTCAGCCAGACCTTCCAACTTGTCGCAGAAAAAAAAAAAGATCTCATGAGAAGTTGGAAGGTCTGACTGAACTTTTTTTAGTCTCTATAATAAATCTCACCAACCCCCCTGTCTGAAAGTTTTCTTGCTGACTAGAACCAAATCTGAATAAAGGAACAAATGCTGTCTTATGCAGCCTGATAGTCACCTACAAAAATTGAAAAGTATTAATCTTTGTTACTCACCCAAAAGCAAATAGCTAGGAGAACCTTTTTGAGGGATGAGGCAAGGGAGGAAGCTTTTTCC
Source organism: Bothrops alternatus (assembly GCA_034064705.1). Classification (NCBI taxonomy): domain Eukaryota; kingdom Metazoa; phylum Chordata; class Lepidosauria; order Squamata; family Viperidae; genus Bothrops; species Bothrops alternatus. Next base: position 14,742,943 of record JARGCV010000023.1, read on the forward strand.
CAAATCTGAGACCTGGAACATTTCCTAAGCATACACAAAATCTCCCTGTTAAAATTAATATTTCACAAACCACATGAAAGGGACTCCAAAGCCTAAAAATATGCCATGGAAGTGTCTTTCCCGTGCAATAAAACCCTTTGTTGCTTCTAATGGAGTTTTGAAGAACAATAGCTATTATTTGGCTTAACTGAAGGACATTCTCTCCCTCTTCCTTCTTACCCTTCACCCATCATTGTAATTTTTTTTCTTTTCTTTTTTAGGCATAGTAGATGATTGGACATCTGCCTTCTCAGAAAGCCAGAGTGAAAGAATGGACAGAAAATTTGAGAAGAGTGTAGCAAAAACTAAGCTTGGAATGATGTTGAAATATGAGCTGTACTGCAAAAACTGAAGAGGCCATCAGTGCTACAAATCTCTCAGGTTCTGATTCTCTGCATGAGGATAAACATACTTAAGTTGTTCAAGAAGAATTGGTGGTGCCTTCCTCGGTCTCCAGATGTGCCAGATATCATTTCTGATAATCCCAACACAGCTATTGGTTGGGTTATATGATGAGTCAAAGATTTATTTATTTATTTATTAAATTTATTTATTTATTTATTTATTAAATTTCTATGCCGCCCTATTCCGGAAACTCAGGGCGGCTTACAGCATAAATAGAAATCCAATACAAACTAAATAGTACATTTATAAAAATAAATATATAAAAAGAAGAACCCCTAAATTAAGAACCATTCATTCAGCAAACATACACACAGACATACACTGGCTAGGGGCAAGATTTCAACCGCCCCAGGCCTGCCGGCAGAGATGGGTCTTTAGTAGTTTGTTAAAACTTTTACAGGAAAGTAAAAAATAAATAAAATAAAGCTGCTTTCGGGATACTATTCACTCTTTTCTCCTCTTTTGGATATTGACATTAGGTGGAAGAACTCTTCCAGAATTAATAAAATCCTAGACTTACCTATAAGATGAAGGAATTTACTCTCTTATTCTGTACAAAATTTGTTGAGCAATTGTTGAAAGACTAAAATGACTAAGAGGCTTTTATTATCCCCTTAATAAAATTCCTTATAAATTTTGGTTTGCTTTAATACAATAATTCACCCCAAAACTCGAAATCCAACAGAGATAGCTTCTTGGTTCAAAACTTATACCAAATGTCCTCTTCTGTATGACCACTAGCACTAGCCACATCTATGAAAGAGGTCCAACTTGTGACGCATATCACAATACTACTTCCCTCATTTTGACAAAACTCTACACGTGCCCTGGCAAACTACAGACATCTTGTACATGTTTATTTAAAAGGAAATAACATTATGTCTTATTTGATTATTGTTATGTGAAAGCCAGCTAAAGTACCAATGTCCACTAGCAAACTTTTCTCCACTTAACTAGTGATTTAGCCAGCCAGTTCCTTTGAGATGACAAATCCCATAGGGCTAACGTTCAGATAAATGTGTGTAGGACTGCGGGCTTATAGCATAATCATATCCACAGTTCAGTACACATGAAGTCCTTATTCCTTACTGCTCTGCATAGGTGGGGCCACACTTGGAGCATTGAAAATGATTCTGATGTCACAGTTCAGAAGAATAATTGATAGGTTAGAAGAGTCTCAGAGGACAGCAACAAAGATGATAGAGGGAATTGAGGACATGCCCTATAAAGGCAGGTTGAAGAAACTGGAATGTCTAGTTGGGGGAAAGAAACAGAGAAAGAGTCTATGGCTTTCAGATTTCCCATTGTGGACTTAAGTGTCTTGCTGTATATTGCTTCTTTAACTCTCATTTTGCTCAGCACCACTCTGTATAGAATAATAAACAAAACAGCCAGCAGATGTCATCGTTTTATAATGTATATAGCATGTCTTTGTTTCTTCAGGAAGAATGAAAGCTCAGTAGGACACCATTTGAATTTCTGATATCAACAAACAAAAATTAGGAAGAAGAGACAATTGGGTGATTTCTTTAAGCTTGTATTAGTTGATTCAGGTGAGGTAAAGAAGGTCAAATTCTTAATATAGGTTAATTTGCTAATCATTACTCGGTAACCCTCATTGACAGTGAAATTTGTGTATTTAGAAATTTACTTCTACAATTATTATTATAAGATTATTATAGGACTGATAGAGATAAAAGAACTCATTACACATTTAAAAACCAGCTTTATTATTTCTACTTGTTATTTTCAATTTATGTTCTGGGGCCATCTATCAATTAAGTGATAGAAGAAACAAACAAGATCAAATTTGGCATTAAACACACACACACACACACACACACACACACCATAATACTCCCAATTTACTCCTGCTGCTGGTGTTTCATTGCAAAACCAGTATCATCAACAGAAATGCAAGGAAATGAGGTTGTGAATAAACAGTGTCTCCCCTTCCATTGCTAACTCATTGCATCTGACTTTTGCTGAAGACCAACATTTTTAATATTATTCCAAATATGTCTTTGATTGGAAGACTCTTTATAATGGACACAGTTTCTCTCTGCAGTTCATCCAGTGGTAATCTGAGGTCTAATTCCATCCACTGTGAAAACCTCTATGAGATTTGTCATCTCAAAGAAATTGGCTGGCTAAATCACTAGTTTAGTGGAGATAGTTTGCTAGTGGACATCAGTACTTTAGCTAGGTTTCACGTAACAACTTTAGTAATTTAGAAAAGGTGTAGAAGAGATTTCCAGGCTTATAGGTACCCAGGCCACATGCAGTTTCTACATATGCAGTGTACTGGTATGGATTCAGGATATCCTTCAGTTGATAGGGCAGAAATAGATTGTGTAGTAGTGAAGAAACAGTTTCAGATGATATGAAAATAGTCTACATGCATTGGCTGGTATAAGTGTATTGCAGTTATTTGCATTTTTCAAGGGAGCTGAAATAGAGAAAGAGAAAATCCCTGGCCATCACCACTTTTCTTCTAGTGGTGTTGTGTGTTTGTGCATTTTTGTGTGCTTTAATAGACCTCCCACAGAAAGATTCTTTGTTTCAAAGCATGCCACCCACATTAAGAATTTTTGGCAAATGCTGTGAATATCTGAATGTAATCAGGCAGCTGCTTTTAATTTTGGCATTCCCTACCACCAAAGTCTCCAACACCATCTTTAGTCCTAAAACAGATTTCAGTCAAGCAGTACTAAGGAGGCCAGGAATTTGGCTGTACTACCTAAGCATGTACTTGCATGGCTATGCATCAAGAACCATATAGGTTGAATGAGCATCACTGGGGATTTTTACAGATCATTCTGCTTCCTGTGCTGTGGCATGGAAGAAATAGGCCTACATTATTGTCTTTCTCTTTCTAAATGACCAGACCAATTGATATTAAAGAGAGTAAAGGTGAAATCATTGCTGTAGGTCTGTTAGCAATGGGAGATGTTCATCTGAATTTTTAACTTAGAAAAAGAATAAATCTCATTAGTTTTTTTGCCCTAAAATTTCTCTTGCATTTATGATTTTAAAAGGATATCTTTTTTCCTGCAAAGAAGAAAATTTTGGTGAAATAATCATAATTTTTCACTTTCTTAGATGCACAGGCATCAGTAATTGTGTAAGAATAGTTAGTATACAATCATCTCACTAACAGGGAATATAATCTTCCTAGTCTGTTATATCTCTTTTCAGCCCCAACACAGAACAGTTTGAGGCGTCTCTCCACATAAGCCTTTGGGAAATCAGAATAGATGAAGTCAGGGAAAATGAACCGTGATCGAGAAAAAAATAAAGAGCAGCGTGCTTTGTCATTTTACAATATGTCAAAAGGATCACCAAACAAATCCAAAAGAAATTCTAAACCACTCTGAGAATGAGATAGAAAACTATACGTTTTCTTCAATGGGGAAGAAAAATGGGAAGATGGATTGCAATATGATTTTTGACTTTAGAAATAAAACACTGGGTGGAGACACTTTCCAAGCACAGTCATATAATATGATGAATAGATTCATATATTTGAGAAGGGTTACAGTTGTTGCTGCATTAAGAATCATTTGTGAACTCATATCAGATTTTCTGCAACCTTGCTGTCATCCCTTTGAAGAGAAATGACCAGGTTTTTTTGGCAATGTCCTTGCTTTATTGGACAAAGTAGCAGTCTTTTGCTAAGATATTCACTTTCCCTCAAAAAGTGCTGTTCTCTGCAATTTTCCTCAAGGAGAAAAAAAAAACCCAATAGCAGGGGAAACACATTTGGACTTGAATAGATACCCAAAGCTGAGCAATGGCTACATTCCAAACAGAGGGGATAAATCACTTATTTCTAGATGTGTGGTATTTTTTCCCCCTTTAACCATACACAGAGAAAATCTCTTTCCATATTTATACTGAAATACTCTGTCAAAGAAATAAACTGAGTTGAGTATAGAGAAATTTCACTGCTCATAACTCCACTGATATATTGTATTTACCTGCTACAAATGATCTGAGCTCTGCCTGCTTTGCATCTTTTTTAGATTAAAAAAACAACATTTTGTACTGAAATAACCTTATTATACAGCAACTGAATTTTAGGGCTGCAATGCAAAACCAATGACACTGGGATGTCATTTCAGACAATGTGTTCTTTTTGTTATATAGAGTATAGTTAAAATTATGAAATAAGTAATTCAATAAATATTAAGGAGCAAAAGGCAGAGAAAGCCTCCAAATGCAGTTGGGAGGCCATTTCTGCTCTAGATTCTCTAACCAGTGTACATATTTTCCTTAAAAGAAATTTATAATTTTGTACACTGTTTGTTTGGAGTAGACTATGAAGGGTCAGTTCCATTCCTATTCCACCCCTTTCCCCACAAAAAAGTAAAGCAAAGGTTGTTTCCATGTATGAGAGAATGTAAGAATAATTTTTCACATTATACAGTACGGATAGCAGGTTGGATTCACTCTGCCAATTTTAATGGTTTGAATGGAATTTAAATCATGGCTTACCAATATAAGTTAAACTTGGGTACAATAGTCTTGATCTAGTATGTATTTTCCACAAAGTGCTTACAAATTAGAAATACAAAATGGGCCAATTCAGATATAAATTTTGGTCTAATAATCCACGGCATATTAAGCCTCTAAAATCTAGCTTTCTGCCTACTTGTCATTTCTGTTGTGTTTAATTCTTTTAAAGAGTTCATTTTATATCCAAATGAGAAAATGTGGTTTAATTTCAATGTACATAAAAGAGGAACAAAACCAGAAAGTTCTTGACCTGTGATTACAATTGAACCAAAAAATTTCCAATGCTAAGCAAGACAATTGTTAAGTGAGTTTTGCCCCATTTTACAACCTGCCACAGTTGTTAAGTGAATCATTGCAATTGTCAAAAGTTAGTAACATAGTTGTTAAGTGAATGTGGCTTCCCCATTGACTTTGCTTGTCAGGTCACAAAAGGTGATCACATGACCCCAGGACACTGCAGCTGTAATAAGTACATGCCAGTTGCCAAGTGCCTAAATTTTAATCACATGACCACGGGGATGCTGCAACATTGTAAGTATGAAAAACAGTCCCAAGTCACTTTTTTTCGGTGCTATTGTAACTTCAAATGGTCACTGAACAAACGATTGTAAGCCAAGGACTAACTGTATGTTGCTTCATCAAGGTAGCATTTTTGTTTAATCTGGGTTGATCCTGAAAATCTAAACAGGATTCAACAGGTCCCAAAGATGTTTTTTCCAAAACGCAGTTGGACTTCCTTGGTGTTTTCTTTGAAAACCTTAAACTTCTCATCCAAGAAACTTTTTTAAGTTCAGGATTCAATAGGGTTCTGCCTGAATGGGAGACCACTAGGAAATCCCAAGACTGGGAAGAAAGCAATGGAAAATAATGTCCGTACTGATGTCCAAAAAATCTATCCATTTGTCCCTGAACTGACGTGGTGTTGAATCAGTTTTCTTTTGACAGGATCATCCAGTAGCCGAAGCTGGTAAGCCACTGTAAATCACTAGCGGGGAAATAACTCACTTCGGAATTGCGTGATAGGTAATAAGCAGCTACGTAGACTTGAACTTTGCTTGGGCGCGCGCGCTACGCATAAGCACGCCTGTTTAAAGCTGACGCTCCGACTAGCGCTTCCCTTCGCCTGTCGCTAGAGGGCAAACAGCTCCGTTCCTCAAGCGGTCGGTCGGGGCAAAAGTTTTATGCCGGTCCAGGTGCGAGCCCCGCCGCGTGTGTTTTGAATTAAGGTGAAATCAAACACGCGGGCTGGTTCGCAGTTCCCTCCCCCGTTTCCCCTCCCGCGGGTGGGTCGTTCTCTTTGTAGCGGCGGCTTGAAAGAGGTTCCCCCCTCTCTCCCAGCTCCACTGAAGCCAGATGGTACCTCCCAAGGTGAAGAAATGAGGCTTTCTTCAGGAACAGGATAAGAAGCCCTTGTGCTTTGGGGGAGGGGGGGAAATAGGACGACCACACCTGAGTGCAAAACTGCGGACGAGCACGAGAGGGCGGCAGAGAAGCCTTACAGCAGACTTGTAGCAGTGTTGCCCTGAAGTGGTCGTTAGGAAGTTTACATCGCAGATACAGCGTCCGAACGGGTGGGCAAGTGTGACAATTTGCGACCTGTGGACTTCAACTCCCAGAATTCCTGAGTCAGCCATGCTGGCTCGGGAATTCTGGGAGTTGAAGTCCACAGGTCGTAAACTTGTCACAGTTGCCTGTCCCTGGTGTAGAAGCTCTAGTAGACCTGAAAATAGCATTGAGAAGATAGAAAGCATATTTTCCTTGAGTAAATGTGTTCATAATAATTTTCAGGCTTTGTTCTCTGTACATGGGAAAGAAAAGAAATAGAGCGGAAAGAGAACAGGGGAGAGAAATAACTAGTTCAGATATAAATTCCACAGTCATATCAGAATTAACAGAATAACAGTTAGAAGGGACCTTGGGGGTGGTCTTCTAATCCAACCACCTGTTCAAGCAGGAGACCCTATACCAGTTCAGACAAATGGCTGTCCCATCTGTGCTTAAAAACCTCCAGTGTTGGAGCATCCATAATTTCTGAAGGCAAGCCATTCCACTGATTGTTCTAATAATTAGGGAAATTTTTCCTTATTTTCTAGGTTGGTTCTGTCATTGATTAGTTCCCATCCATTGCTTCTTGTTCTGCTTCAGGTGTATTGGAGAATAGGTTAAACTCCTCTTCTTTGTGGTAGCCCCTCAAATACTGGAATACTGTTATGTCACCCCTATTCCTTTTTTTCATTAAACTAGACACACCCAATTCCTGCAATTGTTCTTCATTTTTAATCTCCACTCCTCTAAATATCTTTGCTGCTCTTTTCTGCACTTGATAGAGTCTGTCATAATGGTTCCTTGATTTTGGAAACAATAATCAAAGTTTTGCTAAAGAGCAGTTTGATATAGAAGCTACATACAGTAAGTGATAATTTCTAAACATGGTATGCAGAAGTGAATGTATTTTATTTGCACTCATCTAGACATTAAAAAAATTTTTTTAGGAGTATCGTTGAATTGTAAATGAGTTCTGTATGTTAGCAATTGAGGCACAATATCGGGATCCCAAAATCCCAAGTTGATCAAAATGGATAATAAAAAGATGATGTATGATCCTTGCTTAGAAAAGGCTCAGCATTCACACTGATACTATCACAGTAGTACTTGGACAGAGGTCCAGGGTTCCATATCCCCAAATTAGTAGAATGAATCCTCCAAAATACAAATTGGAAGCAATAAAGTAAGGCATTATATAAAGAATACCATTCCTCCTAAAACTATTTACACCAAATACAGATATTACGGGGATATTTACATCTTTACTGGAAACCCAGTCTTTGATCTATATACAAATAGGGCTCACATCGGCTCACATCTGAAGAATGGGAGGTATGTACACACTTCCTATATGTCCTCCCATTTACTGATTTCATAATAATAATAATATAATAATGATGATGATGATGATGATGATGATGACGGCAACAACAACAACAACAACAACAACAACAACAACAATAATAATAATAATAATAATAATAATAATAATAATAATAATAATAATGCGGCCTTACTAGGAACTGCTTCCATCCTGCGACGATATCTGTAATACCATCAAACATCCACATCTGCCTATCCCAGATCCTGGGTAAGGACTTGATAGGTAGACAAAATGCCAAATTCAGTCTGAACATCTTGCTGACTGTGCGATGATCCATAATAATAATAATAATAACAACAACAACAACTTTATTGTCACTTTGAATGTACACCAATTGGAATACATCAAAATGAAATTTCGTTGCATACAGCTCTCAAAGAGTCACCACCTCCGATATACACTCCTTGTTCGTGGCCAGCTCAAGTTTCAGATCGTCCATTTTAGTCTCTAGGCAGCGAATGATGGCAAACAGGACAGATGGAAACGGAGCTCCATGTGGATTAGCCCTTAAATTAGCTTGTATTCCTGCATGACAACCTTGCCTCCTTTCCTTTTTCTGATCTTGTCTCTTCCACCTTTTCCTTAAAGAGGCCTTGCTTCTTTTTGCCCCTGGAGCATGCTGCCACCACCACCAACTCCTCCAAAAGCTTCTCTCTCTTCCTCTGGGCCTGCCGACAGCCTCATCCAGTTCCTTCGCCTCATAAGCCCTGGGACCTCTCCTCCTCTGATTTCTTCTTCACACTCTTTTTCTACACACTTAGAGAAAACAAAAAGAAATGGCCTCTACTGAGCATTTGGATCCAAAGGCAGAAATGTATTAAACATGTCTCATTTATAATTTAGTTGCAATATATAACATTTTTTCTGGTAACTATAACTTACAGCAGGGGTCTTCAAACCTGGCCCTTTTATGACTTGTGGACTTCAACTCCCAGAATTCCTCAGTCAGGCATGCTGGCTGAGGAATTCTGGGAGCTGAAGTCCACAAGTCATAAAAGAGCCAAGTTTGAAAACCCCTGTCTTACAGGAACACTAGTAGAGCCACTATAAACACTAGTATTGGGCCCCCTGATGTCTGAGTTTTTCTCCCCTTTCTCTTTATTTTTATATTTATTTTTAAACTACATTGCCTAGATTTTGATGGCATTTGACCCAATCAGTAAGTCTCCAATACAAGTTCAGATGATGATGATATCATGAACATGGCTGTATTCTTGGCAATAATACAGAAATTATTTGCGTTTCTGACTTTTGAGATATTTTTCTGATTTCCAGTCTACCCTTTATTCCTAGGACTTCCTAGGGTTCCTGTTCCAACTCCGAAGTCCAAACTAGGGCTGACCACAAGGGAGTCAAAAAAAGTCAAGATGACATCCATGCCTGTGACATTAAATCCCTACGGCTTGATTTTTTTAAACCATTTAACTGGGCATTTATTGAACATGTATACATATTTTATTAGTATTATTGTCAGTATAGAATGGGCTGATTTTGAGCGCTAATAAAAATAAACAAAAATAAAAAATTGACTTTGAAGGCAGATATCTAAGGATGCAGGGGAATAAAACTTAGGAATGGGAGATAGCTGAATAATTGAATTTTGATGAACCAAAGCAAACCTTATTATAAATGGAAAGCTTTTATAGAATAGTTCTGTCCTAGTTTGAAAGGAGATTCTGTTGATACTATTTTTTAGATTAAATTCAAGTTTTTTTTATCCTGATATATAAATTCCTAAGTAACTTGGGTCCTTCCCACACAATTGTAATCGAAGACCTACAATCACTTTCAAAAGGTTGATAGTATGTGCAGACTTGGAGATCTGTCTAAAATTCACTGGGTCTCAATGGTACTCTGTTTTCTTCAAAATTCATAATATTCCATATTGGTTTGCTTTAGAAAGAGGTCAAAAGCTTCTGGTTAAACTCTAGCTTAAGTATTACAGTAAGTTTTCTTACAAATGTCATATATATGTTTCTCATAATGGAAGTTATATAGTGTTGTATGGGAATTGTTATATTGATTTTATATTATGCTTTGTTTGTAATCATTGGTCATGTTTTTTTATTCATATTATTAGCTTTCAGTGACTTGTTCTATTAGGAATGTGCAGATTATAATTTAACAAAGAATGTATTTTAGACATTCAGTATTGCACGGTGCAGAAATAGGTCTGGGATTGCTAAATATAGCTAGTCTTATGTTTAGTAAGTTTGTGTATAACTTTGTAATAATCAATGTATGAATTTTGGAGAAGTAAATTAATTGTACATTTATTGGAACAATCACTAGATGTCACTCTTGGGCAACACAAATACATCTGTTCCCTGTGTCATGCATTATTTGGGATGATTTAATTTTGCTGTGATCAGGAAAATGAAATGTGTTCCTCTGGGAACATTTATGTAGCACAGGAATCCTTGCATTCAGCCATGAAGAATGAATAGGTTCACTCTTGTCTACTTTCTCTTACTTAGCTGGAAAGCAATTTTGCGTTAAACATAAACATATTTAGCATATTTAGACCAGTTAACAAAGAAGCAAAGTCACTCACCAAAATGGGTCTAATGTGCATTCATGTATTACTGTTATTCTAAAAGGCCACTCTGAGTCCCTTCCATGGGTCAGCTCATAACTCCAAGTGTATAAATGATGTCTTTATAGAAAGAGGTTGCAGGCAAGACAGATTAAATCTACCAAGCCAATTATTATAACTATTATTTGGACCAATTTTTAGTTCATGTTTCGGAGCAGTCCAGACTGACTATAGAATTAAGTGCTTTACCAAAGGCCTAGGTATTGATTTAATTCACTTTGAAAAGGCAGTTTGAGGGTGGGTTTCTAAACTGATATAAGAACTCAAGAGCTAACCCTAACCCTTTCAATTTCTCTAAAGTTTATTTCTGCTAGGGGAAAAAAAGACATGCATTTTTCTATGTCAATTTTGGAATGCTTGAGATTTTCTTTCAAATTTCTCTTGCTGATATATTTACTTTATTTATTTATTGCTCGATGTGTTGAAGGGTGATTTTACTGTTGCTTGTTTTTGCATTATACATCCTTTCATTATTTTGAAGCTTTTTTTATCTGCTTGCACTTCCTAGTCTGAACAAACTAATTGAAGAATAGGAAACCCAGGAGGCTAGAATCCTCTGGGCGACTTATTCATTCAGTGATAAGACATTCACACCTATTCTTCAGCCTCCTCATCATTTAAAAGAAGCAGAAAGGCCAGATTCCACCTATAAGAACTTTCCTATGAAAGAATGATCAAAAGCTAACTTTTTTCATCATCAAATCGAATGAGAACTGTCGGAAAAATACCAGACAGTTTTCCTGCATACTACTAGAAGCCTCTCTGGTTATGATTTCTGTTCCTACAGATACCTTTAAGAAGCCCACAAGCAAGATTATTGTGCTTATATTCTCCAGCAACTGGTATCTTCTTTGTAAGTAACTAGTAGCCACTAATATCTGTGGCAAGGAGACAGGGTAGCCCTCCAGATATTGTTGAACTGTACAACTCCCACCACCTTTCAGCATTGTTCATGCTGGCTGGGGTGGCTTGGAATTGCAGTTCAGAATCTGGAGGATCATGTATTCCATTATGTAGCGTAGACTTGTGGTGGGGACATGATAATTTATTTGCATTTTGCACTGTATGTCACAGTGGTTCAGTAGTGGTTAAAGCAGGGGTCCCCAACCTTGGCCACTTTATGATTTGTGGACTTCAACTCCCAGAATTCTGGGAGTTGAAGTCCACAAGTCATAAAATGGCCCAACTTTGGGAACCCCTGGGTTAAAGGACAGATGTTCTACTTCCCAGTCCCAAAGTCACTGAACTAGTTTCTGGGGCTAAGAATCCTGACCCCAAGTTGAGCACCTAACCACAATACCACACTGGCTCTCACAGCTATACAGTGTGTGTGTATGTGTGTGTGTGTGTGTGTGTGTGTGTGTGTGTGTGCATGCGTGTGCATGCACATGTGGTTTCTTTTTGGAAGTTGGTGTGATACTCCTTTGCCTCTTATGATTGGAAAAATATAAAAAGGTGTATTGCTCAACTTTAAAAAAAAAGCACAGAGAAAACTAGAAAAGCTCAGGAAAAGAAAAATAGTAATTAACAAAATATATTTCTGGCAGATTTTGATCTTACAAACTTTTACTTACAAGGTGAGTAGTAAAATTTTTGTACTATTGTAGAATTCAAAATAAAAAGCAGTTCTTGCGCTCTCTCTCCTGTTCCTGTGAAGTAGTAAATTTCAGGTCAGCTTGCAACTAGCAATAGCTCATTCTCCAAAGTGGACAGGAGCTCAAAACAATATGGAAATTGTGTGTATTTTAGAACTGGAGGAAAACATGGGTCCTAATTGGCAGCAATTTGCAGCTGGCAGAAAAATAGGCTGTCATGAAAGGGTAACAATTGTTAAACATTTAATTGGTTATGGCAGTGTTTCTCAACCTTGCCAGCTTGAAGATGGGTGGACTTCAACTTCCAGAATTGCCCAGCCCAGTATAGCTGGCTGGGGAATTTTGGGAGTTGAAATCCACCCATCTTCAGGCTGCCAAGGTTGAGAAACACTGGGTTGTGGTGTGTTTATTGTCCAAAGTGGGAAGATATGTTTGGAGTGTTTTCTTCTTCGTGTGTCAAAATAAGAACTTGCCTTGCATTTTGTGGACTATGAATGAATGAGGATATTACCGATTATTCTCCGTATAAAGATACAGATGATTTAAAATAGCACAATACTTTAAAATACATGGCAATAAAACTTTCAGGATACCAATGGCTAACAACGCAGTGTTGACAGAAGGCTTCCTAGAAGGGAATATATGGTAAAGAATCCATTTTGCATTTGACATTGGGAAAACTGTTGATATGGATGGAAGGGAATGCAAAGTTATCATATTGCTTTTTTAAAAAGAAAAAAGAAGAATACCAAAGCCCCTCATTGGGTACAGGTTTTCATCTGGAAATAATACTTAACATTTGTGTGCCAGGTTTCAACTTAAATCATTTGGCTTTCACTATACCTTACCCATCCTATAAAACCCTGTTTATATTCAACTGTCTGCTAGTTGAATTGTTAAACCCTAAACGATATGATTTCTAAAATTGATCATTATTTATAATTAAATAGAGGAATGTGATTTAGCAATATACATTTTAGGCCATACTCAGAAACATTAAAAAGGCAAGCTTGGAGTTTTATAACATTCTCATCCTTCAAGATGGTGAGCAAAAGTTGAGGCAGTAAGTAAACTTCATGCCATAAATCTGTATTAAATGTACAATTTATAAACCTCTAGATGTTACAGTATTGAGTTTAAACTCCCTCAGCCTTGCCCAACTAAAATGACATTTAGGTACAGTCTTGACAGCAACAAAATGAAATAAACACATTATTATTAATTTGTATGTAGATAAGGCTTCCTTGCACTGGTTTACCATCTATCCATGAATAGAATTCTTGCTTCTCCTCCCCCCCCCCCAATAGCACATTATGAATATGAAAAGCAGGGGAAACCTATGCTGTACGAGATCCAATTTGGTCTAGTGGTTAAGGCACCAGGCTAAAAAGTGGAAGGTCTTGAGTTCGAGTCCTACCTTAGCCATGAAAGCCAGCTGCGTGACTTTGGGCCAGTCACTCTCCCTCAGTTCAACCCACTGCACAGGTTTGTTGTTGTGGCGAAAATAGGAGGAGGAATGTGTGTTAATATGTTCACTGCCTTGAGTTATTTGTAAAAATAACAAAGGTGGGATAAAACAAACAAGCAAGCAAGCAAACAAACAAATAAATAAATAAAGATACCTTCCAGACATCACCATTCAACTACCCAATATATTTGCAAATCTCAGTTGCTTGGTCAACAGCATAAATCCTGGTAACTTGCTTTTCCTGGCCAAAGAGAGACTTGGTAGAATATCAAGGCTTCCCATTACCTAAAATTGCTCTTGCCTGAGTTTGCCCATACATATCCATATACATACGTCACCATCACCATGTACACCATTGCCATCCATGTACAGGTATATAGAAATACTGCTCTGGAGATCCTACTGTCTGCAGGTGCTGTGTTTGCCTGAGGAAAGATGATCTTTTCACTGTGTTTGTCTTTGTTTGCTCTTCAGAGAAATCTCTCCAGTATAAATGAGACTTATTCTCCTACTCAAGCAAAAGCTTAAATAAACAAAGGAGCCACTGCCATAGTGAAATGATCAACAAAGGTGGATTTTGTGAGACCATCAGAGAAAATTCATGTCAATCTTGCCAGCACTGACCATCAGGCTATATGTGTCTGAACCGAAATGCAGTGTGAAACCGAAAAAGAAATATTTTAAATACACACACATACCATATTGAGCATGCCCAAAACAAAACAAAACAAACATTCTGTTGGCAGACCAGAATAACAAAAATACAAATGTATTATATGATATACACCAGAGGAAAAAAGAAAAGGAATAAACATTTTCTTTCCTTTTTTTTAAAAAAAAAAGCCTCTACAGCAGGGGTCTTCAAACTTGGCCCTTTTATGACTTGTGGACTTCAACTCCTAGAATTCCTCAGCCAGGCACCCGTGCTCTACAGTTAAATTTGTAGATTTATCATCCGATTGTTAAATCTTGGGGTTATGTTTTTGTCAGATGATTGGCTTTGGTATGTACTGTACAGTGTCTGTATACTTTTGAATCAGGTTTTGACTCTTAGCAACTGCCTGGACTAGTCTCTGCAGTTCTTGGTTTTTTCTTTGAAAACATTTTGCTTCTAATCTGAGAAGCTGCTTCTCAGAGGTGAAGGAAACCTTTTAAAAGAAGAACAAACAAAAAAAATCCAGGTGCCTTTTGGGAAAAAGCACCTTGGGACATTTCAGATGCCTTGATGCAGAGCTTTACATTGATTAGGCTTGAGAGGGAGTAACTGACATGTGTTCCACCAGCTGGTTTCCAAGCCTAAGGAAGGATTGCAACTTGGGTTTCCCTGTTTATTGACAGCCCCTAATCCTAACCCCTCAACCATGTTGTTTTTCCTTTTTGATAAAGTGTGATGCTAAAAAGAAGCAAAAGGGATACTTATTTTTCTAATTTAACTAAGGTTGCTTTGGCTTTCTGATTCCATTAGTTTACCATCCATATGATGCAAGACATATCCGTTTCCTGACTTACATACAGACTGAACATCTGACTGAAGTATGGAAAGGAAGCAACTGAGAAGTCTAATTAGAGAATACAAAATAAAGGAGTTGGATGGGACCTTAGAGGTCTTCTAGTCTAACCCTTTGCTCATGCAGACTCTATACCAGACATGTAAAACACAAGGCCCGGGGGCTGGATGCGGCCCACAAAGTGGTTTCATGTGGCACGTGAAGCCATCCTGGAAACACTGAGGGAACAGCCCCCCGCTGCCTTGGCCCTGGCCCAGGCTGGCCGGGAACCAAATTACAATTTTGTGGTGGCCATTTATGCTGAAATGCATTCAGTCTTAGCTCCACAAGGCCGTCTGGAAACAGCGAGGAACCAGCCCCTGCCGCATTGGCCCTGCCCCCTGGGTGTATGCTGGGGAGGTGTCACCCTTTGTGAGGAATGAAGAAATGGACCATGCCTTGGCGCTTGCCCTGGTCCCACCCCCTTCTGCCAGAGACCCTCAGATCTGAACCACTGCTGCCCAGATTCCCACAGGCACCCTTGACGCGAACAATTTAGAGCTGGCCATGCCCACCCAGTAGGCCACACTCATTCCATCCTCACCCACCCAGTAGGCCACACCCATCCTGGCCACACCCACCCGGCCCCCCAAGGGCAACCGCAATGCTGATGCGGCCCTCAATGAAATTGAGTTTGACACCCCTGTTCTATACCATTCTGGACAAATGGCCGTCCAAGCTCTTCTGAAAAACCTCCAATGTTAGAACACTCACAACTTCTAGAGGCAAGTTGTTCCACTGATTAATTGTCCCAACTGTCATTAAATTTCTCCTTAGTTCTAGGTTGCTTCTCTCTTTGGTTAGTTCCTATCCATTGCTTCTTTTCTTGCCTTCAGGTGCTTTGGAGAATTGGTTGACTCCTTCTTCTCTGTGAGAAGAGTGCAGCTTAGGTAAGAAAATGCAGTATAACCCAGATGTGAGCATTGTTATAGCATTTCAAAGAGACTCCACCCTAATTAAGTTATTATAAGTCTGGGAATTCAGTCTCAGAGTTTTCATGATTATGTTTTTATCCGAGACTAGTATTTATAATTCTTTCTGGAACTTGTGCAATTGTTGCTCTTTGCTTTGCCAGATACCTAGGACTTAAAAGAATATGAGATGATTTTTTGCCTCTGTCTCTGCTTTCTGACTACAAGAAATCATATACAATGTGAAGAGAAGCCTAAAAATGACATCAAAGATGAGAAAATAGAAGGAACTTCAGGAACTGTGAAACATCATTGTACAAGAGTTAATAAAATGTAGGAAGCTGGTTCTCATCTCCAGTTTTATAAATATGTTCATACATAAAAGTTCAGCAAGAGTCTGCATATAATGATGTACTATTATAGAAATCTGTTGTTAGATTGTACAACCTGAAGCTCAGGTTTCCATATGGTTCAAGATTGTTAGGGGAGGCAGGCCACAAAATTCCAGCAAACTTTGCAACCAAATTATAATGTATCAAACAGAAAAATATTGAAAAGCATGAAAAGTAATCATATGAGTATTTAATTAAGTTAAACATTTGCTTCAGTTTTTATTTAAATTAAACCATTTTTATTTTGTATTCTGGCTCTCCTATAGATTGGTGTGTGCAGGCTTCCTCATTCCATTCAAAGTTCAGATACAGCCCTCAATCTTAAAAAAAAAAAAAAATGCCCATAAGTGATTATTACTGTGCTTCTCAACCTTTTACTCTTCTGAATTTGATTATGTGAAAAAGGTCATAGAAGTCATTGCAGTTATGCTAAGAGATGCCGAGTCCTGCCAAAACAGAAACAAAAAGACCAGTTTTTATTACCATTAATATTTGCGGTAAGGTTTAAGTTATAAAAATGCTGTAATATTGTTTACCTTAGTGAATAGTTTTTTTCTTAACTCTAATATAGAACAAAACATTTTATCCAAATGAGAAAGAACTATGTAAAATGCTGTTTTGCTTTATTCTGATGCCTAGGTCCATATCCTTAAGAGGTTCCTCCATTAAATACTCTGCTAAGATGCTGCATTCTTCTCTTCTCTTCTCTTCTCTTCTCTTCTCTTCTCTTCTCTTCTCTTCTCTTCTCTTCTCTTCTCTTCTCTTCTCTTCTCTTCTCTTCTCTTCTCTTCTCTTCTCTTCTCTTCTCTCCTCTCCTCTCTGTATCTCTCTGTCTCTCTCTCTCTCCACTGATCTGGAAAAGAGAATTGGGTTCTTCCCAGATTGTGTGTACCTTTGGTTGATAAGGATTAATTTATTGAACATATGTGTCTTTGCACATACACCCAGGCATGCACCCAAACCATGGATTTAATGGAAATCCTTGACAATTCCTTTACTTTTGGGTGTACTGACAAGACCTGATGAGATTATTCGAAACAGCTTGTGGACATAAGGTTGCCTACTCACATTGAAATATAAATAGTTTAACTATCCATATTTCTTTCTCTTGCTGTTAATGACCCCCTCACCCCCTGCATAAGGAAAAAAGGTGGCAGGTCATCTGTTTTCCCTGCAGAGCTCATTGTGGTACTGGTTAATGGGATCCACATACCAAGGAGTTCAGTACAGTTTGATGTTCTTTAATTAATGGCCTTTTTAATAGCGGGTGACAGTAGAAGAGTGAACTTCCATAGTTCACAGCTTTTTCCAAGACCTCTTCTGGAATATTTCTTTCTACTATCATCAACCAAACTCCCCCTTTGACCCCTTTATCACTCTCTGAGTGGTACCGGAATCTTAACTGTCTCATAATCACAACAATTCACTGCAATCCCTTCTAAGGGTTCACCATTATAAAGGGGAAAGAGATGAAATGCATTTTGTGAAAGATCAGCTTGACTTTCTCCAAAGTTGTCTGAGCCTCTCTTGTTCCATATTCTGTAGGAATTTCATTAGCAGGTTGTAGAATGAAATTGAGAATCTATTTAATCGAAAACAGCTTTCCTGAGTTGAAAAATAGTAATATTTCTACATCTCAATCTTGATACTTTGAATATATTCCCTGAAACAACAGCGCAGATTTAAAACTTCAGTGGTACCATCATCCTGTTCTCCAGTCCAAACTGGAGGTGGGTTTGGAAGTGGCGGTTCTTTCATTTATTGCTGCTGCATTGTTACTTCAGGGAGGTGGAATTTGAGGAATTTTCTGTTTTAGTCTTGACTAATCTTGGGCATTAAGCACTTTGAATATGGGGAACATCCACATATTTCAGCCAAAGCTGGGAATGACACAAATGGGACGGTATAGACTACATTAGAGTGGGAAAGATATATTTGCATAAACAGCCATCAACAGACATCTGAGTACAGGACTAGCTTCATGAATGTTTTCTTTCCCAAACTTTAATTATTCATTAAATATTTCAAAGGAGATTTCAACAGCAGCTAGAATTATGTCTTCCTCTGAAGAATGCCAGCTTCCTTTACCACTAACATTATAATATTCAATTTGGCATTTCTTGCATCATGGCTTCAGTTATGTCTACATTGGATTTTTATAGTTTTCAAACTATTGATATGCATATTTTTGGTCATGATGATTATACCCTGTTGACTTTTCAGGAATCTTAACTCACTCAACATTTTCTCAGAAAGATACACCTCCAGCCCATTATGGATTTTAGCAGAATGCCTGTATTTTTATGGTGGATAATAGATGGTGAGCAAATTTTTTTTTATCCGTTCATACAAATCCTGACTCCAGTAAAAATTAAACTGAAATTCCAACTAAGGATGGCATAAAACTATATTTTACATGGTTAAGGAAATATAATATATCTATAGATTACTGTTTTCTTAGTCTTGTCTGATAAGTAACTACATTTTTTCTTGAACTAACCAGAAAATGAACGTGTGTCATCTAGCCTAGATTATTATTAATCATTTATGACATATTAAAATTGATCATATTGACTACAGTTGTACAAACATTAAAAATGAAAAAAAATCTCTTCTAATGGCTTCCTTTGAAATTTTTCCACGTAGCATTGGAACTATAATTAAACATGGTAACATTGCTTATTAACACATCTGATGGTTTTGAAAGAAAAAGTGAATATAAACCTGATCCTTGAATTTGTATTTTTCCCAATATTCTTGAATTGCATCTGTTTAAATATAAAAAGGGACATTACATTAAAACAATATGGTAAAATAATCTGATATACTATTCACAGTATATATTTATGTGTTAGATTTATATACTTATTTATATACTTTATATACTTATTTATATACTTTATTTCATATTTGTTCTCAAAAACTCTGAGAAAATAATTTAAGAGATAGCAATTGGCCCATGGTCACCCAGTGAATTCCACGGGCAAGTTCAGATTTAAGCACTTTTCAGTGATGGTTCATACTTCTGGTTTTTAGGAGAATAACTTAAAGGCAGCAATTGGTGGTTCTGTTTCCCCTCTTCTCAGCAATCCCTCCCATTTGTCAGATGGAAAAAAATAATCACCAATCACTCTCCTTAACATTGGTGTGGTGCAGAGTGGGTGATGGAAGCTTGCAAATCAGAGATCTTCTCCTTGTATTCCACCAAGAGCTATTATAACCATGCTGATATTTTAAAAATCATATTGAAAACTAAATGCTTTGTGGTACTTTGCAACTCACCCTGCTGGGTGATCTCCACAGCAATTGACCTGTTGCTTCTTCTCTATTCTTGTTTTTTTGTTTAAAGAAGTCTTTAAATAGATCTCTAAAAAAAAGAATTCTATCTAGTAATCTTGTTGCTATCGTGCCTTACCCATCTTTTTAATATTTATTTTTTTTAAAGAGAGAAAGAGAGATATAGTGCTCTATGATAACTGCAAATAAGGAGACTACATTAGACTTGACTTGCTTTGGAAATCTTGAGCAAAGCATTGTGCATTGTGGAAACCAGATGTCATATCCGTCCAGTAGTGCAAAGCACAATGAACCTGGAGGGGAGGGTTATATGTATGTGTGCCCTGCAATCAAAAGTAGACAATGGAAATTGAACAGATCCCAGATCCTGACCATGACATCACTACATCACCACATGTCACTCTAAGTCAGGCATGTCAAACTCACGACTTCACGTGACATCGTGCAATGTATTGGGCCAGTTTTGCCATTGCCAGCAATGGGGTGGGCACGGCTTCCACATGACGCATCTGGCCCGTGGGCTGGCAGTTTGATACCCCTGCTCTAAGTCATTACTACATTATACCAAAGTGCCAGAAATCCTGCATATAGCAAATCTTGTATTGACAGAAGATGAAAAATATGATTTTTTTTAAAAAAAACATGGTATTTGCTCAAAATAAATGCAGGTGGCCTCAACTGGGGCAGGGGGAGGGGGATCACAATAACCTTAACAAAGTAATTTATATTTGGAGGATATGTGGATGAATACTGAATCTGGTATATGAGGACGACCATAGGAAAAGGGAAAAAATAATCTATCCCTCAATATTCATTATTCTGATTTTTTTTCTACTTTAGCAACCTTTATTTTTGTATCGGTAATAGTTATGCATTATGGTTTTAGACTGCAGCGCTAAATAATGTTGGGAAAGTTGCATTTATCTGCCTCAGTTGAAAACTTACCCAACAGATTAATGTCAGGGGTCCATTAAAAACTAAATCACCTTTTCCTGCAGCTCAGACTGAAACAGAGCTTTTGCCCTTCCTCTCTGACCTCTGCATTCTTCAGTGCCTGTGGTCCTACCGCAGGTCTCTGAGAAATGTAATCTCCTTTTGACACACGGTTCCAGACATTGGTGGAAAAAAAGCTGGGACACAATTCACCTTTTTTTCCCCTGGGAAACCTGCTGACTGTATGAGCTATATGCACTCCTTTTAGATATGATAATCATTCTGTCCATTCAGTTCTAGAACTCCATTTCTTACATTCTTAATTTTTAACTAATAATCAATTATCAATAAGATGTAGCATGCATACATTATAATTTAGCCAAAATAATTCACATACTCTGCGTATGTGTTTGCATTTGCCAGTTTCAGTTCCCTGAAGTGTGTTTCTTTTGCCAAGACATCTCTTGAAGCATTAATTTATGTTCTTTTGTAGTCGGAGTATTTGATTGAAATCCTGAAAAATTGAATCAAATTGTGATGTTAGTTTTTGGTGAATCCAACATGCCACTGTTACAACATCCCTTAACATGTGTAACTCTTGCTACTATCTCTGAGCACCCAAAGACTGGGAATGATTTCAGAAAATGGTATTTTGAGGGACTTCTAGATGAGGCATTTGTGATGTTGTCACATCAGCTCTGCACCTTGTAATTTATTTCTGGTGCAGCTTTGATGAGAGAAGAGCTATTCTGAAGGCAGATTTCAGCTGAAAATGGTGGGATTCTACAGAACTTCCGGAAGGAGCATTTCCTTGTTGAAGAGAACTTTTCACTCAACCTTCTAGCTGGTTCCTTAGCTTGGCAGGATCCTGTAAGGCAGCGGTTCCCAACCTTTCTTATACCCCGCTTCTGATATATTCTCATACCCCTTACAAAAGTAATACCTGGTTATGCATGTACACTATAATTTTGAAACTTCTAAACCAAGTTTTTGCACCCCCTGGAATATTGTCTTGCATCCTGAGGGAGTGTGAGCACCCCGGTTGTGAACCCCTGATGTAAGGGAAAGGTTAGCTTGGCATTTACAAATCTTCTTCTCAATAAAACCAGACCAAGTGACCAATTTGGAAATTGATAATATACTGTCAATTTCCCCCTTTTTCTTTCAACTCCCTTTGCTGGGAGCACCAGACTGCTTGGTTTTGTTGTCGATTATAATGGCACACCATTCTCCAGTGGGTTTTAAAGCTTAGGGTTAGGGTGATGGTGACCATGTAGAAATTCTCTTTGTGGCAAACCATGTTGATCTGGAATGAATCAGTCTGACAATGTTGAATAGGAATGCTAGGAGTTGTAGTCCCAATATCTCTGGTGCTATCAGTTTGGGAAAAGCCTATTTATGCATGAATGCTAATGTTTAGCATTATGGTATAATTACTATAAGTATTATTATATTACTATAATGCTTAGTAATTTTAATAGTGTTCCATAGTGGTCATTTCTATCTGCTCAACATCGTGCACTTTTTGATTCTGTAGTAATAGCTTCTCTGCTGCTTCATAATCTCACTAATTCACAAATCATGGAATTCACATAACATAATTCACATAATTTTTCAAATCACTTTGTACTATCTCCATTGGTAAAGAATTGAGAGAAGATGGAAACCAGAACATTGAAAAAAAAGAGAGAAGGTAGACACTTCATAATAAGAATCTGGAAGGAGATACTGAAAGCTTCTCTGGACATGTGAAATGAATAGATAATGTATTAGAGAAAACAACAACTGTGCTTGACAAGGTTGAGAGAAAGAAGAAGGGGAACACATTTGATAAAATGGATGGACGAGATCAAAAAGTTCATGGGAATATCCTTCAAATTCTCATCAGACACTGGTTGAGATGACAAACATTTATTCATGTCGTTATCAGGAATTGTGTCCAGTGCAAAGGAACCTGGCTGATTTGTATGGCTCTGAGTTCTAGAAATCATTACCAATATGGAAACTTAACCAGCAGAAACCAGAATTGTTCTTTAAATTAGTACCATTCACCCACCTAAACACATCTGCACGCTCATGTGTATCATAGTGGCATAAAAATGAGATAGGTTGGAGCAAGAACTTGAGACATGTGGCTCACATGGGTGAAAAGAAACAGCTACTGCAAGAAACCTGTAGAGTAGACAGAATTTAAGTTCCAAAAAAAATGCAGCTGTTTCTAAAAACAGGAATTTAATTACTTAAATTCTGCATTCTAATTAAAAGTGAATATCTGTTGAATAATTTCTTTAAATGCAAATCTGGGTTTTAAAAATTAGTCTGATAGATAGTAATTTTGATTACCTCCAACAGAATATGGTATAAATTGGCAGACATGAGCAGTCAGATGTCATATTTTAATTCAGTTTTCTTTTTCGTGCAAAATTAATGCTCACTTTCATGAAATTTTTAAAAAAAGTTTTATGGTTTATTGTAGTTTCAGAGAACTGTACTGGGAATTTACTTGCTCAGCCTAGAAATTCAAAGGCTTTTCTCTCCTGAAATACTTGTTCTATGAGTGCAGGAAACTATTATACGATTCTCTATATTTGCACAGAAAGCTAACCTATCATTCTTTTAATCCTGGCTTATTGAACAACCACAAAAATTGGGTTTATGCATAATACAAAGCTATAAAACCTGTCATGCATAGTGACAGAATTTAGAGAACGGCAAAATTAAATAAGCAATAATGGCTTATCATAACCACCTTTCGCCACGCATGAACGAAGAAGGCTCATTTTATCCATGCTCTTCTGAATTGAACTGTTTTGGTGTAGTGGTCAAAAGTAAGTTTATGAGTTGGGTCACTATTCTCGAAATAAGAATAGATCCCAACAAAGCAGTGTACAATATAGTAATATGGTCTAGACTCTAGCCTCTGGCCTCCGCCCCGCCCCTGGCTGTTAAACAGAA
Source organism: Bothrops alternatus (assembly GCA_034064705.1). NCBI lineage: Eukaryota > Metazoa > Chordata > Lepidosauria > Squamata > Viperidae > Bothrops > Bothrops alternatus. The sequence goes on from JARGCV010000023.1 coordinate 14,766,528, forward strand.
GACTTTTGGCATTATCTGTTTCCCTCTTTCTTATCTGAATTAGAAATGTTACTTCAATAAAACACATTTTGGCTTGCAGTTTCAGTTGCCTCAAAAAATATAGTCCAAGGGATGCCAAATGTTGTAATTTTTGGTGCAAAGAAAAAAAAAGCCCTCTCTCCATTGTTCTTCACTTCCATTTTTTTTATTACAGTGACAGTTTTATCTTTCTCCTCAAGCTCTTTCACCACAGATTTCAATCTAAGAATTAAGAAAAATCAAAGTAGATGCCTAAAGTAAATGCAGCATGAGTTAGGAAGTGCAGCTAACAATAAGAATGTTCTGGAATAATAGACCTGTTTTATTTGTATGGATGCCATGATGTATGCACTTCTCTGTCAGTAGCATATGGCCAGAATTATCACACAGAGATCTCAAGAGAGTTAAACATTGTAAGGGGTTTTTTTAAAAAGCAATACCTCCAGCACTGCTGAGTCAATCCAGTTTGCCAAATATTTTATTACTACAGTGTGAATCTTACTGGCTTAACTATAAGGAAAACAATCAGATTAAAATAAGACTGTATGAATAATTGCCCAGCTGGATCCAACCAAAATCCTGTCTAGTCATAGTGGATCTGCCATCTATCCTCTCACACAAAATAGAATAAAATGAACTGCCTTTTCCTTCAGCAAACTGGAGGGTGGGCTGATAAAAGAATGGAATAACAACTTAAGTGATGTTGCCAGAAAAATCTAGAATGTCTGTGGCTAAACTAGAACATAATTCACATTTATTTAAACATTTAGTGGTTGTATTCAGCACCAGTATGTTTAACCTATCACGGCTTTCATTAGCAATTCCAACAGAGCAGGATTCTGATCAATCAACACTGATTACACATTTTTATTTTTGTATGACAGGAGAAACTTCAGGAGAGGGGGATTCTCTCATTCCATGATGCAATTTTAACTGGGAAATCGTTTCAAATTTGTCCAATCTGAGAAGCATGGATTAACTTCATCAGTTTAAAACTTACTTAAACTTACTAAAACTGGAGCTTCTCAAGAGGAATTCTGCTTTCATGGTAGAAGAGGCTGTATGAACCTGTGATGTTAGAGAAGAAGTTGTTGTGCATCCATTGAGGTCCATCCCAACCATGATGATGTTAAAATGATGGAAAGGGTATTGTGACACCATGATGCAGGTCTGTTTTTGTACTTGCCCTGTGCTGTCACATGCAAATATGTAATGGGCAGAATTTGCATCATAGCATCTCAATGGATTTTGTCACTTGCCTCCTTTGCTTCCACACCCTCTTCTCCCAGTGGGTGTTTCTGCCTAGTGCATTCATGATATTCATCCCTTGCCTGTTTTCAGGAAAAAGTAAATCATTGTACAGTTTGTTTTATTTTTATTGCCAGTGGAAAATCTCTAGTAATATGAGAAAGGATGATCTTTTTTTCTTTTTTTCTTTAATTACTGGAATACTCTGAAGGAGGGCAGAGGGGGAAGAGAGAGGAATGATTGAGCAACAGTGGGCAAATTTCTGCTTTCTCAGCAATGCAAGCCCAAATATCTCCGCCAAGAATTTTACAATTCCCAGACATATTTTCTTTCCATTGGCGCAGCACCTGATGAAGCCATACCGTACTTGGTATATGTCCAACTTATATGTCTTTATCTTCTTGCTAATTTATTATCTTCATCCTGAGCCCAGGATTCATATGTTGTTATATAAGAAATCTCATTAGGCTCCTCTCCATGAGATAATAACTGAAGCAAAAATTTAAATTCTAACAAACCCATTCTAAAGCTGTGGGTTGTCCTGCAACAGAAACCCATGCAGTCCACTAGGTAGGTAGTTCACATGAGTTTTTGAAATATGCAATTTATTTGGCCTAAGGGTTAAAAAAAATACTTGGACATGCCAAGAAATCAACTCACTCCCTCTTAATATAAGCATTTCATCTTCCAATATCTTCCTACATTACAGCCAACAAGTCTTCTTAGATATTAATCGTGCACGGATTCCTAGGATTATGCCAGAAAGCTCTATAAAGAAGGCATACATATATTCCTTTATTAGCAAGGGTGTTGTTTCCCCCAAATATTTAGCAGCATCACCTACCTTTTATATTTGGCTTTGATATGTTCTCCAAGATGTTGTGGTGTTCCTCACAACGTTTAAGTTTTAGATTTTTGTTTTGTTTTGAGCTATCTCACACTTATAGCCAGAGGGTTTTTAGAAGTCTTTGGCTGTTTAAGCAGATGCATGTTCTTTGCAAGGACTGGAAGTGGGGGGAAGAGGGGAAGGAAAACACCTGCATCACCCTAATTAAAGAACTGCCTTTGTTGGATGAGAATGAGAGATGAATGCAGATCAGGCTTCTCTTCCTCCCAAGAAGATGTTGGCATTGCATCCAGGCAAGCAGCCAGCCTCTAACTTCAGCTACAAGCAGGGATGGGAGGCTAAGATGACATGAATCAGAACAGATTTTTATTTCAGCGTAAACTGACATGTTTTCTTTTTTTGTGTGGTACTTTTTAAGAATATGGAGGGAAAGGAAAAGCTTATCCCTTTGGTTACTTAAGGTAATTCAAATCCTTTTGCCCATCTCAAATATTTGCTGATCTCAACAAAACAGGCAGATTTCTTCAGAGAATGGATAACAAGGAGACATTTTAAGCCCACACTTAACTTTCCGAAATTCCTACATTGTGAGCAAGCAAGCAAACAGATATGGATGCTGACTAGTTTTTCTTATTTTTTTTTCTACTGTTCAGTCATGTCCTATTCTTGGAGCTACCTGGATAAGTCCCTGCAGTTTTTGTGGCAAGGTTTTTCAGAAATAGTTTGCCATTGCTTTCTTCCTAGGGCAGTGGTGGCGAACCTATGGCACGTGTGCCAGAGGCAGCACTCGGAGCCCTCTCTGTGGGCACACGTGCCATCACCCCAGCCCCGCCTCCCCCATGGCCCCCTCTTCACCAGCAGCCCCCATGGAGGAGAGTCACCCCTGGGTGCGCCCTGCATGGAGCAGTGCAGCCAAGGACATAGCCGGGCAGCAGGGATAAGACTCTGCCCTCACGCCCCATAGCATGCAGATGATGCTGTGGGGTGTGGGCAGAGGGCGTGGCTGCCAGGGTACTGCAGGGCTGCCTGGGCGATTTGCGGCAGGCCATGGAGGCGGTGCATGGCCCTGCGGCTGGGTGGGGCAGGGGGTGGGTGGGGGCGTAGCAGGCAGGGTGGGAGGCGGAGCAGGGGGTGGGGGCATGGTTTTTGGGCACTCGGTCTCTAAAAGGTTCGCCATCACTGTCCTAGGGCTAAGAGAAAGTGGCTGGTCCAAGGCCACCCAGCTAGTTTTGTGCCTTGAACTCATAGCCTTCCAGTTTCTAGCATGATGCCTTAACCACTATTCTAAACAGATGCACTAGGCAGGCCATGTTGTAAGGATGCCAGATCATCACATCCCTAAACAGCTCTTTTATGGTGAACTGTCTCAAGGAAAACAATCACACGGGGGACAAAAGAAGCAATATAAAGATACGCTGAAAGCCTGTCTCAAGTCCCTGGATATTAACACCACCTCCTGGGAACCTCTGGCACATGATCGATCAACATGGCATACTCTGGTGTACCAGGGTTGCCAGACATATGAACATAGAAGGACAATCTTGGCACAAGAGAAGGGTGCACTCTGCAAAGCCAGAGCTGTAAATGCTGAAGTAACAGTGTCTACATTTCTTTGTTCAGTATGTGGCAGAACATTCCGTGCTAACATCGGTCTTATCAGCCACCTACGGACACATCGTTGATGGCCCATAACCCATAAGATGTCAAGGTCCTCATCGAATTCGATGGACGAACAACCAAACTGACACTTTGTTTCCATTTTAGTTTCAAAGAATCAATAAAGTCCAACTATAACCACTGATCACAGGCATCTTCTGACTAATTATAATAAGAGTTCTTGACTGGAAGATGAGAAAAAGCAAGGCAATCCGAAAGAAGTGAGCGTAAGATTTTAAGAAATCTGTTCTGATTATAAAAAAGAACCCAAAATGAAGACATGATTAGCCAGAAATATATAAAGGAATTAACTCGTGAGTTAAAATTACTTTTGGATAGCCAGTGGTCTCTATATATCTGGACTGACTATGGTTTATTACTATAATATAATTTGTATGATGTTGCCTTTGAAAATTCTTTAAAAATTCCTACAAATACTAAATGGTAGTTTTTTGCGAATCAAAAGAACAATGCTCTGATCCATATCAACCCGTCTCTGATCCAATACTTATATAGCCACCCTCTTGAACCAAACTGTGGGTGGTTCACAGCTCAATTCAGGGTATACTGTTTGAGGGATTTGCACTGAGATATGAATGCTGATAGATCATTATACCTGAGTTTTTTTATCTCGAAAGTAGTACCAGTGTAGAAACTTTATCTTTGAATTTCTTTACCTGGATCAAAATGCTGTTAGCTATATTTCAGTGTATTTACCTTTAATCTTCATCGTCCCCAATCTGACGGCCCTTGTTATGCCCCTCAAAATCGTCCCACTGCTACTTTTTTTTAGTTCATACATATAGAAACAAATGCTGTTTAACATTTACTACTCATTTTCTGAACCAACACTTCCAGTCGTTCATATATTCACTCACACCTACAGGATGCATTTTTTCCCAACTCAAGTTAGTTGGCCAGCTTGACCAATTTGGAGTGCCAGAAGAATTGGGAAATTACTTAGGGCAGACCTAACTGTAATGCAAATATAATACAAATTTTCAATGAGCACAATCCCATGCATTTTTACACCTTCCAGCTTGGCCACTCCTATATTAACACTTTACTCATAACTGCCTCAATGCCTTACTTCATCCAGTTCACAAGGAACTATCTTTAGTGTGGAGAATAATCTGTTACATCTTCTTTGCCCACACTGCCTAAGCTGAAAACTTCATGGGTAAACCTTCCAGCATTTTTGGCTTGATCTGTATGAACTCCATGTGTTTCATCTTTCATACATTTCTATTCACAAAAATACATGGCTGGAAGTCCTGGGAATTGCAGTGCCACATTTCTGCAGCTCTGCAAAGCTGCAGTATTCAAGGCAACAGGCAGACACAATTATAATTTATAACAAGTTTATAAAATTATACCAAAAGCAGTGATATAGTTTGCCCAGAAAGAAAAAGCAAAACCACATGTACCATGATAAAGTCTCATAGACAGAATTCCAGAATAAACAATAAAAGTATAATTTTATAAACCCTGAATATTTTTGATGAGAAAGCAAATTATTTATGAAGAGCAAATGACTGATATCAACTAAAAACTTAAGTGATTTATTAGCACTGTGGCCCATTGATATTGACAAATTGCATTAGGTGGTGTGAAGTAAGATGTGTATCTTTTTCCAATAACATCTCACTGCTGTAGCAGCTTAATCACTTTATGTACAAATGATTCTGTTAAAAGAAAGGCCAAATAAGGGACAATTCTCCCATCTGCAGGATGCAAAACTGCCTTGCAGCTTCCCAATCCATCAGCCCTCCATGGCTGTCAAGGCTATTTCTGTTGGAATTTATCACTTGACATCATCTTGTGACTCCAGATGTTTCTACAAAATTGCCTCCTAGCTGCAGGACATCCAAGCAGAGTCTAGCCAAGTAAGAGACCGTATTTTCCTTTCAAACACAACAACTTTCTAGGGAGCCCAGGGACAAATCTAAGGACGGTAGATCTGTCGGTCCACATACCAATAGATAAAGCTGAATCATGGAAATAAGAGAGCTAACTGAAGACAGAAAAGTTACTCTGGTGGAAAAGAAATACAATAATAGGAATCCATTCTATATTACCCCTGTATTGTTGCAGATGTTTCTCATGCCACTGAGAAATATCCCACCAAGACAATGTGCTGGGGCTACCTATATTCCCATGAGGGTAGAGACCATTCGGGTGGCTGCGGGACGAGGCAGTTTGTCCTTCTATCTCAAAATGGTGGTAGGGCAACTAAAGTTAAAGCAAGCAGGCACTGTGATTCATTGTCTTCAAGATAATTCCTGTTCTTTTCCAGAGTGGTGACAGTGGGGACAAAAGAGACAGAAGAGACCTGGGGCAAGAAGTGAACTCAACAGAGGTTTGCCATGACACACATGCCCCTCCGTTCCCCCAGTGCACTTTGCTGCAAATGGCTGAGCTTCTTTTCCTCAATACTTATTCATTAAAAAAAGGCATCATCTACTTTTTTCAGGAATTTTTTTTTTTTTTTTGCCTTCCGTGCCTCCACTTATCAATACCTTACAGGCTTCCACTTGCTTTCCATTTTCTTTTCCATTCTTGCATAGCTCCAGCCTCTTTCGAAAGTGAATATGGCCATTATTTTATTTTATTTCATCACATACATAGACAGAAACATGAGTAATGATCTCTTATATTAAAGTTACACTTTATGGGGTGAGGGGTCCTTGGTGCTCTCTGAGCTTTCTTGCTTTCTTGCAGACATTTCATTAGCCAAAGTAGGGAACATCATCAGTGCTAGTGCTTTACTGGGTAGTTTGAATTGTGATGGTTCATTCACACCGTCATAGATTCTGTATTCTTATGTAATTATAATTATAGTACAGGGAAAACTAAGAAAGAAGCTATTGCATGACAATTCCCCTCATTTCTTCCACGTATGTATCATTGTCCTATTTCTGTTGTTTCTTCTATCTGGTGAGTCAGCTTTGGTAAAAAGCTGAAATGGAAAAAAATTGTGTATGTATGCATGTATACATGTAAGATCATTTGAGATCAGATCTTGCAATAACACTATCTTATTATCTTTCATCAAATGAAGGAAAAAGATTCAGGAGAGAATTTTTGTGCAAACATATATTTGACCACATTGAATTGCCAGAACTCTGTGACTGCAATGCCTACCTGGTACAAAATGGTGGAGATAGAATAGAATAGAGCTGGAAGGGACCTCAAAACAAGAGGACCTATACCATCTCATTCAAGTGACTGTCTTAGCCTCTTCTTAAAATCTCCAACGATGGAGCGCTAACGATTTCTGGAGGCAAGTTGTTCCACTGGTTAATTGTCCTCACTGTCAGGAAGTTTCTCCTTAATTCCAGGTTGCTTCTCTCTTTGATCATTTCCAACCATTGTTTCTTGTCCTGCCCTCTGGTGCTTTAGTTAATAACGTGACCCCTCTTCTTGGTGGCAGCCCCTCAAATACTCGAATACTGCTATCATGTCACCCCTATTTCTTCTTTTCTTTAGACTAGTCAAACCCAAGCCCTGCAGACATTCTTCATATGTTTTAGTCTCCAGGCCTTTAATCATCTTAGTTGCTCTTCTCTGATTTTTTTCCAAACTCTCAACATCTTTTTTGTGAGATGGTGACCAAAATTGCCTGCAGTATTCCAGGTGTGGTCTTACTAGGGTTTTATAAAGTGATACTAATACTTCACGTGATCTTGATTCTATGCCTCTGTTTATACAACCCAGGATTATATTAGCTTTTTTGGCTGCTGCTGCACACTGCTGGCTCATAGTCAAGTGATCGTCCACTAGGACTCCAAGGTGCCTCTCACAGTTACTGTTTTTAAGCCAGGTTAGGTTCTCAGCCACATCTTTGATTTTTGCTCCAGGGAGACAACATACCTCCCTGGATTATATGTCCCGTCTGCAAATGGATGATTCTATTCCTTTGAGGATAGAATCTCCTATTACCAACACCAGCCTTCCTTTTTTGGGGCTGCAGTCTGGGGTGCTTTTCTATTATGTCTCAGTTGATGTGACTTTTTAGGAATATTTGAAGTGACTTTTTTAAGGGATATTTGAAGTTGTGTCTTTGCATCTGCATGTTTTCTTTGAGGGGGACATTGTGGGTCTGTGTGTTTCCATCTAAGGGGAGAAACCAATTGCTCAGTTTTAATGAGGCTACTTCTGGTTGGGTTGGGTTGGGTTGGGCAGAAGGGGTTTGTTAGTTGTATGCTGCTTCTTTCTTTGAGTATTGTGTGACATACTTCCATTTGTCTTCCTTCAAGGGTTTATCAGTAGGGTCAAATCCTCTGGGACTTATTTGTTCATTATTTGGCTCAGTTTGGGTATAGCTTTCTTTTGTAGATTGGGGTTTGGCTAGAGTTGCCTTTGAATCAGAAGTCCCCAACCTTTTGGGCCCCAGGGACTATTTCTGTGGAGAGAGATTTTTTTCATGGACTGGAGGGGGTGTGGTTTCACATGCTGCCGGCATCCTGCAGATGGGGCTTCGCTTGTTTGCACGGATCGGTTTCTGGCATGCCGTTGACTGGTGCCGGTCCACAGACCGGGGGTTGGAGACCTCTGCTCTAAGTGCCTTATTTTTTCCTCTAATAGTTCACACAGTTTACATCTAATGCATGTATAATTTGGGTGTTGTTTGGGCGTCAGCACATACAAGGAACATGTATTGCATACCACAATAGTATCAGTCACCTGTTCCATGAGTTTGTTGTTGAAGATCCTTCTTTTTGGTTGTTGGATGTGCTTTGCTGTTAGCCTTGTTTCTTCCTTCTCTGTTCTAGGCTATTGTGCTGTTCAAGTGACAGATCATAACTTTTATATCCTTTGATACATGTAGTCCTCGACCGACAACCACAATTGGGACCAGAATTTCTGTTACTAAGCAGGACAGTTGTTAAGTGAACCATGCCTGATTTTACAACACTTTTGCCATGGTTGTTAAGCAAATCATTGCAGTTACTAAGTGAATCACATGTTTGTTGAGAGAATCTGACTTCCCCTATTGACTTTGCTTGTCAGATGCCAGCTGCAAAGGTCAAAAATGGTGATCACATGACTCTGGGATTCTGCAACCATCATAAATACTTGCCAGTTGCCAGGCACCCACATTTTGAACAGGTGACTTTGGGGATGCTGTGACAGGCATAAGTACAAGGACCATTCATAAGTCACTTTTTCAATGCCATTATAACTTTCAACAGTTACTTAATGAATGGTTGTAAGTCAAGGACTATCTGTATCTTCCCTGAATAGTTTTTAAAGAACTGACAGCACCTATTCAATGAAGGACTAATGTTGCTTAAATTTTTGTTCCCTTAGCCAAGATCTGATTTCTTCCAATATGAAGTTATAGTCTCCCAATTACAATATTAGACTCCCAAGATACCAAACCTTGGCACAATGACCTAGGAAGTACCTCCTTTAAATTTTGTGGGATTTGTTTTCAAATAAACCTGAATAGAATTGTATAATTCACGACTTGAGTCATTTAAAAGAAACAGGAGCTAGTAAATATTGAAGAGTATGTACTTTATTAGGAAGCAGAGAGTCAGGAACAACCTATAAAAGCAGCATGACAATCAGTGTCTCAAAAACTTAAACTTGGGCCCATGACCTCTTCAGTGAATGCCACCAAATTCCATTTTAATATGATAAACAAAGGAAACAATTAGATACATGGAAATAACTCCTGTTACTCTATTTATTTATTTATTTTATTAAAATACAACAATTTCTGCCCAGGCCATGTCCACTTTTTGAAAAGCAATCCCTGGCAGAGCCCTCAAAAGTCTAGGGTAGTCCTGATCTGAAGTAGTCCCTGTTGTCATTTCTCCTCCATATCACTTACATTCTTAATGCCAAATGACTAAAACATATGAAGGACAGTTGCAGGAATAGGTATGTCTAGTGTAATGAAAAGAAGGATTGGGGGTCAAATGATAGAAGTGTTCTAATATCTAAGGGGCTGCCATAAAGAAGACGGGGGTCAACCCGAAGGCAGTACAAAAGGCAATTGATGGAAACTAATCAAGGAGGAACCTAGATAGAAACTTCCTGACAATTAATCAGTGGAAGGGCTTGCCTTCAGAAGTTGTGGTTGCTCTATCACTGGTGATTTTCAGACAACCATTTGTCTGAAAGGATATAGGGCAGCGGTTCTCAACCTGTGGGTCGCGACCCCATTTGGGGTCGAACGACCATTTCACGGGGGTCACCAAACACCGCAGTCTGCCATTTTTTCCCCCTTTCCCCTCAGCCGGTGCAGGGGGCAGCACCGCGTATGCGCGGGGTAGCACCGCACATGCGCAATGTGGGCCGTTGCACTGCGCATGCGGGATGCGGGCCGTCACGCCACACATGTGCGATGCGGGCAGTCGTGTGTGCGCCACACATGCGTGATGCAGGCCGTCGCGCCATGCATGCACGATGCGGGCCGTCACGCCACGCATGCGGAGTGCAGGTCGGGGTCGCGCCTGAAAAAGGTTGAGAACCGCTGGTATAGGGTATCCTGCTTGAGCAGGGGGTTGGACTAGAACAGAGGTCCCCAACCTTTAGGGCATCAGGGACCAGTTCCATGGAGAGAGGCTTTTCCGCGGACCAGAGGGTTTTGTGTGCTGCCTGCATCCTGCAGATGGGGCTTTGCTTGCTTGTGCTGCCCAGTTGCTGGCATGCCGCAGCCTGGTACTGGTCCACAGACCGGGGGTTGGGAACCCCTGGACTAGAAGACCTTCAAGGTCCCTTTCAACTCTGTTATTCTGGCTGAGATAGAAATACTCATGGATTACACACACTTTGAAACACCAATTATGTTTAAACTATCATATGAGGAGATGCAGTTGGTTAGTAATAGCTCTTTAATGATGCCTTCGGAGGAGCCATCTGAGATCAGACTTCTTTTGATAAGGCTGGCCCTATTTCTAATGCTGGACTGGACAGCAAGTCATTTTCCAAATATTTCACAGAATCCAGTTCTTGCTCTCTCACTGAACCTGGAGTTTACACTTTAACAACAGGCCCTCTTGCTCTTTTCCCACTACAGAAATAAATAGAATCCACCAACTGACACAAATCTTCGCCATAGCAAGAATCTTTTTTTAAATGCCTACAGATTAGTGTTTATACAACCTGTCAGAGGCTGAAAGCCACAAAGATGATGGAAAGTTTTCTCTAGCTGTGTGAAACCAACTTTTGTCTAGCGTCAAAACCAGCCAGAGAGAAACTCTTGGCAGGTTGTTTATCTTAGCAGACAATCCCCCATTCGAAGGCTCATCTCTATTCTTGCTTGTTAAGAAACATAAAGTCTTCTCTGTGCTTCCTAATTCTGCTTCAGAAGAGCCTTTACAGTCATGCCCCTAACAGGAAGGGAAGCTTGAAACAAAAAGAACTTTCTATCTTTGCCTGATCACAAAAATACATCTAGAATGGGGAGAAACATATACTTGTATGGCAAAATATTGGGACATTAAATGCTGTTCTGAGATTGCACTGTGGCTTAAAAAACAATGAATAATATGTCAAATTGATAGCACTGGATAGTAAACTAACTAATTTACACAAAGAAGAGGGTTTTCCCCCCCCTCAGATATGGAACATATCCATTTGTTCACCAAACCACATATGTGCCTGGCCCTTTGTATGAGTAAGAAAATGAGTGCAAAATACCGTAGGTGCAATAAGAATTCTGTTTCTTTTTAATAGTAATTTTATTAAAGATCATAATGACACTAGTAAAAACTAATACAAACTTTAAAAAAGATAAAAGAATAGAAAGAATAGAAGGTGCAGAAAAGAAAAAAAGAAAAAAAATAAGAAATGGAGAAGAGGAATAGAAAAGCAAGAATATAATAAAGAAAACATATATCTAAAGAAGTGACTTCATGGTGCAGAGAGTGGTGAGAATGACCGAAAAGATCATTGGCTGTTCCTTCCCTCCCATCCAAGACATAGCAGAGAAGCGTTGCTTGAACAGGGTCCTTACGATTATCTGGGACCCTACACATCCTCTTCACGACCTGTTTTCCTTGTTACCTTCTGGGAGGAGGGGGCTTTGTGGTATCCGTAGCAGAACATTTAGATTCAGCCATAGTTTCATTCCATACAGCATTAACCTTGCGAACTCTCAAGCTTCCTCCTTCTGTTAGATATTCAAGATGGACAATATTTAATATTTATTTGCTATGTATATGTAGGGATGTGGGTCTATACATATTTGTTCATAGTATGTTTAGGTGTGCGTCATGTATGTGTTTCACTTTGAGAGCGGGCAACTAAATTTCATTTTTGATGTATACCATCGTGCCCACAGTATAAAAATGACAATAAAGGTTATCTTATTTTATCTCATCTCATCTCATCTCATCTTATCTTATCTTAATTTATCGCATGTTTGTAAAACACACAAAATAATCTCTTCTTCCCATATCTCATCTCTTATTTATAAAGAAATCCATAAAGCATAGACATTGCAGTCCTAATGTCAGCAAAAGTCCATTATTAAGGTTTACAGAAACAACAATGTATCTATTATCAGTCAACCTTGCTCAAATAAACCAACTTTATATTACTTTCTTTTACCTCTAACTATTGTAATTCCTTCCTTTTTACCTCTAACAATTGAACTTAATATTATAGAACATTAAGTTCTATAATGTCATAAAACTTAATTTCTTTTCATTTTTATCCCTTGTCACACAATTCCTCAAAACTCTAATAAACATCTTCTATAAATTCAATATAGGTCACTTTTTTGATTTATTGTTTCTATATCCCCTTTAATTATTAAAACATCAGCCAGTCTTTTTTGTGTATCCAGTGAAATATCTTTTTCCATGTAATTATTGTAGTAGCCTGTCATTTGTAAATCCACTTTCAACTCAGCTTGGTTTCTTTTCTCTTCTATAAAATCTTTTAGACACAGTTTCTCCATAGAGACAAATGTCTCTATTGACAATATTAATACCAATTTCAGAAATCTTTTTTTTCTTTTTCAAAAATACACTTTAAGATGTTCAATGTTAGAATAATTTGCTCCATTCTGTAATTGTAGGATCGAGCTAATGTGTTCTTTTCATTATAATTTTTAGTTCTCTCTAGTGCAGGGGTGTCAAACTGCCAGCCCATGGGCCGGACGCGTCACCAGGAAACCGCACCCACCCCATTGCCGGCAATGGGGAAAAAGCTCCGATATGTTGCACGATGTCACATGATGTCACAAGTTTGACATGTCTGCTCTAGTGTCTCATTTTTTTAAATTTATTTTTTAAACAAAATTCAAAACAAAAGCTTCTTCCCATGGGAAGGATTAAGGATTAATTCGAAAAATCTTATTTCAAATTTTGTTGGCCCCCTAGTCCATTTGTAACCTTTTAACATCAAAGTTTTAATCAGTTTTTTGTTGTTTATTAGAAAAATGTAAGTACTTAAACCTGTGGTTAAAACTTCAGTTTGCTAAAGATTGAAGGGAAACTCACCTGCTGCTTTCAAACTTGTCAGTACAAAATCTCCCAATAACTGAAAAGCAGTTAACAAGCAATTTCCAAAAGTGTTTAGAAAAGGAAGTATGGGTTCTTTCAAAAGTGCCAAGTGCAGTTTGAACAAGATAGCTATTCCCTTGTCTCCCAGAGCATTAAACCCTCTGGAGACTTCCATCTTTTGGTCTCCTCACAAGGAGCAAAAGCACTTGTTTGGAGCACTTGTGGGCAATCTCAAGCCCTCTCCTTGTCCAGACAAGTTTGAAGAGGTGGTCTTTGTTCTTTGCCACAGTCATCAGTTCCACTTTTTATGGAGCCATCTTCAGTCTGCCAGGAGCAATGAAGAAATCCTACAAGCCAATGTGAATCAAGAATTAATTAAAAATACAGATTTCCCCCCCCAAAAAAACCCCAGATTCCTCCCACTCATTTATCTTTTGTTCGGAACTCAGGAGATAACTTTGAGCACAGAAGGAAAAAAGGAAAGAAAAAAAAAACAGTCTGAAGACTCAGTGTGTGCTGGAGTCAGCTGAATTACGTCCTTACTCACTTAAATCATTTAAGAGTGACGGCTGGGGACAATCATCTTCACTCAATTTACATAGGACTGCTGGAAAGATGAAATGGGACACGGCCCACATGTCTGAGCATCTTTGAGAAAAAGCAGGTTACTTCCTTGATGTATCTACTTAGCCAGGGACCAGAGGACTAAAATTTTTAAAACTCTCTACTGATATGACACTTTGATCCTCATAATCCTTAAGTAACTGGAATATATAGAAATTACTCCAATCTGTCTCCAATCTGGGGGTAGAGGAAAGATGAGGAAAGAAAATTGACATACATTTTATTGCCCGCAGACCTATCTTTGTCACATCTCAGCAACAAGGCCAGATAGCGGTGCTGTCTTAAACTTTGGGTTACTGGGGTGTTTCAGTACAGTGATTGGTAGATTCCTGATAACCACCCACCGAGTATCACCTATTTAAGGGGGAAAAAACCACCCACCACTATCATGAGCATCTGATAAGGCAGGATTGAAGGAGCAAACTATAATTTTACTATTTTTGCTTAGACTTTTTGCATTTATTGTATGCTTTGTGTGAGAAGCTGACATGGAATAATCTGTAAGACTTTTTATATAGCAGTCACAGACATTTATTATTCCTATGTTGAACCCCCTCAATCCCCAAACTTCTGCCTCGGTGATTGGAAGAATCCATTCAAAATAGACAGCAGAAAGTCTGAATCAGAGAGTTCTCAGTTCTGGGTCTTTTTTTCTGGGTCTTTTTTCCCCTCTTCCTTCCTCCTTCCACTCAATCCTAATCAACTTTGATCAAGCAAAGAGGGACCTCTTGCTCAACCCCATACCACACGCACGTATGTATTTGTGTGCCTGTTTGTCACACATGCTTCCCTATTTTAGATTTTCTCAATACACCCATACAAACACATACAATATACACATATCTCAAGTAGGATTCTAGATGGACAAGTCTACCAGTCTTCTGAGAGTCTAATATTTCCATATGTCCATTCTACTGCAGCTAAAGCCAAAATAACACCATGGAGGCCCAGTGCTCAGTAACTGGACAGGGAAAGGGCATTTCTGCAGCAAATTTCCCCAGCCAATTAGAGTTGAGTAGATCACCATCCTTGAATGCATCATTAAAGTTTCACTCTTAAGGATCCTTAGATTGTTGACACAGGAAGTTTTATCCTGGAAAAAAAGAAAAGAAAACACCACTGCCAACCAAGAATGACTAGATTGTTTCAGTTGTCTAGGAATGAGATGGAGGCAATGTCAGTAAGGAAACACCAAAGCACCACAAAAACAATCAAGCACCTTCATGCTTCCACAAGCAGGAATGAGAACTAGCCTTTAAACTAATAATTCATTAACCTCCCAAGGAAGCATGGAGAAATATATCTATTGATAGTGCATCAGCTAACTATCAAGAGGGAAACAAAAGCTTGTGATAACAGTGGGTGCCTCAGTAAAAATGTCAGTGTTGTGTGTAACACTGGTAAAATAAAGTTATAATCTATGCTAAGACTGGTTGAAGATTTTTCAAAAACCAGAAAACAAAACAGTAGCTTAAACCAGGCAAATGGTGGTTCCTTTTGCCCATCTCAAAAAAAGGCATTATAAAGATACCGATCTGCAGGTTACCCATATTTAAATGACATCAAAGGGCATGTTGGTTGGGAATTGTGGGACTTCTATTGCCAACACATTTGGGGAAGGCTGATTTGACTAGTTGGAACACATTCAGTATGAATGCTTTAGGGCTTTTTTGATTAGCAAGTGATAGCTAAGAGATGGCATGGCTGAGTGAAGCTATTCTCTCTTTCTCACAAAGCTAGAACAAGAGTCACTATCACCTGCAGTGTTAAACTAGGCCACTGCCTGTGGGGAAAAAGTTCCAGGGTGCCTCCTTCAGCTTCTTTCTTTTGAGGATGCTGCAGCTGCAGCTTAAAAGATCATTCACTGGATGACAGTCTGCAGGATGCAATCAATCAAGGCTTTTTTTTTGTTTCTATTGGTTACTCAACCATGAAGAAGAAGTAAAGAAATGCTGTATACACACACACACACACACACACACACACACACACACACACACAAGCAATCAGAAAAAGGAAGACATAAAGAATGCTATACATGTACTTATGCCCTCCCCATCTGCCAGGACAGATAGACTCAATATGCTATTCCCTTTCAAGAATATATAAGCAT